>CALYLW010000145.1:180475-780475 GCA_944989445.1 Ampullaceana balthica | reverse complement strand
AATCATTTACAAAGTAAAGACTATGTATAATTTTAATATTTATAAATTATCAAACAAATTTAAATTTGGCATTTAAAAATCTTTTAATATTACCTCACTGTACTAGTATTAGCCTATCTATACACTATACAACAAGGCAAATTCTCTTTAGACTTAGACCAAATAAATTACAGTAATGATTAATAAATAACTTGTGTCTAAAAAACTACTTAGTTAAAAATCTATATTAATATTATATAAGTATTACCATTTTACCATTATTTTGGTAAAAACAGTACAAACAGTAAATTCATGGCCTTATTTTTCACAATAAATGCTTGGGGTGAGGGAAAGATAATATAGATACCTTAATTTTAAAAATTGACTATCGCCCGTAAGCACTCTGTTGTTAATGGGAGTTAAACTGTATTAGTATTTGCAAAAACAAACTGATTTTAATATGGTAAACTGCTTAAAATATTCACAATAATGTAATATTCATGGTAAAAAAATTATTTCAGTGTCAAATTTCCACACTTTTAAATTTAGTTGAACACCAACTACTTTTAAACAACATCAAATTTCATGCATGAATGATTCCAGTTTTTATTATTTTAAAAAGGGAGTTAGTACTTCCCAGAGTGGGCTAAGATCTTTGCCACCCATTCATATTCCACTCAAAAACAAAATAATGACCAAGTTCACAACTTTAGTTTACTCATAAAACTTAACGACTTTGGAATCGGGTTCCAAATATCATTGGATTCAAGACTTCCTTTTAAGTAAAGAGCAAACTGTAATAATTAATAGATCTAATTCAACACCAATAACAGTTAACTCAGGAGTTTTACAAGAAAAAGTTCTAGGTCCCTTACTCTTTTTAATTTATATAAATGATTTACCCAACAGCATCTCAACAGGAACAAAAGTTAGGTTATTTGCTGATGAGTGTATTTTCTATAGAAAAATTAAATCAGAACAAGATAGCAAAAATCTTACAAAAAATGGGAAACTAATTGGAGTATGTCTTTCCAACCAGAAAAGTGTCAACTGTTAAAGAAAAAGAAACAAATAAATTCAAAATAGTTTATTCATGGAAAACAACTAATCCAAACTAAATATACAAAATACTTGGGAATCAAAATAAATGAGTAATTATCATGGAATCCCCATGTCAATGAAGTAATTGAAAAATCAAACAAAACCTTAAGCTTTAGAAAGAGAAATTTATACAACAAAAAAAAATTAGCCACATCTATTCATTCTTGTCAACACCGCCTTCCCCTCTCCTGATATGGGTGTCAGGATTTTTAAAATTTTAATTTGGAAAAAAAATCCTAAAAGAGTATATGCATTAAAAAGACTGATGTTTTCAGCAAACTCTAATTTTTATGTCCATTCAAATTTTATTTTCATAATTGCGAAAGAAAATCAAAATTGCAAAATTTTCACTTCATACAATTATTCAATAAACAAAAGTGTAATGATTATTATGTTCACCAGATCTTTCACAAGTATGGGAAAATGTTGCCAGTTATGTGGAGAAACAAATGTCTCAGCAAAAGGTAGGTAATAAATAAAATTATTTTATTGATAAAAACCAACAAGATTTATTGAGTTTATTGTGACACCTAGTTTTCTTTGCACAACATATACTTTTTATTATTATGCTTAAAAACAGACAACAAAAATATGAATATGAACTTCACAATCAAACAATTCCAAGTTAGATAACATATCACTCTTCCACTGCCTGTTAAAAAATAAAAAACAACACCAATTACCAAAAACTTTATTCCAACCAAGAAGAGATACAAATATTGTGCAAATTCTTCAATTGGTCAACTGGCTACTGGTCAACAAAAATGTTATGTTTTGAACTAAGATAGGGGTCTAACTATTTTGTAATGCTGTGTTTTGAGATAAGGATGTATAAAATCTGTTAAGTTTACACTTCAAAAAGGAATAAAGCTATTTAGGCAAATATCAAAAGAAACAAATGCAATTAATTAATGATATCACACTGTTATTGATTTTTTGTACACCCCAGAACTTAGCAATAATGTAAATAGAGTAGACACTTTTTATTGTTCAATCTTGAGAACACGCCCCCCCCCCAACTCCTCCACACTTTGTGTTCATAGATGTTCCCAAGACCACTTCTAGTTTCTTATGATTTTTTAAATTTAGACATTATAATTAATTTTTGTAAATGTTATAACGTACTAATTCCATCAAATATATTTCTAGGGTGTCCAGATTCCAGGCTTAGGCATTTTTTCAATTTCTCAAAATAAACTTGAGGTGGGAAATAACAAATTTGTTATTACACAAAGACCAGTCTTCAATATTTCAGAGAAATTTTCCCAAACACATGGACTCCAATTTCAAAGATACCATGTACCTGGTAAGATTCTATTTCTATTTTCTTAATGATGAACTAACAAATTTTAAATGGAGTTCTAAGGGATAAAATTTCACCTTAAAAAAAAACGAATTTTGTTTCATTATAATCAATTTTTATAAAGAAATTCCTTCACCACCCATTTGGAACTGAGCATGCAAGACTCTTTTAATTTTATTTACAGCAGTTAAATCTTTCATGAAGAACAGTATCCATTGTCATTTTTCAGGCATAAACATTCCAGAGCAATACATTTTAGTTGAGCTCTCATTTAATTAATTGATTTCTTTTTTCGTCTATACAAAGTGATTCCTATCTTATCTTCTATTACAGACGCTCCTTCTATACAGAAGGTTATTGTGTCCTACGGTTATCTATGGTTTGTGTTTAGTCCTGCATTCTTATTAGAGTTATAAATGTTGATAAAGTGTTGGTTTTCCTGGTTTCTTCAGGCAACCCATTCCACGCCCGAATTCCAGATGGGAAAAACAAGAATTTGTATGTGTTTGTTCTTGCATACGGAATAAGAAAGGTGTTTTTATCCTTATGTCTATCTGTGGTTCTTAGATTAGATTATCTTATCTATACAGACGCTCCTTCTATGCAGCAGATAATTGCGTCTACAAACCATGACAAATGATCTGTTGGCAAGTGATGCAGCGTTCACAGGCCACGACTTTATGGGTTCCATGCATTACCCAGCCGCCTAACTAGTGTTAGGTACCCATTCGGAGCTGGGTGACTCAGGGACGCCCTAGGCCCCGGGAACAAATCCTTGCCTTCACGTGGATTCCAACCCGTGACCATTGGTACGCCAGTCGAGCGCGCTGCCACTCGACCACCAGGGTTGTATTAAGTTCTCTTTGTGTTGTATTACTAAATTAGAATTAATTGCTGTATGTATTATTACTATTTAACTCTTGGTTCTTCTATCCTCTTGTGTTTCAAGTTTTTATGATTTAACTAATGGTGTTATTCTTGTCAGTTTTGAATATTCTCCAGTAATGAATCTGGTAGCTCTTTTTGAATTTGTTCTAGTTTATCAATGTTTTCTTTGGTGGATGGGTCCCAAAGTGAGGTAGCATTATAGTTTTATATTCTTATTACATCTGTAAAAGGTTATTTTTATAAAGCCTAAGGTTATATTTGATTCTTTTAATAACTTCATTGTTATGGGGATTCCGTGATAGCTTCTCATTTCTTATTTACTACAGCACAAAGACATCAAAACAACGTAAGTGAACGTCATGGAACCACCGACTCATTGTTGGTCTCAAGACATTCGTACTGTTATTATCTACCTGCCCACCACCTTTCACCACCCTAGCTGCCAACCATAAACTGTGTTTGGTTGACCCTAGCAAGGGTCAGCCATGTTCGCAAAAAGGGGGGAAAAAAACGGGCACAAACACACATTTTAAAAATTTAAAAAATTATGTTTTCGCTGAGGCTTGAACCCAGGACCTTCCGCGTGTGTTAACCACTACACTACGAATCACACACTATTCTGTGAAGGAACAACGCAAGTGAATGCAAGAACCATTGTTGGTCTCAAGACCACATCCTCTTGCCAAACCATAAACTGATTGCTCGACCCCAGAGAGGGTCATTCGTCATGCTTCTTTGCACATACTCGCTTTGGTGAATTATAATATATATAGATAACTTACCTATTTAACAAGATTATGAAACTGCTATAAATTCTATTAATAGTTTGAATTACATTAACTCTTCTGCAATGCTTTCATTCCCAATAACCACAACAACAATATCTACCTTTAGGTTTCATGATTTATCCAATTTAATGCTGATTTCTTTCATGCAGGATCTATTCCAGTACTACCACTCAACTTCTCATCCATTTCTTTTGAAAGTCCATTTGACCGAGACACGGTAGAAAGATGTGTCAAGGAAATAGTTGGTTCTATATCCCGTGCCCTAGCTTCAAAACGCAACATTGAGCTTTGTTTTAATGGGATAGGCAGACTATCAATAAGAGAGAGCAGAGTCAAAATGAAATTCTACAAGGAATTTGTGAATGAATTGGACTCAACTGGCAAGCAAGTTGATTCAATGATGAATGTAAGCTATTTGCTCTCCGTGATATAAAAATCCATAAACAATAAACTAGTTACTGTGGAAGACATGATGTTATACCATGTTTTATAGTCATCTTCTGGATTTAAAAAAATTATTAAAGGATACAATTAATTAGTTTTTATTACTTTCCTCTCATATCACAGCGTCCAGGGACAGTAGACTCTGTTATGTCAGATCGTATGTCGACTAGGCCCTATTCAAGCAACACACTTGTATTACCAAAGTAAATAAGTTTTCATTTAACATGACATTAAAGTAATAATTTTGCTAATAATAATTACCTTTTTTATTGTGCTAAATATTTTGCCCATTGACAGAGCACTTGAAATTTTGTCAAATATTTATATTATATATTATAATATTTATAAATATTTATATTTTAAAATATTTTTAAACATGTATTCTTATTCCAAAATTGTATCTGAGTCTGACAGTTAATCTACTTTAATGAGTCTGACAGTTAATCTACTTTAATGAGTCTGACAGTTAACCTACTTTAATGAGTCTGACTGTTAATCTACTTTATGAGTCTGACAGTTAATCTACTTTAATGAGTCTGACAGTTAATCTACTTTAATGAGTCTGACAGTTAATCTACTTTAAATATGTAAATAAATGTGTTTGTGTTACAAGCTGAGGCAGCATTTTTGTTATGTCACCTTCTTTGAGAAAAAAAAATGATCAGGTCTAAAATGGCATTAAAAAATACCTCCCATTGTGAATGTACTCCCTTTGAACCTTTGTACACCTCCATTTGACAGTAAAAACAATTATTAAAAAATATATTTATTTATTTATTACCACACCTGATTATTTAAACAAGTTTATTTGTGATATATTGAAAGAGATATAAAGCGCAGTTTTTACAACCAATTCATTATTTACCTTCATCGCATTCCTCTAATTTCAATTGTTTACTTCAGAATAAATTCTGTTCATGATAAATCTGGTCCTGGGCACATACAATGTTTATCACCTGTTGTGGAGGAGGAGTCAACATTACAGCCCGAAGGTGGGGCTTATTATGAAAGTCATTACTATCCAGATCAAGAAAGTCCCACAGAAGTGGCAATGCCAGCTGTAAGATTTGCAGATCCTGCTCAAGTAGGCTCGGAGGAATACGATGGTGATTTTGCCACAGAAAATGCAATTGAAAATATAATGAGGGGAGAGAATGGACTGGATGTCAACACACAGGCACCATGTTTTCCTCAGCCGTATGAACAAGCTAGTGTTATTGAAGGTAAGTTATGCAATAAAATCCTATGAACAAGCTACAGTTATAGAAGGTAAGCTACTGTTATAGAAGGTAAACTATGCCATAAAATAGTTTTATACCCTTTGCTGTCATGCTTTTTTTCTTTACAAAGCTATAAGTTTCCTTTCTATGAGTTTTTTTTACATAGTTATGTATTTTGTTATGTTAAATTTAACAACTAAAATAACTGAAGATTTATGCATGTTTCTACGTCATTTTATTTTAGAATAGTTTGTCTGTTGTTAAACTATTCTACCAGTATAGGTTACATCTTATCTGTTTACAGACGCTCCTTCTATACAGAAAATTATTGCGTCCTACGCTTATCTATCTGTCATTTATTCTAATTTTATTACAAATCTTCATTCAGAGCTTCTGTCATTTTATTTGAATTCATAAAACTGGTTGAGAAGATAATCATGACCTTGAGTCAGACCAGCTTTAAAAATATTTTTAAAAATATATCCTTTCCTTTCAATGATCTGGTTGGTTTATCAAATATATATGACAGTTTTGTCCATTTAGAAACATTAAAGCAGCCATGGAAAGTGGAAAGTTGCAGTTTTCGAACATTAGTTTTTAGTTGTATGACATGTGACTTTGTTACTAAACCATTCTGTTTTTAGTTGTATGACATGTGACTTTGTTACTAAACCATTCTGTTTTTAGTTGTATGACATGTGACTTTGTTACTAAACCATTCTGTTTTTAGTTGTATGACATGTGACTTTGTTACTAAACCATTCTGTTTTTAGTTGTATGACATGTGACTTTGTTACTAAACCATTCTGCCATATGTTTCTTAGATGTTACCAAATAAATTGTTTATTATATCATAAATAATCACATCTATTTTTAAAAAAGAAACTGGAATAACTTTTTAAAAACTTGTAATACACAGAAAGGGAGGAAATCATTTTACCCCTTGCAAACAAACCACTTCTTTTTAAATCTTAGTCTCAGGAAAACCCATCATTCCATATGGTTTCCTGAAATACAATGCCACCTTGTCCACGTCCCTTTACTACACTTCTACCGAATTTGCTACTTATTTTTGAAGTAGGTTCTTTTAGATACTATAACTGACAACATCCAATGATAAAATTGCTGTTTCTTTTCTCAGTATCTGCCTGAAGCTCACAAAGTTGTAAAATGTCCCATTTCTTTCTTGAAGAGATCGTTGCTAGGCTAACTATTCCCACATCATTCAATTTGAATGAACTCTTCCGAGTGGAAGAATAGGAGAAGTCATTGATTTTTCAAAACCAACCAGTGAAAAACTATCCTTACAAATGCAGATTTGGTTCACTGATGCAAGACTGCCATATCCTTTTATTGGCTGAAGCTGGTGTCAAACAATGAGATTATAAATAATTGATAACTGTTGATAACAGTGACCTGATGAATGCTTAGCAACACAGTATATAAAAGACATGTCATGAAGGCCTAAAGTAAATACTAGAATACTTGCTGAAACAAACTGAAAGGAGTCATTTAACTTCGAATTTGATACAATATTATTATTTTATTACCTTGAAAACATTTAATTGAATATAAGTTGAGCTGATATTTGTTAAAATAGATAGTATGTGGTATTGTTTGACAGAGGATTTAACTACTGCAACCAGAAGACTAAAAAATGGTAACAATAATTTAATTTTAACATTTCTTTGTATTAGGTTCAAAAAAATATATTTTAAATTAATTAATTTATCTTTTATTCACTTTTATTTTCTAATTTAGCTGAGCCAAAAATAGCAGGGGGAAGCAGGTGTTCATCAAGGCTGACCTTACCCTTGGCCAAAGCTAATGGTATTAACTTGATGGAGGACCTAGCAGTGCCCTCATCTAGCAGAAAGATAGTTTCACCAGCTGTCAGAATTTCTCATGGTGGTGAGGACTTGATAGGGTAAGACATGTCGTGTAGACCATGATTTGTACAATTATTTATCAGTTTTAAATAACTTTATAAATCTGTTTGTTCATTCATTTCTTTGGGTCAAATTTGGAATTGAATTTTCATCCACTTTCCTTTGATTGATCAGCATGCAATTTTGTACAGATTAAAAAAATATTTTTGGCGACAACAAAATTTAGTCGAATAAAAATTAGCTAAAAATGGTTTAATGAAGAAAAAAAATTAATCATCAAAATGTTCTTTTTTCCTTTTTTTGACAATTTTTCCAATAACATTGATATTTTTAAATAAATTATTTTAAATAAATTCTATAATCATTTTTTCAGTAGAAACAAATTAAGAAGTAATGTACCACCTTTGACATATTTCACAAATTTTTGGATTTTATATATTTATGAATTCTGGAGCTATTATATGAAATAACTGTTACTTTATTTTTAAAATGAAGCACTTCTATTTCTATGTCCGTTGTTACTCTAATTTTCATATAGTAAATGCAGAAATAATATATATATATATTTTAAAATTCTTTATTCTTTAAATTATAATTATTACTAATCAAAGAAGTAATAATAAACACCAAATCCAGAAATATTGAATATTTCCTAAAATTCTTTGTTCACAGCTATTTATGAACTTATTTATGCCTATGTATTTTTCTGGTCAGCAATAATTGTTTCATTAACATTTTTCAAATTTACTGTTTAAAAAAAAATAATCTTTTCTTATTATAAATATTTATTTTAGGTTAAAACCTCCAACCCCACCGAGGTTGTCACCCATGTATCGTTCTCACAGCGCAGACAATTTTCATGACCCAGGAACCCGCATTAAGGCCCCAACTCCACCAGGGTCAGCATGTGGTCATCGCTCTGCAGGTCAGGAGCTTTGTTACCTTTGTCATCAACGTGCCAGAATGAATGTTCCTGTGTCATTCACAGAGGAGAGAAAGAAGAGGGAGGCCGAGGAGGAACGGCTACTTCAACAATACCAAACTATGAAAGATGCAGAAGAGACTTTGAAAGATCAAGTATTGTCATGTTTTTAATTCTAGAATTATTATCAAAACTTGCTCACATTTTATGAATTTTTACCTCTTATTTGATAATAGAAATATTTTTTTTACAGACAATAACAATTTTAAATCCAAATCAATTGCCAAGGAGATAAGAAAATCCATTGGCTACATAATATCCTCAACAACTATTTAAATAACTGAAAAATTAGATTTCATTTACTCTAATTTTTTCAATCAGATTATTCAGGAGTTTTACATTTTAAACTGATTTTGTGCAGCTTGTATAATATTTGTTTGTTTCAGGAACGTCACTTGGCCAGGAGGTATGACCTGCAGAAAATTTCAGCCTTTAACTTAGGTGTTGCTGATGCAGTACAAGCTAAGAAGAAGGCCAAGGATCCTGAGCCTCAGGTAAAAAACATAGAAGTTATAGAAAAAAGGCTTTTTAAAATGTTCAAATTAAAATAAAAAGAGAAGACTAGCTGATTGTATCAGATTTAATTTGACTTACAATAAAAATTCATATTTTTATTTCATATATTCAAGCGGGCCTATTTGTTCAACATTGACTTATATTAAAAATTCATTTTTATATTTCATTTGTTTAACATTGACTTATGTTAAAAATTTATATTTATATTTCCTATCTTCAAGCGGGCCTATTTGTTTAACATTGACTTATATTAAAAATTCATATTTATATTTCCTATCTTCTAGTGGGCCTATTTGTTTAACATTGACTTATATTAAAAACTAGCAAAATACCCTCGCTTCGCTGAGGAAATTAGAATTTCAGTTACCGTTGAGAACCAGCGTAAAAAAAATTAAAAAAACCAATTGATTTTAATCTGGATCATAATGGATATACTAAATATATTAACTTCACCGTCTTGTCTGTCTGTCTGTCGTGCTCCCGCAGAAAAACAAAAAAAGAAAAGTAAAAAATCACTTCAAGTAATCCTATCGAGGTTATAATTTAACTTTTGTTTTCGCATGTTACCAATGCGGGAGGGTACTCAACAACTTCCCAAAGTTTCATGCTCCGACGTACACGGGAAATACGATATTTAATGAGGAGTCTGTTTGTATATAGCACATATATGAAAAAACCTACATTTTGGGCCCCCGGCCCCCAGTAAGTGATAATTTAAATATTTTTTTTTGCTTGTTACCATCACGGAAGTGTACTTATCAACTACCCAGTGTTTCATGCTTCTACCTACACGGGAAATATGAGAATTTGTGATTTTCAGTTTTTATATAGCTCATATAAGGAAAAAACTTCATTTGGGCCCCCGGCCCCCAGGAAGTGATAATTTAATTTTTTTTCACCTGTTTCCATCGCGGCTTTGTACTCAACAACTTCCCAAAGTTTCATGCTTCCTCCTACTCGGGAAATAGGAGAATTTGTGATTTTCATATTTTATATTGCCCATATAAGGAAAAAAAAGTGTTTTTGGGCCTCCGGGCCCCAAGAGTGTGAATTTAAAATTCTTATTCACCAATTATCGTCGTGAGAGTGTACTCAGCAAATTCCCAAAGTTTTATGCTTCTACCTACACGGGAAGTTGGAGAATTAGTGATTAGTCAGTTTTTTATATAAGAAAAAACTATATTTGGGTTTCCGGCCCCCAGTAAGTGATAATTTTAATATTTTTTTCGCTTGTTACCATTGCGGAAGTGTACTTATCAACTACCCCAAGTTTCATGCATCTACCTAGACGGAAAATAGGAGAATTAGCGATTTTTATTTTTTATATAGCTCATATAAGGAAAAAACTTCATTTGGGCCCCCAGCCTCCGGGAAGTGATAATTTAAATATTTTTTCTCCCGTTACCATCGCGGGATTGTACTCAACAACTTCTCAAAGTTTCATGCTTCTGCCTACTCGGGAAATAGGAGAATTAGTGATATTCAAATTTGATATAGGCCATATAAGTAAAAAAAAGTTTTTGGGCCCCCGGCCCCCATGAGTATTAATTTTAAAATTCTTTTACTCCAATTTTCGTCGCAAGAGGCTACTCAACAACTTCCCAAAGTTTCATGCTTCTACCTACACGGGAAGTTGGAGAATTAGTGATGAATGAGTCAGGGCTTTGCCTTTTATTAGTATAGATTCATATTTATATTTCCTATCTTCAAGCGGGCCTATTTGTTTAACAGTGACTTATATTAAAAATTCATATTTATATTTCCTATCTACAAGCGGGCCTATTTGTTTAACAGAAGGCCCTTAACCCCAGGCCTTGTGCCTAAACGAGAGGAATATCTCAGGGAGCTTGACAAGCAGGTAATAAATAGTGGACCAATACTTACAAATAAGTTTATTAAATTATATTAAAATTTAACACATTCAATATGACAGGTCAAACTAGATGTCAAGATATTTCAATTGCATTAAATATTGTTGGCTGGGTTGCAAAACCATTGGAAAATACTAGGGTGCCACAAAAAATGGTGTTTCAAAATGACAGCTGACGTGGAGAGAGGAATAAAATATACTCAAGTGGATGATTCAAATGTAAAATTTACCACTTCAACACATTTGGATAATTTTCCCATACATCAATTAGATAGATGCAAATTGTGTCGCTTTATTTTACAGGTGGAGTCCAAACAAAAAGCTGAGCAGAAGAAAAAAGCAGATGATGAATTTTTAGAGCGATTGGAACAAGTGCAGCTTGCAGAGGAGTGAGTTTAATTCAGTCATGATTGTTTTCATATTTATATCTCTCCATTTTAATTTTATCATGTAGTAATCACTTGATTCATTATATCTGAATTTACTTATTAACTGTTAAGATTTAGATATGGATTGTTTTTTGTGCAAATAGTAAGTTACAATATCAAAGTAGATTTCTTTAAGGTATCAGAAAATTAAACAATAATTTAAATAGTTTTCAATGCTGATTAATATGCAAAAGGAAAATAGGTTTCACAGAAATCTGTAGTTTTAATTAATATCATTTAGCCTGGCTTCCCAAAGAGAACAATTCCTTATAGTTTTAATTAATATCATTTTGCCTGGCTGCTCAAAGAGAACAATTCCTTATAGTTTTAATTAATATCATTTAGCCTGGCTGCCCAAAGAGAACAATTCTTTATAGTTTTAATTAATATCATTTAGCCTGGCTGCCCAAAGAGAACAATTCCTTATACAGTCGAACCCACTTACCTCGAGCTCGGTTAGCTCGACCATCCCACTAACTCGACGTTTTTTATTGGAACCGCCAAATTCTCTCTTTGTCTTAGCATTTTTTCATCGACTAATTCGATTTTTCTAAGTCGCCGAAACCTAGTACCTCACGCACAAAAGAGGGCCAAATTTGCAACTTAACTTGGTTTGCTCGATCCTCGTCGGTTGGCCTAGCAATGCACTCTGGCATTTTTAGTTCAAAACAGTGTTGACATCTCGCGTCTTCAAGACTTCCGGCTATTGTGTGATTCTACGAGATTTCAATAAAAATTACCGGATGTTTTGCGTGTGTGAATTATTAGTTCGACGTGTATCCATGGAGTATGTATTCACCCTAGGTACTGGACAATCGCGTTAGAGGTCGTTAATCGTCATTTCGCAGTGCATGTTATATTATTATTAAACTTAATTCATGTTCTGAAGTATTAACCATTTTAATTTTTAAGATAAACAAATATCTTTAGAAATGAAAATAAAGGTTTGTATCGAGAATCGACTGTGGTTTTTATTTAATCAAATAAAAAAATTATTATTCTTTTAAAAGTTTGTTGTTGCTTTGTTACCAGTAAGATACGTGACTGTGACTAACACGCGCTTGACGATGAAATAAAATCATTTCTGATAAGGAATGATTTAAAAAAAAATTCGCTTAGACTTATTTGCCGGCCGAGGTCTAACACACAGCCCATAGCGTGCTGTGATCAACGGTCAAGGCCACAATAGTTTTATTTATATTACAAGTTTGATTGACTGAGGAAATTCGAGAGCGTTCTGATAGTAAAAGATATCCTGCACGTCAAAAGCATTGAACTTAAAATAACCATATTGATTTGTTTATTTGTATTTTAAATTCGCTGATACGACGGCAAACGCGAGCGGCTGTGTGATATGCCATGCCACACGCAGGCTGCTGCATGTAACGAGGCGAGGCGAAAAATGTGACCTTTTAACGCATGCGCAGACAATTATAAACTGGTAACTTTTTTTTTATTAAATGGAATCGAAACATACCACAGAGTCGTAATCAAAGTCCTTTACTTCGGCATATATATATATATAAAAATAAAAATATATAATATATACAAACTGCCGATTAGTCATAACTTTTCCCGACTTTCAAGGCCGAGAAATTTTTTTAAAGAATTCCCGACTTTTTCCTGTTTTCCTGAGTGGGAACCATGGTTATATTTAAATTTTAAACGGTCCTTAAAAACGAACGGTCATTACAACCTTAGGAAAGAGTGAAGAAATATTAGGGTTCCAATACGATTCCGATTAATCATCCCATCACTAATTAACGCTAACTAATTAATCACGTACATAAAGAAATTTCAAGCACATGTTAATATTTGCCACCATATTGGTTTTCGTTTTAACTCGATCATCGGTTATGTCGACGCCATTTTTCATACCCCAACGCCGTCGACTTAAGCGGTTTCGACTGTAGTTTTAATTAATTTCTCTTAGCCTGGCTGCTCAAAGAGAACAATACCTTATAGTTTTAATTAATTTCTCTTAGCCTGGCTGCCCAAAGAGAACAATACCTTATAGTTTTAATTAATTTCTCTTAGCCTGGCTGCCCAAAGAGAACAATACCTTATAGTTTTAATTAATTTCTCTTAGCCTGGCTGCTCAAAGAGAACAATACCTTATAGTTTTAATTAATTTCTCTTAGCCTGGCTGCTCAAAGAGAACAATACCTTATAGTTTTAATTAATTTCTCTTAGCCTGGCTGCCCAAAGAGAACAATACCTTATAGTTTTAATTAATTTCTCTTAGCCTGGCTGCCCAAAGAGAACAATACCTTATAGTTTTAATTAATTTCTCTTAGCCTGGCTGCTCAAAGAGAACAATACCTTATAGTTTTAATTAATTTCTCTTAGCCTGGCTGCCCAAAGAGAACAATACCTTATAGTTTTAATTAATTTCTCTTAGCCTGGCTGCCCAAAGAGAACAATACCTTTTAGTTTTAATTAATTTCTCTTAGCCTGGCTGCCCAAAGAGAACAATACCTTATAGTTTTAATTAATTTCTCTTAGCCTGGCTGCCCAAAGAGAACAGTACCTCAGAGATAAAACAGATTCAACCGAGACCTACAAGAAAGCCCTGGAGGCTCAGGTATTAATCATCAAATAGTTGATCTCTGAATGTTTGCTCAAAGAATTGATGTATGCTACAACTTTTGATGTATGCTACAACTTTTGATGTATGCTACAACTTTTGATTATGCTAAATTTTTTGATATATGCTAAATTTTTTGATCAAAAGTTATTGCTGTATTGACGTATGCTACAACTTTTGATAACATGTTATTGCTATATTGAATTATTAGGAGCTTTTATTTCTTATATCAAATGCCATGACAGGGGACATAATCTCCAAATATACTATTTCAAGTGGGTTTCAACTGATCATTAAAAGATAGCTGATTATTTTTTATTATTTTTTCTACCACAAAATTTAGCTTAGATTCAAACCCTTGCAAATGCCAGAGAAAGAACCAGATAATGAAGTTTTCGGAAAGAATGACATGAATAATGACAAAATGGCTGAAAGACGTCGCCGTGCTTACAATATATCACAGGAGCAAAAAACGTTAATGGAGCAGAAAAAGAGGGATGCCATTCTTGCCAAATTGGCTGAACAGCAGACAGAAGAAGAAGTTTTGGCAAGGGCAAGGGATGAGTAAGTTTTTGTTTAACTTCTTTGATGACAGATTGTTTAAAAAAAATAAAAAAATTCTGGTCTGTAAACTAGATATATATATTTTATGGGCTTTAATTAATTTTAAATTACTCAAGCAATAAAATTAAATAAATACACGTTGGCTTTTTGTTTTTGGCCCCCTCATTAGTTATTGACTATCTTTGAATCTCTTCTTAACAGATGTTTAACATTAGTTATTTGATATCTTTGATCTTTTCTTAACAGATGTTTAACAAATTATTTATCCATGCACTTAATGGTAACATAAGATATTCACATAAATCTTCATATTTTTGGGGTCTATTTTGTCACTGGTTGAAATCTGCTATCCGTAACACAGAAACATAGGAAAGTTTATGTTTACTTTTTAGATCCTATTTTAAATTGTAAGCTTAGTTTTATTTTCCCACTGATAATGAAAATGTTTTGCGTACCCCACCAGTTTGAAAGATGAGAGAGCGTTCAAGCACATGATTCGGTTTGACACAAGGAAACGCCTGGAAAATGATTGGCAGAAACTAGCAGAAAGCAAGAAAGCTCGTGAACTAGAGGAACGTCTGCAAGCACTTAATCCTGGCATTTTGTTGCATGAACAGTGTGACCGTTACAACCGCTGCAAACAGTGCAAACGTAAACTGAACAACTGCGGTGAGACCAACATATGGAGTGAGTCTAGATATGTGCCAGGGTCAAGGATCATGGTGTAATATCATAGTATGTGCCAGGGTCAAGGGTCATGGTGTAATATCATAGTATGTGCCAGGGTCAAGGGTCATGGTGTAATATCATAGTATGTGCCAGGGTCAAGGGTCATGGTGTAATATCATAGAAATGCAATCCTTACTGAAAGCAACTCGAAACATTGTAATCAACAAAAGAATCTAAAATTGGATGCATTTGTGCACTAAATACTAATGAAGTTTTTATAAAATGGCAACTGCTAATCATGTCATGACATATGCTGAAAATTTTATCTTTTTTAAATTTAAAAAAAAAGGTGTTGGTGTGACATAATCTAAATCATATTCAATCTGTGTTTTTACTTTCCTGTTTCAGTAGGTAAATATAGATTTTTATAAATTTATTTTCTGAATAAGCGTGTGAAGAGATTTTTTTAAAACAACAAAAACATATGAGTTGATGGTAGTTGTGAATTATAGTTTTGTGTAAATAAATGTGTAGATATTGACTTATGTTTTGAAGATGTGAACATTTTCATCAAATGTTTCTGTAATAATATATTTTATGTTAATTTAATTTTAATCCAATTAAAAGTTAAGTTCAATTATATGGATGTCAAATATAATCTCTTATGCAAATTTCTTGGGGCTTCTCTGTGATAAAATCAGTATTATGTATTTATCTACAACTTTTATTTTTTTATTGTTAACTTTTGTTATTTTTAACGCTTAATGGTTGTCTCAAAGCACTTTAAAAAGTATTTATATTGAATATTATTTTAAATCTCATATGCAAAATCAGCCGCCTATGGATAAGAGTTTTTTTAAAAGGTTGATTTGAAAAAATAATAATTCACTAAATGTTTTGTTATTGTTGAATGCATTATTCAAATTGTTGTACAAAGGTCATGAGCTGCTGAATACCTGGAGCATTATACATGAATACCTTATACATCCACAGCTGGTGTCAAAAATAATTTGGTCTCTCTCTTCCTTATATTAAATGTGGCTCACAGAAATACATAGATTATTTTGTAAACAACTTTGGATTTCAAAAGAAAAGCAAGAAAATTGTTCAGAAGTAATACTTGAAGTAATAAGCAGTTCAAATTTTATGTTGAATGTACTGAAAATTTGAATAGTTTTAAAATATAAACTTGTTGCAAAAAAAAACAACAAAAAAACAAACAGTTAAACAAATATTTTAAAAAAAAACAACAAAGGAAATGTGACAATTTATGATTTAATATATCTAGACTAGGTCAAAGTATTGATTTTACCTATTTGAAGAAAACAATGTCACTTGTCACAATAAATTTATTTTGGTCCTTACAGATATTAAATTTGAATCATTGAATATTTTGAAGTTAGTTTAAGTATTGAAGCACATTTTACAATTATTATATTAAAAAGTTGCATTTTCAAATTATTTATGCTAATTTTAAAAAATTTAAAAACCTTTATAAGCAACTATTTAAAAAATGACTCATCAAATTTTTTAGCCCAACAATTTAATGACGAATATAGAAAAGTCAGTGAATGTAATTGAAATTTAGCTATTGAAAACATTTTTTTAAATACTGTTTTTAACATGTGGATTATTTACACTAAGAAAGTTTTCATTTTGTCCACAAATTGTTTTAATGTTTAGGTATTTGTCAAACAAGAATGGAAATATAACTTAATTTTTTAATTATTCTCCAAATTAACTTTATAACTAAATATTTTAGTCTCTGCACATTTTTGTTTCTATTTTAGAAATCATCACTTCTATTTGTAAACAAAAAATAAAATAAGGAAAAATAAACTATTGGAAAATAATGTATAGTTTTGATGCCAGTTTTTTCAAAATTCTTTTTTATGTTTATGTTTCTTTATGTTGTTTTTTTTAGATCAATTTTAGATTTGGTCAAACTACAATAATATGTTTGGTCGCTACTAGTCAAACTACAATAATATTAACTTGAAATCATAGTGCCTAGAGTTTGTAGTTTCCAATCATTCCCCATTAGTTCTATTCATATGTTTTGTTCCGCCTCATACTATGCCAAAGATTAAAGCAAAAATATATAAATACATGTACCTTAACACAAATAAAGGTCATGAACGAAAGAGAGCTGGAAAAACATTATTTCAATGACAGCTGACTGAAGTAAGCCTAAGGTTGGAGTAACTTACACTTAGCTGACTGAAGTAAGCCTAAGGTTGGAGTAACTTACACTTAGCTGACTGAAGTAAGCCTATGGTTGGAGTAACTTACACTTAGCTGACTGAAGTAAGCCTAAGGTTGGAGTAACTTACACTTAGCTGACTGAAGTAAGCCTATGGTTGGAGTAACTTACACTTAGCTGACTGAAGTAAGCCTAAGGTTGGAGTAACTTACACTTAGCTGACTGAAGTAAGCCTAAGGTTGGAGTAACTTACACTTAGCTGACTGAAGTAAGCCTAAGGTTGGAGTAACTTACACTTAACTGACTGAAGTAAGCCTAAGGTTGGAGTAACTTACGCTTAGCTGACTGAAGTAAGCCTAAGGTTGGAGTAACTTACACTTAGCTGACTGAAGTAAGCCTTAGATTGGAGTAACTTACACTTAGCTGACTGAAGTAAGCCTAAGGTTGGAGTAACTTACACTTAGGTGACTGAAGTAAGCCTAAGATTGGAGTAACTTACACTTAGCTGACTGAAGTAAGCCTAAGATTGGAGTAACTTACACTTAGCTGACTGAAGTAAGCCTAAGATTGGAGTAACTTACACTTAGCTGACTGAAGTAAGCCTAAGGTTGGAGTAACTTACACTTAGCTGACTGAAGTAAGCCTATGGTTGGAGTAACTTACACTTAGCTGACTGAAGTAAGCCTAAGGTTGGAGTAACTTACACTTAGCTGACTGAAGTAAGCCTATGGTTGGAGTAACTTACACTTAGCTGACTGAAGTAAGCCTAAGGTTGGAGTAACTTACACTTAGCTGACTGAAGTAAGCCTAAGGTTGGAGTAACTTACACTTAGCTGACTGAAGTAAGCCTAAGGTTGGAGCAACTTACACTTAGCTGACTGAAGTAAGCCTAAGGTTGGAGTAACTTACGCTTAGCTGACTGAAGTAAGCCTAAGGTTGGAGTAACTTACACTTAGCTGACTGAAGTAAGCCTAAGATTGGAGTAACTTACACTTAGCTGACTGAAGTAAGCCTAAGGTTGGAGTAACTTACACTTAGCTGACTGAAGTAAGCCTAAGATTGGAGTAACTTACACTTAGCTGACTGAAGTAAGCCTAAGATTGGAGTAACTTACACTTAGCTGACTGAAGTAAGCCTAAGATTGGAGTAACTTACACTTAGCTGACTGAAGTAAGCCTAAGGTTGGAGTAACTTACATTTAGCTGACTGAAGTAAGCCTATGGTTGGAGTAACTTACACTTAGCTGACTGAAGTAAGCCTAAGGTTGGAGTAACTTACACTTAGCTGACTGAAGTAAGCCTATGGTTGGAGTAACTTACACTTAGCTGACTGAAGTAAGCCTAAGGTTGGAGTAACTTACACTTAGCTGACTGAAGTAAGCCTAAGGTTGGAGTAACTTACACTTAGCTGACTGAAGTAAGCCTAAGGTTGGAGTAACTTACACTTAGCTGACTGAAGTAAGCCTATGGTTGGAGTAACTTACACTTAGCTGACTGAAGTAAGCCTAAGGTTGGAGTAACTTACACTTAGCTGACTGAAGTAAGCCTATGGTTGGAGTAACTTGCACTTAGCTGACTGAAGTAAGCCTAAGGTTGGAGTAACTTACACTTAGCTGACTGAAGTAAGCCTAAGGTTGGAGTAACTTACACTTAGCTGACTGAAGTAAGCCTAAGGTTGGAGTAACTTACACTTAGCTGACTGAAGTAAGCCTAAGGTTGGAGTAACTTACGCTTAGCTGACTGAAGTAAGCCTAAGGTTGGAGTAACTTACACTTAGCTGACTGAAGTAAGCCTAAGATTGGAGTAACTTACACTTAGCTGACTGAAGTAAGCTAAGGTTGGAGTAACTTACACTTAGCTGACTGAAGTAAGCCTAAAATTGGAGTAACTTACACTTAGCTGACTGAAGTAAGCCTAAGGTTGGAGTAACTTACACTTAGGTGACTGAAGTAAGCCTAAGATTGGAGTAACTTACACTTAGCTGACTGAAGTAAGCCTAAGGTTGGAGTAACTTACACTTAGCTGACTGAAGTAAGCCTAAGGTTGGAGTAACTTACACTTAGCTGACTGAAGTAAGCCTAAGGTTGGAGTAACTTACACTTAGCTGACTGACGTAAGCCTAAGGTTGGAGTAACTTACACTTAGCTGACTGAAGTAAGCCTAAGGTTGGAGTAACTTACACTTAGCTGACTGAAGTAAGCCTAAGATTGGAGTAACTTACACTTAGCTGACTGAAGTAAGCCTAAGATTGGAGTAACTTACACTTAGCTGACTGAAGTAAGCCTAAGGTTGGAGTAACTTACACTTAGCTGACTGAAGTAAGCCTAAGGTTGGAGTAACTTACACTTAGCTGACTGAAGTAAGCCTAAGGTTGGAGTAACTTACGCTTAGCTGACTGAAGTAAGCCTAAGGTTGGAGTAACTTACACTTAGCTGACTGAAGTAAGCCTAAGATTGGAGTAACTTACACTTAGCTGACTGAAGTAAGCCTAAGGTTGGAGTAACTTACACTTAGCTGACTGAAGTGAGCCTAAGATTGGAGTAACTTACACTTAGCTGACTGAAGTGAGCCTAAGATTGGAGTAACTTACACTTAGCTGACTGAAGTAAGCCTAAGATTGGAGTAACTTACACTTAGCTGACTGAAGTAAGCCTAAGGTTGGAGTAACTTACACTTAGCTGACTGAAGTAAGCCTAAGGTTGGAGTAACTTACACTTAGCTGACTGAAGTAAGCCTAAGGTTGGAGTAACTTACGCTTAGCTGACTGAAGTAAGCCTAAGGTTGGAGTAACTTACACTTAGCTGACTGAAGTAAGCCTAAGATTGGAGTAACTTACACTTAGCTGACTGAAGTAAGCCTAAGGTTGGAGTAACTTACACTTAGCTGACTGAAGTGAGCCTAAGATTGGAGTAACTTACACTTAGCTGACTGAAGTGAGCCTAAGATTGGAGTAACTTACACTTAGCTGACTGAAGTAAGCCTAAGATTGGAGTAACTTACACTTAGCTGACTGAAGTAAGCCTAAGGTTGGAGTAACTTACACTTAGCTGACTGAAGTAAGCCTAAGGTTGGAGTAACTTACACTTAGCTGACTGAAGTAAGCCTAAGGTTGGAGTAACTTACACTTAGCTGACTGAAGTAAGCCTAAGGTTGGAGTAACTTACACTTAGCTGACTGAAGTAAGCCTAAGGTTGGAGTAACTTACACTTAGCTGACTGAAGTAAGCCTATGGTTGGAGTAACTTACACTTAGCTGACTGAAGTAAGCCTAAGGTTGGAGTAACTTACACTTAGCTGACTGAAGTAAGCCTATGGTTGGAGTAACTTACACTTAGCTGACTGAAGTAAGCCTAAGGTTGGAGTAACTTACACTTAGCTGACTGAAGTAAGCCTAAGGTTGGAGTAACTTACACTTAGCTGACTGAAGTAAGCCTAAGGTTGGAGTAACTTACACTTAGCTGACTGAAGTAAGCCTAAGGTTGGAGTAACTTACGCTTAGCTGACTGAAGTAAGCCTAAGGTTGGAGTAACTTACACTTAGCTGACTGAAGTAAGCCTAAGATTGGAGTAACTTACACTTAGCTGACTGAAGTAAGCCTAAGGTTGGAGTAACTTACACTTAGCTGACTGAAGTAAGCCTAAGATTGGAGTAACTTACACTTAGCTGACTGAAGTAAGCCTAAGGTTGGAGTAACTTACACTAAGCTGACTGAAGTAAGCCTAAGATTGGAGTAACTTACACTTAGCTGACTGAAGTAAGCCTAAGGTTGGAGTAACTTACACTTAGCTGACTGAAGTAAGCCTAAGGTTGGAGTAACTTACACTTAGCTGACTGAAGTAAGCCTAAGGTTGGAGTAACTTACACTTAGCTGACTGAAGTAAGCCTAAGGTTGGAGTAACTTACACTTAGCTGACTGAAGTAAGCCTAAGGTTGGAGTAACTTACACTTAGCTGACTGAAGTAAGCCTAAGATTGGAGTAACTTACACTTAGCTGACTGAAGGAAGCCTAAGATTGGAGTAACTTACACTTAGCTGACTGAAGTAAGCCTAAGGTTGGAGTAACTTACACTTAGCTGACTGAAGTAAGCCTAAGGTTGCAGTCCCTTGTGGTGCATCATTTGATGTCAGGTGATGTTTACAAACTTATTCTTTGAAGTTCAAATACATTATTGTTGGACAATGAAGAACCAGCTGCAGAAGTTGTTTTTTATGTTAAGAACTTGTTTATGCAATCATGTAGGATGACAAAAACTGGCACTGGATTTAATGCACTCAATTTTTGAAAAACAAGGTTAGTTTTTTTAATATTTTTTTTTACATCTTTTAGTCACAAAAAAGATGAAGAAATGACTAATTAATTAATTTTTTTTTGAAAGGTAAGAAATGAACAAACACAAAAGTAAGAAAGACTTTAGTGTTTATTAGCAAATTGATCAAAAATGTGTATTTACCTTGTGAAGCAAAAACTTCTCTCTATTAATTGACTAAAATTTTTACTTTGATTTCATTGAAAAATATTCTGTTGACTTTATTCAAGTCTAAATTATATCAACTTGTTAGTTTGGCTCAATAACATACATGTTGTTAGTTTGGCTCAATAACATACAAATAATTCTCAAATAAGCACTTCCTGCAACAGCCTATTTCACAGTTGTAAAAAGCATTACAAAAAGAAAAATAATAAGGTAGGAGATTCAAATTTTTTAAGAAGTATTATATTCGATGATGGGCTTGTATTTTACTATTCCCTATAATATTAATCTGTTATTTGAGCATTGTGACAACATTTCCATTATACGCAACAGTAAACAGCAATATCAATCTTATTTTTCATGTTGTAGAGATGGCTGGAAGACCTTGTCAGTTCAAATAATAAACAACAACAAAAACTGATTAGAAAAAAAAGTGAATTCAGACATGAGTTACAGCCATGTAAAAAAGATGTACATTACAAATATAAAAGTTGTCCAGTGCTCAACTTGAACTTGAAAGAAACAAGAATCATGGGTGACCTGATTTAACGAGCCCTTTGGCTCCCATCAGCTGGCACTTGGACACAGGTTAAACTGAGGACAACAGTACAACAGTAAGCGATACATTACCAAATGCAAACACGTAAGTTAAAGATTTTCTTTAAACAGAAATCTTGCTAATTAAATTTAACATAAACATGAAAAGCTTGACACTATAATCTAGACCCAGGGGTTCCCTATACACAGGGAGTGTGAGTGTTACAATGATGATGTGTGAGTGTTACAATGATGATGTGTGAGTGTTACAATGATGATGTGCGAGTGTTACAATGATGATGTGTGAGTGTTACAATGATGATGTGCGAGTGTTACAATGATGATGTGTGAGTGTTACAATGATGTTAAGTGAGAACATAAAAAACTAAAAGGATTTTGTATTATAACGACTGGCTTGTAAGTAAGCCAACCAACCCAGGATGACAACCACAACCAATCAAAGATGACAACCACAACCAATCAAAGATGACAACCACAACCAATCAAAGATGACAACCACAACCAATCAAAGATGACAACCACAACCAATCAAAGATGACAACCACAACCAATCAAAGATGACAGCTATGACCTACATTCATAGAAAATGTTAGCATACAGGGAACTGTAAAACATGAACTTGAAAAGGCAGTGGAAGAAATTTTTAACTAGTGCAATTGTCAGATTAGGTTATTACAAAACATGATCTTGAAATAAACATTTGATCTTACCCTGCAGTCGCGCTCTCCCCAAAGCACTCAACTAGCATTTTAAAAATAATGAGATTTAAAATTGTGAATAAAAAATATTCCACCAAATTATTCCCACCACTAAAATCTATTTTTATGTCAGAGACTCACAGATAACTTGTCATGGACTGGAAGACGTCGCTCAGTAAGATACTCAGACTTTTAAGTAATATTACTAAGAACCTTAGGCAAATCCAGACATATGTGACAGGTTCTATTACAGTGACAGATCCAGACATATGTGACAGGTTCTATTATAGTGACAGATCCAGACACATGTCACAGGTTCTATTACAGTGACACATCCAGACACATGTCACAGGTTCTATTACAGTGACAGATCCAGACACATGTCACAGGTTCAATTACAGTGACAGATCCAGACACATGTGACAGGTTCTATTACAGTGACAGATCCAGACACATGTCACAGGTTCTATTACAGTGACAGATCCAGACATATATGACAGGTTCTATTACAGTGACAGATCCAGACATATATGACAGGTTCTATTACAGTGACAGATCCAGACATATGTGACAGGTTCTATTACAGTGACAGATCCAGACATATATGACAGGTTCTATTACAGTGACAGATCCAGACATATGTGACAGGTTCTATTACAGTGACAGATCCAGACATATATGACAGGCTAATTACTGTGTAGTAATAATCCAGTGTCAGACTGTGACAGATAATCACATAGCTGAAAAATTATAACCAAACAATACATGTTACTGGCAAATTATAACCTAACAATACATGCTACTGGCAAATTTCATTTTGTGATTCATAAAAATGTTTTCTTGACAGCTTTTTTAGCCTAATAACATTTGATCATGTTATTGTACACAAATAGTAGAGAATTTCTGACACAAATAGTAGAGAATTTCTGACACAAATAGTAGAGAATTTCTGACACAAATAGTAGAGAATTTCTGACACAAATAGTAGAGAATTTCTGACACAAATAGTAGAGAATTTCTGACACAAATTATAGAGAATATGTCAATCACCAATGCTAGAGCTACATCATAAAATATAAACATTTGTAAAATAATTCAAATGATGGGACTTAGAATCCCAAAGTTGGTATGAGGTATCATGATAATGAATACTTGTCAATAAATGTAAAGCTCAGTCCAGAAATGGTAGGTGGCAATCAACATTCAACAGTATTATTATTAGGGAAAATAATATCCCTCAGATAGATACAATTATTATGTCTTGCTAATAAAAAGATAACATTTTTAAGTTGTGTTACCAGTGGCTACTTTGAACATTTTTTCCTCCGTGGCATTCATTTAATTGAATTATTCAAACACTGATGGGTACTGGTCTCAAATATTTTTGAAGAACATTTTTTAAAACAGTGTTAACCACAAAGTCAACAGTTATTACCGTCATTAATGTTAACAGTTACTACAGTAGAACCCACTTAACTCGCCAACCCTATTAAGTCGACGTTTTTTATTGGAACCGCCAAATTCTCTCTTTGTCTTAGCATTTTCTCATCGGTTAATTCGATTATTTAAAGTCGCCGAGCCCTAATATCTCGAGCACAAAAGAGGGCCAAATTTACAACTTAACGTTGGTTAACTCGATCCCCGTCTGTTCGCCTAGCGACGCACTCTCGCATTTTTAGTTAAAAATAACATCGAAATCTCGCTTTCCTCGAGACTTCCGGCTATTGTGTGATTTTACGAGATTTCAATAAAATTTACCGGATGTTTTTATCTTGTTTCACTTTTATGCGTGTGTGAATTAGTTTGACGCGTCTCTATCGATTATGTATTCACCCGAGGTGCTCGAAAATCGCGTTATCGGTCTTTAATCGTCATTATTTCGCAGTGCATGTTATATTATTATTAAGCTTTATTCATTTTCCGATGCATTAATAATTTTATTTTTTAAGAAATACGAATATCTTTAGAAAAGAAAATAAAGGTTTGTATTGAGAATCGACGGTGGTTTTTTATTTTATATTGGTAAATTTCTGCTATTACTTGGTGCACATATGCCTTTTGTTGTTAGCAAACATGTATGTACATTTTTATTGCATGCGGATCGCTTCATCAATCAAATAACGGCAACGCTGTTGTGTAAACCTCCAAAAACACGTGTATGTACATTCTCATTTATTAACGCTAGTGATGGGACGATACCAAAATCATTGGGTGCTTACTGTAAACAAGGCTCCCCAGATTTTAGGATATATAACAGACTACAGACAGTTTACCCACCCCCACTCTCAATCTCCCACACCATTGATGTTGGTTAGTCCGATTAGCACTCAAGTTACCGAAGGAATTCTGAGTCCATTGTAAGCTGAGGGGACGGACCCAAGGAAGATGGTTTGGAAGAGAATGGTTCGGGGACAATGAGGGGATGTGTAGATTACACGGGGCGGGTTATTTATTAGTGTAGCTTGTAAGGAAAGTCACGCAAGTGCCTTCCAAGGCACAGTATTGCTCAATCTGTGAATCATTGCTGTGAATGATGCTAACTCAGAAACTGTAACAAACATCAAGCCCCATTTAAAAAAACAAAGAACTAATGTTAACTGAGAGCGCGCAAGAGAGAAAAATACGATGTTACCAGCTGAACCACCTGCCGCATGCTGCGTGACGGGGCAGGAGTAGCTGAATTCGTTATGTACTAGGGAAAAAAAACAGCACTAACGCAACAAAGGGCTATATTTAAACGGTCCTTAAAAACTAACGGTCTTAACAACCTTAGGAAAGAGTGAAGAAATATTAGGGTCCCGATATTCCGATACGATTCAGATTAATCGTCCCTTCACTAATTAACGCACATCATGAACATAAAGAAATTTCAAGCACATGTTAATATTTTGCCGCCATATTGGTTTTCGTTTAACTCGATCATCGGTTAGATCGACGCCTTTTGGCATACCCCTAGGCGCCTAGGCCGTAAACTTAACCGGGTTCTACTATACAATAATTAATTTTAGATGAATTCTGTAGGTGTTCAAAATATTTGTTAGACTGAGTCTTGGTAATAGTTATTGGGAAAAGTTGGGGCCATCAAAAATTAATCAACAGTTACATGTAGGAACAATTAATTTTATAAACTTTCTACATTCTTTTCTTAAATAATACACTTTTAATGTTAACACTGAGTGGTGCTTTGGTACATGAGCTGAGGACCATTTTAAATCAACCCAAGAGGGGGGGGTGGGGGGGACATAAACATGTGGGACAAATAGGACAAAGTAGAAATAATATAAACTGATACAATTAGAATACAGTCTTTGTTAGGACAAAAATTTAGTTCTGGCTTTACTGCTACTGGTAAACATTTCTTTAAAAAATATCTCGGCTTGAATACTAAAATAATTTGAAATGGCTGCTCAGTCTTCGCTATATAAAGATGTACGAACGGGTAAACAATTTGCCTCACTGAATAGTGATTTGATATCTCCAATCTAAAATTCTGTGACTTTGTGTTTACGTTCATGTACAATACAAATATGTATATACATACAAATATACATACAATTGAATTTACAGAACTTAGATTCTCTCTATTTTAAATTTACCTCGGCTCCTTTCATCACCTTAAAAAATTATAGTAAATGCATGAGTATAGGGCACAGCAGTGCATGATACACACTTCATATTTTAAAGTTACCTCCCTTTTCATCATCTTGTCTTATCTATACAGACGCTCCTTCTATGCAGAAGATAGTTGTGTCCACAGACCATGACAGATGATCTGTTTGGCAAGTGAAGCAGCGTTCACAGGCCACGGCTTTTGTGGGTTCCACGCATTACCCAGCCGCCTAACTACATGTAGTTAGGTACCCATTCGGAGCGGGGTGACTCAGGGACGCCCTAGGCCCCGGGAACAAGCCCTTGCCTACACACGGATTCGAACCCGTGACCATCGGTACGACAGTCCAGTGCGCTGCCACTCGACCACCGCGTCGCCCATATTAAACAATTAGAGTAAATGCATGAGTGTAGGGCACACTTCATATTTTAAAGACACATTTTTAAGTTAATTTCTCTATTACTGGAGCATAAGACACATCCTATAATTTAGGCTTACTTTTAAAGTAAACAATTGTGTCCTATATGTTGACAAGCATGTTATATGGAAAAGATATTTAAGTATATTAAGTTCTCAAATCCCTGCTCTAATAACATACATGTAGGTGAAATCTTGAGAAATATTAAACTGAACAATGTACATATGAACTGAACAATTTACTTAAATAAACACATCACAATAAAATGTTATTGAAATTTGCATAGGGCAATAGTATAATAATAATCTAATAGTATAGTGTATAAACAAGATCTGAGTTAGAACAAAACAACAAATAAAGGTTGATCTAAGACACTCAGAGATAAATATACACAAATAGAGAAATATGTACATTTGAAATACACGCCCAGGCTTTATCTTTACTGGAGAGGACACTCCAGCATCGCCGCAAGGTGTGAACACAACACGGGAAGCAGCAGTTTACCAGTTATAAGCCATAGCTCAATTGGTGTAGAGCTAGGCGTCAGTGGTTGCTTCTGACGGTGGGAGAGATCACCATGTCTCAATGGATCGCTACCGCCCGCCTCAAGCTGGGCAGCCCCCAGCCAATAAGGTGCTATCCCGCAATGGCTTACCTGCTCCACTGGGTGGGTGGAGCTCAGAGGAACTTCTCAACAAGTAGGCCAGTAAATCCTGCACCTAGAAATAAAAAAACAAAAGATGAGAAGACTCCAGCTCTTCGCCTAGCAAGCTGGAACGTTAGGACTATGTGTCCAGGCATTACTGCCGACTTGCAGCTTATTGATGATGCCAGGAAGACAGCCATCATTGACAGGGAGCTTGCCAGACTAAACATCGACATTGCCTGCCTTCAGGAGACTAGACTCCCAGAAAGTGGTACACTTTCTTCTGGCAGGATGGACCAATGGACACACCAAGACAACATGGGGTTGGTTTTGCCATAAAAAATGGACTCTGCTCCTCCATAGAACCCCCAACAAAGGGCACTAACAGGATACTAACAATACGACTATCTACATCCTCAGGATTAGCCAACATCATCAGTGCTTATGCTCCAACCTTATCCTCGAGCTCAGAAGCTAAAGACCAGTTCTATGATGATCTCAATCAAACACTAGCCAGCATACCCACCAATGAAGCAATCTACCTCCTTGGTGACTTCAATGCAAGAGTTGGAAGTGATCACATGGCCTGGGCAACTTGCCTCGGTTATTTTGGAAGAGGCAGGCTAAATGAAAATGGGCAGAGATTACTAGAGATGTGCTGCTTACATGGACTATGTGTCACAAATACTTTCTTCAACTGCAAAGCAATCCACCAAGTGTCATGGAGGCATCCCCGCTCTAAACACTGGCACCAACTAGATCTCATCATCACAAGACGCACACAACTGGCCAGTGTCCTCCTCACACGCAGTTACCACAGTGCAGACTGCGACACAGATCACTCCTTAGTGGCTAGCAAGGTATGGTTACTGCCAAAGAAATTGTACCGCAACAAAAACAAGGGAAAACCACGCATAGGCATCTGCTCCACCAAGAATCCAGAGAGAACAGCAGAATACACCCAGAGACTAAAAGAAGCTCTTGTACAAATGCCACCAGTAGACACTATTGAGTCCAAGTGGTCACATCTGCGGGACACCATATATGGCTCAGCTATTGCGGCATTCGGCAAGAGAGAACACAAAAGTGCAGACTGGTTTGAGGCCCACTGGGAGGAAATGAAGCATGTCACCGATGTAAAAAGAAAGGCTCTTTTAGCCTATAAAGACAGGCCTTGCCCAGAAACTCTACATTCCGTTAAGAGCGCCAAGAAAAATGCCCAGCAGGCAGCTCGCCACTACGCTAACACGTAATGGATCAATCTAAGTTCCAGCATACAGTCAGCTGCTGATAGAGGCGATACAAAGGCTATGTACGAGAATATAAAACAAGCAACAGGCCCTCTGACCTCCAAGACAGCACCCTTAATGTCAAAAGCAGGGGAAATTATCACTGATCGGGACAAGCAACTCAAACGGTGGATCGAGCACTACCTGGAATTGTACGCAACTATAAACCATGTCTCAACTGCTGCCCTGGACGATATCCCAGACCTGCCGGTCATGGAAGAGCTCGATAGCCTACTCACAATGGTCGAGCTAAGTAGAGCCATAGATTGCCTAGCCTGCGGGAAAGCCCCTGGTAATGATGGAATTCCACCAGAAGTTCTCAAATGTGGAAAAGAAATACTTTTACAGCCTTTGCATGACCTCCTCACTCTGTGCTGGGAACAGGGGCAGATACCACAGGAGTTAAAAGATGCCAACATCGTTACACTGTATAAAAATAAAGGAGACAAGAGTGACTGCAACAACTATCGTGGAATCTCTCTCCTCAGTATAGTTGGAAAGGCCTTCGCCCGAGTTGCATTGACACGCCTGCAGACCCTAGCATCGCGTGTACTCCCAGAATCGCAGTGCGGTTTTCGAGCCGGAAGATCAACCATAGACATGATCTTCTCTCTGCGCCAGCTGCAGGAGAAATGCAGGGAGCAACATATGCCTCTATACATCGCGTTCGTCGACCTAACTAAAGCTTTTGATCTTGTCAGCAGAAGCGGCCTTTTCCAGATCTTAGTAAAAATAGGCTGCCCTACACATCTGCTTAACATCATCAAGCAATTCCACGAAAACATGCAGGGCACAGTGTGCTATAACGGTGCCACCTCCGAGGCTTTCCCAGTAAGTAGTGGAGTAAAGCAAGGCTGCGTGTTGGCACCTACTCTATTCGCAATATTCTTTTCCATCTTACTCCAGTATGCCTTCAAGAACAACAGCGAGGGGATATACATACACACCAGAGCTGACGGGAGATTATTCAATATTGCCCGACTTAAAGCCAAGACCAAAATAAGGAAGATTTTGCTGCGTGAGCTCTTATTTGCAGACGATGCCGCCTTAATATCCCACACAGCAGACGGCCTGCAGAACCTTGTATCCAGCTTCTCCGCTGCCTGCAAAGAGTTTGGCCTGACCATAAGTATAAAGAAAACCAACATTATGGCACAGGATGCTGCCTCTCTCCCGACTATCACCATTGACGACTGCAACCTGGATGCTGTTGACAGTTTTACTTATCTGGGATCAAACATCTCGAGCACCCTCTCACTGGAAGATGAGATAAGTAGTAGGATAGGGAAGGCAGCAACTGTTATGGCTAGACTGTACAAAAGAGTCTGGTCCAATGCCAAACTCACAGCAAGGACTAAGCTGCAGGTATACCAGGCCTGCGTACTGAGCACACTCCTCTATGGATGCGAGTCTTGGACCACCTATACCAGGCATGAAAGAAGGCTCAATAGCTTCCACCTCAGATCCCTGCGCCGCATCCTAGACATCAAATGGCAAGAGAAAGTCCCCAACACAGAGGTCCTGGCTCAAGCAAGCATGAGTAGTATTGCAGCAATATTAAGCCAAAGACGCCTCCGTTGGCTTGGACACGTCAAGAGGATGCAAAGTGGTCGCATACCCAAGGATGTGCTCTACAGCGAGCTGGCGACAGGGAAAAGGTCGGTTGGTCGGCCATGTCTCAGATACGTGGACATATGCAAGAGAGACATGAAAGTAGCCAACATTGATATACAAAACTGGGAAAACCTGGCAGAGGATAGGTCCATGTGGCGGGCTATAGTGAAAGAAGGATCACTAAGAGCAGAGGAGCAAACTAGGGCAGAAGCAGTCGGGAAAAGAGCGAGGAGAAAGGCCAGGAAACACTGCCCCACTGCTTTCGTGTGTGTGTCATGCAGAAGAGACTGCCACTCAAGGATTGGTCTCATCAGCCACACCAAGAGCTGCAGATAATAAAGATAAATCTATCGTCTTTCGTAGACGGACAGATGCCATACATACATTTGAAATATGTACTATCTAGAGATATATCTTTACAATTACAAGTCATGTTTGTGCCAGTGAGATAGTTGCCATATTAACAATTAATCTCAGCCTTGCTGCGTCATCAAGTACTGAATTATTACATCTATTTTTTATATTTATCATCATTTATAATTGTAATTTTATTCATTTAATAAATTCTAATTGTTTCCACAGATGTAATATTTAGTATTTAATATGAACATCCTTCCAGTCAGCTCTAGTTATTTGCCCCTTCCCACATTAACAGGGAAATAAGCTTCTGATGGGCACCTGGAGATGATGGACCTCAATAAAGATAAACTTAGATCTAGAAATTATGGACCTCAATAAAGATAAACTTAGATCTAGAGATGATGGACCTCAATAAAGATAAACTTAGATCTAGAAATGATGGACTTCAATAAAGATAAACTTAGATCTAGAGATGATGGACCTCAATAAAGATAAACTTAGATCTAGAGATGATGGACAACCAGATCATGCAGACTTAGTCTTAACTATTTAAAATAATTTGTAATCATTATACAACGTTATCATTATGTAAATGTTAATTATGCAATATTAAAAAGTTAAAAAATAAAAATTGACCAGTGAAAATAAAACAAAATTAAAATGATCATACATTAGAACAAGACTAGTAGTACTCAGAAACTAATAATTTTTTTGTTACTTGTGTCATCATTTGAGCCTTCAATTTGACTTCTTTGGTCTTCTTTAAATAACAATTTCTCTAACTGCTAACCCAAGTTGAACATGCATTTTGTGGTCATGCTAACATGAAGATGTGCTGACAATGTAACATCACATCAAACCAATACATCACTAGTGAAGATGTGCTGACAATGTAACAGCACACTTACATCACTAGTGAAGATGTGCTGACAATATAACAGCACACTTACATCACTAGTGAAGATGTGCTGACAATATAACAGCACACTTACATCACTAGTGAAGATGTGCTGACAATATAACAGCACACTTACATCACTAGTGAAGATGTGCTGACAATATAACAGCACACTTACATCACTAGTGAAGATGTAACATCACATCAAACCAACACATCACTAGTGAAGATGTAACATCACATCAAACCAAATCTAAATCTGAAGAGTCTCAACACAAAAATGCATAAAGATTTTTTCTTGTTGTAATTTACTACTAATGCTATTAAATGACTGGCTGTGAAAGATAAATTGATTGACATTCCTCCACTGCCGACTGAAGGTCAATGACATCCTTGTATCCCGCAGAGTCAGAAAGATCATGCTGCAGCCACGATATCAGGGAATTAAGGACTGAAGGATTCCCCAGTTCTGAAGCAAAAAACCAAGGCCTGATTAAAATGGTGTGAACAGGGCACCAGGTGAGGAAGACTCCGTTTTTCTTTGATGCGGTGATGTTCCTCGCAAGTTCTCTGATTCTGTCCCTTGCTGCGTAGACAGTGTTCAGATTGTGGTGAGGGCAGTCTGCGGCCAGACATGGTATTTTTAAAATGTGATTACGCTGCCAACTGTCGTAAATGGAGTTGGTGAAAAATGCAGGAGTAAAAACGAATTTGTTATAAACTTCAGGGAGTAGACAAATCCATTCATCAGTTTGGTTGACAGTGTGCGTGCATTCCTGAATACTGGCTGAATCTGAGGACAATCAGATTATGAGAGTAACTGTTCTTTCAAAAATGAAATATTAAAATATTTACAGTACTTTCATAAATTAAATATTTACTGTACATTCATAAATTAAATATTTACTGTACATTATAAATTAAATATTTACTGTACATTATAAATTAAATATTTACTGTACATTATAAATTAAATATTTACTGTAAAATTATAAATTAAATATTTACTGTACATACATAAATTAAATATTTACTGTACATTCATAAATTAAATATTTACTGTACATTATAAATTAAATATTTACTGTACATTATAAATTAAATATTTACTGTACATTATAAATTAAATATTTACTGTACATTCATAAATTAAATATTTACAGTACATTATAAATTAAATATTTACAGTACATTATAAATTAAATATTTACTGTACATTCATAAATTAAATATTTACTGTACATTATAAATTAAATATTTACAGTACATACATAAATTAAATATTTACAGTACATACATAAATTAAATATTTACAGTACATTCATAAAGTAAATATTTACTGCACTTTCGTATATTAAACATTTAAGTTTAATGGTGGTAACAAAATGAGAGTCACTTTAGAGCCTTTTGTGGAAAATTGTTACAGAAAGTAAACCAACTTTAACAACTTTGTTTAATGTTTTAACTTTAACAACTTTGTTTAATGTTTTAACTTTAACAGCTTTGTTTAATGTTTTAACTTTAACAGCTTTGTTTAATGTTTTAACTTTAACAGCTTTGTTTAATGTTTTAACTTTAACAGCTTTGTTTAATGTTTTAACTTTAACAACTTTGTTTAATGTTTTAACTTTAACAACTTTGTTTAATGTTTTAACTTTAACAGCTTTGTTTAATGTTTTAACTTTAACAACTTTGTTTAATGTTTTAACTTTAACAACTTTGTTTAATGTTTTAACTTTAACAACTTTGTTTAATGTTTTAACTTTAACAGCTTTGTTTAATGTTTTAACTTTAACAGCTTTGTTTAATGTTTTAACTTTAACAACTTTGTTTAATGTTTTAACTTTAACAGCTTTGTTTAATGTTTTAACTTTAACAGCTTTGTTTAATGTTTTAACAACTTTGTTTAATGTTTTAACTTTAACAACTTTGTTTAATGTTTTAACTTTAACAGCTTTGTTTAATGTTTTAACTTTAACAACTTTGTTTAATGTTTTAACTTTAACAACTTTGTTTAATGTTTTAACTTTAACAACTTTGTTTAATGTTTTAACTTTAACAACTTTGTTTAATGTTTTAACTTTAACAACTTTGTTTAATGTTTTAACTTTAACAACTTTGTTTAATGTTTTAACTTTAACAACTTTGTTTAATGTTTTAACTTTAACAACTTTGTTTAATGTTTTAACTTTAACAACTTTGTTTAATGTTTTAACTTTAACAACTTTGTTTAATATTTTAACTTTAACAACTTTGTTTAATGTTTTAACTTTAACAACTTTGTTTAATGTTTTAACTTTAACAACTTTGTTTAATGTTTTAACTTTAACAACTTTGTTTAATGTTTTAACTTTAACAACTTTGTTTAATGTTTTAAATTTAACAACTTTGTTTAATGTTTTAACTTTAACAGCTTTGTTTAATGTTTTAACTTTAACAGCTTTGTTTAATGTTTTAACTTTAACAACTTTGTTTAATGTTTTAACTTTAACAACTTTGTTTAATGTTTTAACTTTAACAGCTTTGTTTAATGTTTTAACTTTAACAACTTTGTTTAATGTTTTAACTTTAACAACTTTGTTTAATGTTTTAACTTTAACAACTTTGTTTAATGTTTTAACTTTAACAACTTTGTTTAATGTTTTAACTTTAACAACTTTGTTTAATGTTTTAACTTTAACAACTTTGTTTAATGTTTTAACTTTAACAACTTTGTTTAATGTTTTAACTTTAACAACTTTGTTTAATGTTTTAACTTTAACAACTTTGTTTAATGTTTTAACTTTAACAACTTTGTTTAATGTTTTAACTTTAACAACTTTGTTTAATGTTTTAACTTTAACAACTTTGTTTAATATTTTAACTTTAACAACTTTGTTTAATGTTTTAACTTTAACAACTTTGTTTAATGTTTTAACTTTAACAACTTTGTTTAATATTTTAACTTTAACAACTTTGTTTAATGTTTTAACTTTAACAACTTTGTTTAATGTTTTAACTTTAACAACTTTCTTTAATGTTTTAACTTTAACAACTTTGTTTAATGTTTTAACTTTAACAACTTTGTTTAATGTTTTAACTTTAACAACTTTGTTTAATGTTTTAACTTTAACAACTTTGTTTAACGTTTTAACTTTAACAACTTTCTTTAATGTTTTAACTTTAACAACTTTGTTTAATGTTTTAAACCGCTTATCTACTGAAAAATAAATGACTGAAATTGTGATAATGGAAAAAGGTCAGATTAAAATCATATTTGAAAAGCATGAGCTTATTGTGATTCTTATCTTTGTCTATGATTTCACTCTGTAAGTTATAGTCAAAGACTTTGTGAATATCACAAATATTCCTTTTCATCGATTCACCTAGTACATTACTAACACTTGATGGAGTGAACTGGTAGACTGACTTGATTGTATAGTAAACAACATTACTAACACTTGATGGAGTGAACTGGTAGACTGACTTGATTGTATAGTAAACAACATTACTAACACTTGATGGAGTGAACTGGTAGACTGACTTGATTGTATAGTAAACAACATTACTAACACTTGATGGAGTGAACTGGTAGACTGACTTGATTGTATAGTAAACAACATTACTAACACTTGATGGAGTGAACTGGTAGACTGACTTGATTGTATAGTAAACAACATTACTAACACTTGATGGAGTGAACTGGTAGACTGACTTGATTGTATAGTAAACAACATTACTAACACTTGATGGAGTGGAATTGGTAGACTGACTTGAACATCTGGGCTAGACTCAGTTCCCCGTGGATGTCTGGTGTATTGACAAACATGGCAGCATCCACGAGAACATGCAAGGTCTTCACGGACTGTGGCAGATTGGTTCTGAGACGATCGGCATGGATCAAAGCCCCTATACCACCAGCTGTCAATGGACAATTTTGGAAAACATGAAAATATAAACAGTGAGAAAACAAAAACAGTTGACTTGTACATTGTATATTGTACATTGCATTTTTGACAAACCTTTGACCTGCAATAAAAATAGTATTGTAATAAAGAAAATATTGACATTTTCACTTGAATTAAGTTTTTGTTTATTATCATAAGGTAATCATACTAGGACATCTTCTAAAACTAGAGTTTGAGTGTGTCTGTCAAACTTAACTTTCTTAAATTTAATAGGTTTTCATTATTAAAATATTCATATATTGATAAAAATGTAAAATATATGTTAATATATGTAAATATATGATAATATATGTAAATATATAAATGTACATTCAGTGTTCCATTTAAATATTTAATTAATGAAGAGAGCCTCTCATATTTTTTAAGTTAAATACCAGAAGTTCCTGCCAGGACGATTTGCTCAGCATCTCCAAGATCTGTGGCCTCCTTGAGGAACTCAATCAAAGTTTCAAATATGATAGCCCCCCTCAAGTACAGGGGCTGGGACTCATAGTTATGGACCAATGATTCATTGCCTGGAATGAGTGACAAGCCAATTATTAATATACACTTATTTCTAACATTGGTATACATTTATTTCTAACATTGGTATACACTTATTTCTAACATTGATATACATTTATTTCTAACATTGATATACATTTATTTCTAACATTGGTATACATTTATTTCTAACATTGGTATACACTTATTTCTAACATTGGTATACACTTATTTCTAACATTGGTATACACTTATTTCTAACATTGGTATACACTTATTTCTAACATTGGTATACATTTATTTCTAACATTGGTATACATTTATTTCTAACATTGGTATACATTTATTTCTAACATTGGTATACACTTATTTCTAACATTGGTATACATTTATTTCTAACATTGGTATACATTTATTTCTAACATTGGTATACATTTATTTCTAACATTGGTATACACTTATTTCTAACATTGATATACATTTATTTCTAACATTGGTATACACTTATTTCTAACATTGGTATACATTTATTTCTAACATTGGTATACATTTATTTCTAACATTGGTATACACTTATTTCTAACATTGGTATACACTTATTTCTAACATTGATATACATTTATTTCTAACATTGATATACATTTATTTCTAACATTGGTATACACTTATTTCTAACATTGGTATACATTTATTTCTAACATTGGTATACACTTATTTCTAACATTGGTATACATTTATTTCTAACATTGGTATACATTTATTTCTAACATTGGTATACACTTATTTCTAACATTGGTATACATTTATTTCTAACATTGGTATACACTTATTTCTAACATTGGTATACATTTATTTCTAACATTGGTATACACTTATTTCTAACATTGATATACATTTATTTCTAACATTGATATACATTTATTTCTAACATTGGTATACATTTATTTCTAACATTGATATACACTTATTTCTAACATTGGTATACATTTATTTCTAACATTGGTATACATTTATTTCTAACATTGGTATACACTTATTTCTAACATTGGTATACATTTATTTCTAACATTGGTATACATTTATTTCTAACATTGGTATACACTTATTTCTAACATTGGTATACACTTATTTCTAACATTGGTATACACTTATTTCTAACATTGGTATACACTTATTTCTAACATTGGTATACATTTATTTCTAACATTGGTATACACTTATTTCTAACATTGGTATACACTTATTTATAACATTGATATACACTTATTTCTAACATTGGTATACACTTATTTCTAACATTGGTATACACTTATTTCTAACATTGGTATACATTTATTTCTAACATTGGTATACATTTATTTCTAACATTGGTATACACTTATTTCTAACATTGATATACATTTATTTCTAACATTGATATACACTTATTTCTAACATTGATATACATTTATTTCTAACATTGATATACACTTATTTCTAACATTGATATACACTTATTTCTAACATTGGTATACACTTATTTCTAACATTGGTATACATTTATTTCTAACATTGGTATACATTTATTTCTAACATTGGTATACATTTATTTCTAACATTGGTATACATTTATTTCTAACATTGGTATACACTTATTTCTAACATTGGTATACATTTATTTCTAGTTTAAATATAAGTTATAATTTTATTAATTTTAACAAATAGTAAAAACATTTGCAACTGATACAAGTTTGATAAGTCTTTCCTCCTCAAACTTTCCCCTTTTTCTACAACTCTTCAAGCTGCAGACCAATGCTTCCAGGTTTTTTCTTATATGGGAACATCAGTTCCATGATGTATGATAATAGCCTGCCTATGTAACATTATTGAATAATGGGACTATTATTCTTGGCTCTCAGTTTACTAAGAAACTATGCAAGACATTATACAGTTTCATCCTCAGTTCTCTAAACAGCTACTGGCAAACAAAACTTGACTGTCTTAACTACAGGCAAACAAAACTTGACTGTCTTAACTACAGGCAAACAAAACTTTACTGTCTTAACTACAGGCAAACAAAACTTGACTGTCTTAACTACAGGCAAACAAAACTTGACTGTCTTAACTACAGGCAAACAAAACTTGACTGTCTTACTCCTGAAGACTCAACTTTGTCTTCATTGATGTTGATGTCAAAGCTGCTTCCAGGAAACAAATTAACCATTATAAAATTTTTGGAAGTTATTATTACCAGTCAACTGATGCTGTTTCAAAGTAAAATTGAATTGATTTATGTTTTCTTTTAACTCTCTGGAAGTTAGAGAAAAAAACTGACCTAGAAATGAAGAGCCATCACAGTAATGTAAGATAATTACATTCCAATAACAAAAGTCAGGGTTAGTGACACAGCTGTTAGAGAGTATTCCATCCAAAGGTTTTATTGAAGTTTTGGCTCTATGAGAGGAGCCAAGATCTGTTAAACTCCTGGAACAATAGGAATGTTAATATTAAACGAAATTGTCTCCTCTATTAAAGGTTAAATGGATAGCCATATTGAGAAAAAAATCTTTATAAAATAAAAATTTTGACTTTCAAAATCTGAAGAAAAAAATATCTGCACTATTTTTCTCATAAATTATATACTATATATTTCTCATTTTTATCAGTGAAAGTTAAGGAAATAACTTTCCAAGGAAATTTGTAAATCAATGCAATACTGAGAAAATTATAATTGTCACATATGTACTTCATTCTTTATTGCCAGACTAACCAGTAAGTGCAACTTGAAATAACCTCATTATTAAGTTAAGTATTGCCTGAAAAAAACCTATTATTAAGTTAAGTATAGCTTGAAATAACCTTTTATTAAGTTCTTATTTTTAAGTTAAGTGCAACTTGAAATAATCCTACTATTACCCTACCTTTGAAAACAATCATATTTTGACAAACACCATCCTCCACCTGGCAGATATATGATCCAGAATTTCACGGACAAAGAGGGGCCTGTTTGGAGTGTAAATAATTACTTCATTTTTTTCTGCAGTATAAATTCAATTCTTCCAGGACGCAGAAAAAATTTAAAAACTCTAAGCACCTTAATTCAAGCTTCAAAGCCATACCATTTTAAAATTGAAATAATTTTAGAGACAATCATTCCGCAATACTTTTTTTAGTTCTATTCTTGCTGGAAGTATATTCTTGAGCTAAGAAAAGGTTTCAGCTCACATATTGTGAATTTAGTAGATACCAGATACAATGGGTTTTTTAATGGCTAAACAAAACTCATTCTTAAACCCCGCCAGCTGACAGTTGACACACAAAATAAAAAATGAACAAAAAAACTTTTTAAAAAGAATGAGGCCCAGCTGCAGTGAGGAATGTAGAATCTCACATGAAAAAGCAGATAATTTTTTAGTCACAAACTAAGTAGTCACACAGGGGGACTCAGAACTCTTAAGTTTTATTGATATTTATTGTGATCGATTGTGGGATTTAATGTGAGATATAACATTTGATCAACTAACACAAACGTTCTGAGTCCCCCTGTGTCACTACTTAGTTTGTGACTAAAAAATTATTATCTGCTTTTTCATGTGAGATTCTACATTCCTCACTGCAGCTGGGCCTCATTCTTTTTAAAAAGTTTTTTTGTTCATTTTATTTTCTACTTTTACGCATTAACAAAAAATTTGTAAAACTTAATTTCATTCATGAAGTCCTGTTAAATGTCCTGTTAGCCAAGTTCATCTAGAGACGAAATTTGTGAGCAAATTTGACATTTTCTATAAATATAAACTTACACAGTCTTAACTCCTTTCCATATGTGCGCTGATCCACTTAGCAGAAAAAATATTTTTTTCACAACACATGGATTGTCTATATAAGACATTCTATGATTTCGCTTGTTCTATCTGGAATGATTTTCTATACACACTACACATATCATATACACAACACGACTATGCATCACGGGAAGTGTGTCATTTTTTACTTTTATTTTTCCGCCCGACCGACCGCCTGCGAACCCAAGAGACGATGGTGAAGTTAATATAAGGGATTGAATTAGACAACCCTGTAAAAACAAAGGAAGTTAATATAAGGGATTGAATTAGACAACCCTGTAAAAACAAAGGAAGTTAATATAAGAGATTGAATTAAACAACCCCGTAAAAACAAAGTTATATGAGACATAACTAAAAAGTATTAATCATGCTTAAAGGCGACAAACATTTACAGACTGAGATTGCCTTAAATACCCTTAGTTGTAAAACGGAAAAAGTTTTGTCACGGATGGTTGAACTTAACTCAGCGTGACGCGTAAAATGTCAACAAAAGCTTGCCGCTACATATAGAGATAAACTAAAAATGCATTAATTTAATTACGTACATTCGATCGTTCTGAAAATTTAATAGCTTTATCCTCCCACAAGCCAAACCTACTGTGAAAATTTCAGCTCTCTAGCAAGTCAGAAAACATGTTTACGGGCGTTTTGAAAAAGTTGACGACAGAACCGGATGCGTTGAATCCGGAATCCTTCACGAGTTAATAGGATAGGGGCCTCAAAAATAACATTAAAAATTCTTGACTCTGGCTTAGTGAGTTATAACAGTTAGGTCATATTCAGATATGGACTCACTTGGTCTGTAGTAGTACGCTGGCGGTGATCCATCAAGACAAAATGCTCCCCGGGACTTAGCATAGACAATGGGAAGGGTAACAAGCTCTGCATCTGGATCACTCTCCAAATGATAATGAACAAAACTGACCTTGACTTGGGACATGAGTCTGATAAGTGCCAGCATACAAATGATTACCATCAGCAAAGCTAGGTGAACATAGAGGCGCTTTGAGCAGAGTAGTGGAGGCACGAGCTGTGGTCGACTGAATCTTACAGGCACAAATACCATGACGGGTGGAGATGCTGGTGGTTCCCCAGCAGACTCAGTGAGGAAGATCAGCTGCTCGCTTTGTTTTGACATTAAATTATTCTTTTACACCAGTTCTATTGCTTAAAAGTTACATTTTAATACTGTAGAAGATCAAAGTAGTGATACCCTCATCCATTGCTTCTGTGGAGTAATATCAGAGTCTCAGTGATACTAATAATGATATTATGCATAAGGCTCAACTTATAACTATAAGACCTCAATATAAGGCTCAACTTATAACTAAAAGACCTCAATAAAATTCAAACATTTATCATGAAATGAAGATTAATAGCACAAAAAAAACCTTGATGAACATCATTTTTTTATGTACTTCTTATAAGTTGTGATATATACAATAGTCAATCTTAATTCTCAACTAGTTAATTTAATAGTATTATTATTAGTTTTAACCAATGCTTTTTTTCTTTTAAAAAAAAGTTACCGGAAGGCATGAAAAAAGGTACATGAACACAATGTGAAAAAGCATTCCAGGCAGTTATATTAAAAATAAGTACAGTCGAACCCACTTAACTCGAGCTTGGTTAACTCGCACACCCTATTAAGTCGACGTTTTTTATTGGAACCGCCAAATTCTCTCTTTGTCTTAGCATTTTCTCGTCGTTTAATTCGATTTTTTTAAGTCGCCGAAACCTCATAACACGAGCACAAAAAGGGTCAAATTTGCCACGCTGGTTATCTCGATCCCCATGACCAATTGCCAGCTTTTGAAAATGTTAGCTATGATTTTTTTATAACCAAGGGAAGGGACCAATTTTCTAGCTTAACAGGGTCTGCTGGTGACGTCACAGCCCGCTTGCATTTAGCTCTCAGCGCTGTGTTGCTTCTGGTACTATGGCAATCACCAGCTTTTGAAATTCTTAGTTATTTTATAACCAACAAGGCCACGCGTCAAATTTCAGCCTTGCATGGTGTGCTGGTGACGTCACAGCCCGCTTGCGTTCAGGCCTGTGTTGCTTCTGGTACTATGCCAATCACCAGCTTTTGTTCTTCTTAGTTATTTTATAACCAAAAAGGCCACGCAAAAAGTGTCAGCCTTGCGAGGTGTGCTGGTGACGACACAGCCCGCTTGCGTTCAGATACTTTTCAGAGCTGTGTCAGAGTGAAATGACTCGCGAATTTTGTGTTTGCAATGTTGGAGAATATAATAAAAGTTTGTATCGATAATCGACTTTGGTTTTTATTTTAAATTTGTAAATTTCTGCTGTTAGTTGGTGCACATATACCTTTTGTTGTTAGCAAACATGTATGCACATTTTTATAGCATGCCGATAGCTTCATCAAACAAATAACGGCCAAAAAAACAGACCGTTTACCCACCCCCACTCTAAGTCCATTGTAAGCTGAGGGGATCGTATGGAATAACAAAATGTACCATGTGTAGACTTGTTGTCATTGGCAACCATTCATCCTTCAACCTCTTTTTGACTCAATTACTTCTGCTTTGTTGTCATTGTTTCATTCATAAGAAGTGGCCGTGTGCAAAAGCCATTTAACTATTGGTTAGAATTACAGTCGAAACCGGTTAAGTCGACGGTTTTGGGGTATGAAAAATGGCGTCGACATAACCGATGATCGAGTTAAAACGAAAACCAATATGGTGGCAAAATATTAACATGTGCTTGAAATTTCTTTATGTACGTGATTAATTAGTTAGCGTTAATTAGTGATGGGACGATTAATCGGAATCGTATCGGAACCCTAATATTTCTTCACTCTTTCCTAAGGTTGTAATGACGGATTCGTTTTTAAGGACCGTTTAAAATTTAAATATAACCATGGTTCCCACTCAGGAAAACGGGAAAAAGTCGGGAATTCTTTAAAAAAATTTCTTGGCCTTGAAAGTTGGGAAAAGTTATGACTAATCGGCAGTTTTTATATATATATTTTATTATTTTTATATATATATATTTATGCCGAAGTAAAGGACTTTGATTACGACTCTGTGGTAGTGGTATGTTTCGATTCCATTTAATTAAAAAAAAGTTACCAGTTTATAATTGTCTGCGCATGCGTTAAAAGGTCAAATTTTTCGCCTCGCCTCGTCACATGCTGCGTGTCGCATGGTATAGCCACTCACGTTTGCCGTCGTATCAGCAAATTTAAAATACAAATAAACAAATCAATATGGTTATTTTAAGTTTAATGCTTTTGACGTGCAGGATATCTGTTACTATCAGAACGATCTCGAATTTCATCAGTCAATCAAACTTGTGATATACATAAAACTATTGTGGCCTTGACCGTTGATCACAGCACACTGTGGGCTGTGTGTACTGGGTTAGATCTCGGCCGGCAAATAAGTCTAAGCGAATTTTTTTAAAAATCATTCCTTATCAGAAATGATTTGATTTCATCGTCACGCGCGTGTTAGTCACAGTCACGTATCTTACTGGTAACAAAGCAACAACAAACTTTTAAAAGAATAATAATTTTTTTATTTGATTAAATAAAAACCACAGTCGATTCTCGATACAAACCTTTATTTTCATTTCTAAAGATATTCCTTTATCTTAAAAAATAAAATGATTAATACATCAGAAAATGAATTAAGTTTAATAATAATATAACACGCACTGCGAAATACTTACGATTAACCACCTCTAACGCGATTGTCCAGTACCTAGGGTGAATACATACTCCATGGATACACGTCGAATTAATAATTCACACACGCAAAACATCCGGTAATATTGAAATCTCGTAGAATCACACAATAGCCGAAAGTCTCGAAGAAAAGCGAGATGTCAACACTGCTTTGAACTAAAAATGCCAGAGTGCATTGCTAGGCCAACCGACGAGGATCGAGCTAACCAAGTTAAGTTGCAAATTTGGCCCTCTTTTGTGCTCGAGGTACTAGGTTTCGGCGACTTAGAAAAATCGAATTAGCCGATGAAAAAAATGCTAAGACAAAGAGAGAATTTGGCGGTTCCAATAAAAAACGTAGAGTTAGTGGGGTGGTCGAGCTAACCGAGCTCGAGGTAAGTGGGTTCGACTGTAATTAAAACGTGTCAAAGTTGAAGGTTCAAAAGGAGTTCCTAATTTATTTGTGTACGTTTTTATAGAGAAGAGTTCGCTTTGTTATGAGTCATATATAGGTGATGACCCCCTTTCCAGTCCATGACGGACTATGGGGCAAGTGATGTAGCGTTCACAAGTTTTTAGCCACCACTAACGAGCAGGGGAATGTGTGGCCAACACAATGCCCCAGGGGCCTTGCCAGTACCTGGGCTCCAACCCGCGACCTGCCTCGGATCGATAGTCCAGTGCGCTACCACTTAGACCATCGCATATAGGTCATGATAGACAAATAACAGCAACGCCTTTGTGTAAAAAAACCCTCCAAAAACACTATTAACGCTAGTGATGGGACGATACCAAAATCATAGGCTGCTTACTGTAAACAAGGCTCCCCAGATTTTAAAATATATAATATAACAGACTACAGACAGTTTACCCACCCCCACTCTCAATCTCCGACACCATTGTTGTTGGTTAGTCCGATTAGCATCAGTTACCGAAGGAATTCTAAGTCCATTGTAAGCTGAGGGGACGGACCCAAAGAAGATGATTAGGAAGAGAATGGTTCGGGGACAATGAGGGGATGTGTAGGTTACTTATTTGTGTAGCTTGTAAGGAAAGTCACGCAAGTGCCTTCCAAGGCACAGTATCGCTCAATCTGGGAATCACCGCAAGACGACGCGCACGGCAGCGTGGCGGGCAGGAGTAGATAAATTCGTTATAGTTATGTAGTAGGGAAAAAAAACTGCGCTAACGCAACAAAGGGTTATAATTAAACTTAAACGGTCCTTAAAAACGAACGGTCTTAACAAACTTAGGAAAGAGTGAAGAAATAGGGTCCCGATATTCCGATACGATTCTGATTAATCGTCCCATCACTTAACGCACAACACGTACATAAAGAAATTTCAAGCGCATGTTAATATTTTGCCGCCATATTGGTTTTCATTTTAACTCGATCATCGGTTATCTCGATGCCATTTTTCATACTCCAACGTCGTCGACTTAACCGGTTTCGACTATATGTGGAAAAAAGGTGCCGGAACGCCGTCCCGGTTCGGTATGTGGGAAAAAAAGCACTGGTTTTAAACTAATACTCAGTGATTCAGTGCTTTTTTTCTAGCAGAACGCTCCTGTCTCCTGTTATTGTTATGGTGAAGGGAACCTTTTTTTCTACAGACTATATGGTCTTACTACTTACTGCTTTTTTAAGTTGAATTACACATGCGTTCCGATACCTTTTTTTATAGGAAAAAAAAGCACTGCTAATACTACTACTACTACTAATAAAGTCTACTAATCTAATTCTAAGACTAAGACTAGACTAGACTAAGACTAGTACGAAAGTTTATTGTAACGAAGTGTTTACTGCTACGACAAAATAACGGCAGACAACTCGACGGGATGTTGCTAGTACTACAACATGTCGTAACGCTAGCAACATCCCATCGAATCGTCTGCTGCTACTAATAGTCGTAAAAAATATGCTGCTATGTCATGTGCTTACAGTTACGACTAAAGCTGGATTTTAAGTATGCTAATACTAATAATTAATTCTCATAATCAAATTTCATGATTACTAGGTAAGCAGATGAATGAATTTTAAAGGGAAAAACAAACTTGATTGGTGTCCATTTGATGACAGATATCATTTTAAAAAATCGCAATCTGACATGAGCTTCGCTAGATGAAGTGATAGTGATGGACAATACTTTGATGTTAAAACCAGTACGTGGGTTCTAATGTCGCTCCCGACGAGTTTTTTAAAAAATTTAAATTTAAAAAAAAACACAATGGTAATTGTGATTTTATAACTACTTATTCTGTAATGCGAACACGTTGATTAAATCTATTTATTTAGATTTTAGAACTAATACACACATAACACATAAACAAGCCCAGATCTATTAATATCGTATTATATATGAATATGATATATGCGTATAAAATATTATGAAGAGTTTGTTAAAATATTATAGCGACTTAGTTTTTTTGAAGTGTTTACTTCTAAGAGTACTAAGACTAGTTGTAGCAAGTATTACAACTAGTCGTAACACTAGCCAATTATTATTATAGCGACTTAGTTTTTTCGAAGTGTCAGTAGATAATGCAAAAGACGTCCGGAAATATTCTGTTAGTTTATTTATTTTTTTTTATAGTCTACTTAGTCTATTTCCTGTTTCAAAGTTAACAGTTCTCAACTATTTAAAATAGACCCCTCTGCTACATAATTGACAATTGAGCTATTGTTAAATCAAAATCGAGGTTAGAAGACACACATAATTTTATTTTTGTCGAAATGTCAATTTTAGAGTCACTTAGAATTAGAATTGTTATAGCTTAAATATTTATACAATTAGAGGACTTATAAGCTCTACAACTTCAGGATATGTAGGCCCATAGTTTAAAGTAACTATGTAGCCAAGAGGTACATTTGCAAATAACTGAGAACTGTCAATTTTGAAACAGAAAAATAATAAATAAACCTTAAAACCAAGAATACTTCCGGACGTGTGTTGCCGTACGTATCTACCGAAGTGTCTACTGCTAAGACTAGTCGTAGCACTAGCCAGGAAAATTCTGCTACGACTTGTCGAATCGTCTGCTGCTACGACAGTCGTAGCAGGAGTTTCCTGGCTAGCGTTACGACATGGCAATGATGGCTCAATGGGCAACATCCTTAGCCGACTTAGCCTGCCTTATTCAAGTTATTGTCATATTGTAATTGTAGGTAAGTCACATATTCACTCAATTTAAAACTTTTTACCTCCCTAATTTCATGTCGATTGTTTGTTACAAACATCTCGATATCTTTATCACTTTTCTTGTTGCTTTAGACTTAGGTCAGTTAATTAAATAGAGCAGTGGTTCTTAACCGGTGCTCCGCGGAGCACTGGTGCTCCGCGAGGTAGTTGCAAGTGCTCCGCGAAATTATGAAACTCAAAATTTAATGTTCACTCACTTACTCTATCTGATTGAGCTGAACAAATGCTTATAATAGGTAGTCCAAACGGGGACTATGCTGTCTTGAGCTTACCGAACGTTCGACAGGACAAGATGTATTTGATTCTATTTCTTCATATTTCTAACAATTCAAAATATCATAAGAGTTGTGTGTCGGGAATTTGTACGGACGGTGCTCCAACAATGGTAGGCTCATTAAAAGGGTTTGTGACTCTCGCCAAGAAAAGAAACGCCCAATATTATATCTACTCACTGTTTTTTGCACAGAGAATCTCTTGTGTCCAAAACATTACCAATAGCATTAAAACCTGTGCTAGACAAAGTTGTAAATATGTTAAACTTCATAAAATCGAGACCTTTGAAAATACGCGTCTTTAAAAATCTTTGCATCTCTATGGAAGCCAAGTACGAATCTTTGCTTTTGCATTGTGAAGTGAGATGTTTATCCAGAGGAAAAGTGTTACGTCGTTTCTTAGAACTGAAGGATGAATTGATGACCTTTTTCCAAAATGAAAATATGGATGATTTTGTGGAATATCTTCAAAATGACATTTGGTGTGCTAAATTGGCATATTTAGCTGATATTTTTGATTATTTAAATTGTGTTAATACCAGCCTTCAAGGAAGAAAAGAAATTTTTTAACATCGACCGACAAATTGACAGCCTTTCGGAAAAAAGTTATTTTTTGGAAAAATCGTTTGTTGGAGAAAAAGAAAGTAGATATCTTTCCTTCTCTTAATGATAACACTACCGACAAAATTATTTCAGCAGTAACAGAGCATTTAACTTGATTAGAAGAAAAGATTGAATTTTATTTTCCATCAATAAAAGTAGAAACACATGACTGGATACGTAATCCCTTTGCCACGGTTAATACATCAAATAGTAAGTTGTCATACCAAGAAGAAGAAGAATTAATCAACCTATCATCGGATCGTACACTTAAAATAAAATTTTCCGAAATGGTTCTGGAGGAATTTTGGATCTTTGTGCAAGAAGAATACTCAGCTCTCTCCATGACGTCACTTAAAATCTTGTTGCAATTTTCAACATCATATTTGTGTGAACTCGGTTTCTCGATAGTCACCAACATAAAAACTAAAAAAACGAGCAACACTAACTAATTTGGATGAAGAATTGAGGGTAGCTATTTCTAAAATTAGGTCTAATATCACTGAAATGTGTAAAAACCGTCAAGCTCAGGTTTCACATTAAATCTTTTTATTTTTCTGAATTAAATTTTGTTCAATGTTATTTTTTTACTTATTAAATTTATGTTTATTAAAAATTTGTTTGTCATGTTATAATTTTAAACTCTTATGTCATAATGTTTTATTTTTAATAAAAGTCTTATGTATGTGTATTTTTTTGTTTTTTTTACTCCTTGATTTTGGTGCTCCCCAAATTTTTGTCATGATCAAAAGTGCTCCCCGACTTCAAAAGGTTAAGAACCACTGAAATAGACTAATAAGTTAAATAAGCCAGCGATAACAAGGAAAGTAAAAGAATGAAACAATTGGAGACAACTCTCAAATAAAAAGGATCAATTTATTGATACAGCACACGTGTTGTACTTGAGTCACATTATTACTCACACTGAATGGCACAGTTAATGATAATGAACTAACTTACATTGATAACAACCATGAACACACTGTATTTAATTTAAGCGATAACCGTTTTCCAAATATTCTTTATTATTACATTAGCTGTGTAAAATGGACGCCCCAGTGTTAATAAATGGAAATTCAATACTTTATTATTCTCATAAATGACATTGACATTAAATTTAATGTATAAATACTAAATGACAAATCCAAATAGCCTAGATTCTAGATGCAGTCACAGAATATAGCAACAAACAGAAAATTGTATTAAGTTTATCCCATTTCCCATTGCGCGAGAACGATCAATTTTCTCTTATTGTGCCAGTTGGTGAGGTTAAGTATTTAAAAAGAATAAATTTAAATAATATAAAAAACCAATATAGCGTATGACTAGGCCTACATCAATACTACAAAGTTTACTTGTGACTTGTATGTGTCGGCGTGTGCTAATCATAGCCTCTGGATGTGTGGGATGTGTGTATAAATAATTAGCAAACAAAACAAAAAAAAACACTGGAATTGATGGAATTCTTCCAGCCACGGTCGTATTTAGAGTTAGATATGAGATCATTGCTTTACCACCCTCCACCCCACCCCAAAGTAAAGACAGAGAGAGGGGGAGATAGAGACGGGGAGAGGGGAGAGAGACAGGGAGAGATGGAAAGAGAGAGACAGGGAGAGAGAGACAGTGAGAGAGAGACAGTGAGAGAGGGAGAAAGAGACAGGGAGAGGGGGAGAGAGACAGGGAGAGGGGGGAGAGAGACAGTGAGAGAGGGGGAGAGAGACAGGGAGAGGGGAGAGAGATAGAGAGAGGGGAGAGATAGAAAGAGAAACTATCCAGTTCGTTTTTAAGACATCTCTCAATTTGTGAAATATAACTCTCATGTTAATTGTCTTCTCCATGTATGAGTCCGTGTCTATGTCATTCACCATTGTTGTGATAACCATTGTTGTGGTAACCATTGTTGTGATAACCATTGTTGTGGTAACCATTGTTGTGGTAACCATTGTTGTGGTAACCATTGTTGTGATAACCATTGTTGTGATAACCATTGTTGTGGTAACCATTGTTGTGGTAACCATTGTTGTGGTAACCATTGTTGTGGTAACCATTGTTGTGGATACTTCAGAGATCCCTGGACGATATAAAAGAAATTGAAAGACCCACCCCCACCACCACCTACTGATTCTGATATAGGATGTATACAGATCCCGAGTCGCGGGTTCGAGCCCAGGTACTGGCAAGGCCCCTGGGGCATTGTGCTGGCCACACATTCCCCTGCTCGTTAGTGGTGGCTAAAAACTTGTGAACGCTTCATCACTTGCCCCATAGTCCGTCATGAACTGGAAAGGGGGTATTTTATTTTAGCCTACCGATAAAGCCTTTTCTTTTTACTTAGAGTTGATAAATATTTTATTGGAGTTCAAAGCTCTGCTAATGCCACTTTTAAAAATTATTATTTTGATTTCCAATACATATGTTCTAAATGAAGACATTGAAACCCCAGAGGGAGGGGATTCCCCCACCTCCGACGTTAAGATAGGAAATGACTGTTTTTTTTCCCCCGTCCCTCATTAATGTAGTTACCTCTGCATGCACGTACATCTCTGGTTAGCAGACTCTGATCGAAGTGGTCCACCCACAACAACATACATAAACATACACAGCTTACAATAATTTACTATTATTCAGTGGCGTAGCGAGGGGGCCAGGGGGCGATTTCCCCGGGCGGCACTTTGCCAGGGGCGGCACATTCCTAGTTGTTAATTAGTTTCTTAAAATGAAAATTTGAAAAGAAATGGGAGTTTTAAAAAAAAATCGTCATTAAAGAAAAGCCAAATAAGAAATTAATCAAAGAAATAAAGGAACAATCCAAAAGCACGTGAGTGTTTTAACTGCCAAAAATTCAAACTCCTTATTTGATATAAATTCTTCTGATACTAATATTACTGTAATAAAAAAAAACCAGAGGCTAAATTATTATGATAACGTGACACTGGTGTGGTGATAAATTCATTGATTCTGTTGTAAAATTGGGTGGGAAGGGCGGCAAATTCCTCGTTGTTAAATAGCTAATTGTTTCAACGTGAAAATACATTTTGATAACATAAAAGAAAAGCCAAGATAAAAAAATTAAACGAAATGAATAACTATATTAAAATACAAGAGCGGGTCTAATGTCAAAACTGCAAACTCCATTATAAAATCTCAAGTCTTCTGATACTAAAGTTACTGAGCTGAAAACATAGGGGGGCTGACAGTATGACAATAATGTGCTGGTTTATATAATTGATTAATTGATTCAAGCTTGATTGTAACCTAAGTGAACTACTGGAAAAAAATTGTTGCGTATTTATATGGCTTGTTTTAATTTCTTTTGTTTTGTGGCATAAACAAAAATAATAGAAACAATTGCTTATCTAGTGGAATTAAAACTTGTCACAAATAAATACACAATTTTTTTGGTGCGGCAAATTCCTCATTGTTTATTAGCTAATTGTTTAAACGTGAAAATAAATTTAAATAAAATAAAATAAAAGCCAAGATAAGAACTCAATAAGTACTCAACATTACCACACGTTTTTATGGCAAATGGAAAGAATCAGAAATTGGATAAAAAGAATAGACTATTAATAAAGACCGACCATTGGTTGTTGTAAATGAGAAAACAAAGTGGCAAGAAGTTCTTGTTAGAATATTGAACATGAATAAATCCTGGCGAAATTGGATGTGACTTTTTGAGGTCACAGAGAGGGCAGGGCAATACTGTTGCGAATAAAGGTTCTGGAACTAATGCATTTGCTTGCAAAATACGTTCGAGCACTCTGAGAACATAGTGGGAAAATGACTAAAAACGTGTCATCTAAAATTCAAAATGAGCTTATAGCAATTTAGGAGATACAGTTCACGAAAAATCATCTTTCTTCAATAAAAAGATATCAAATATTGTTCCATTGTATTTGATAGCTCTTCATCATATATTTGACATAAGGATCAGACAAGTCCAGTTGTGTGATATGTAAAGATTGAAAATCAAAAAGTAGACGCTGTAGAATCTTTCAAAGAATTTATTCAAGCAAAAGTGAATCTGCTTACGACATTTCTGAAATGATTTTGAATAAATGATGATCTTAAAATAATGGAATGCACAGGCCCAGCGTGTGTTAATACTTCTTAAGGACTGGAAAGAATACAAGAGTTCAACAAAGGCACAAAAACATAAAATCTCATGTAAAACTCGTTCAAACAGCTAAAACTAATTTGTTAACATTGTACTGCAACTGAAACGAGTTCTCCAACTATTTTAGTACATTTGAGCGTTTTACGCATTCTTTTCCAAGTCCATACACTGTTGGAAATAGGCAATTGCTTCTACAAGCAAGACATTCAGACTTCAGGATACAAAATAGTGAATATACCATGGAGCCATGTTGAGGTTACTTTGTAAGCTATAGAACTGAAAGATGCAGACAAAAAGCTCAACGCAGGAACTTTAATGAGGGGTTCCAAGTGAGGGCTTGTCTCACAATGCTGGATGTAGGCTTTCTGAGGGTGTGGCCAATGCATCTCCATCTGCGCTGGCGTATTAGCTCTTCCACTGGCTCTTGTTGTGTGCGTTGCCAGAGGTCTTCGTTGGTGATGACGTTGGGCCAGCGGATTCGGAGAATAGTTCGGAGACATGTGTTTATAAATGTTTGACGCTTTTTGAAATGGCTGCTGTTATTCACCATGTTTCTGCTCCATATAGCAAGACAGGCTTTACTTTGGTGTTGAATATCCTGACCTTTGTCTGGAGGGTCAAGTTGTTGCAGCTCCAAACTTTTTTAGCTGTTTAAATGCTGATCTTGCTTTGCCAATTCTCAATCTTACATCGGCGTCTGTCCCTCCTTGTATGCCAACGATGCTACCAATAGGTATGTAAAGCTTTCCACCTCCTTAAGATTTTTTCCTTCCAGTGTTATTGGGGTGTTGCTTGATATATTTATTTTAAGGACTTTGCTTTTTTCCGTATGGATGTTCAGGCAAACGGAAGCAGAAAACTGTGCTACATAGTCTTCTCCTACATCTTCTTCTGTGTGTGTGATATTAAGGCCTAATGCCAGATCAAACGCAAAATTCAGATTATCAAGTTGTTTCCATAATGTCCACTGGATACCAATTCTCTTCTGATCTGTAGACCTCTTCATGGAATTTAGAAAAGAGACATGAATTTCGCACAACAGGTAATCTACTGGACTTTGAAATTTTGTCTTCAAATTAGAGTATTCAAAATATCCCACATAACATAGGCAAGGCATATTTTAAACCCCATGAATAGAAAAAAAATTGAATTCAAGACTAGGTGGTTTATTTAAGTTTATCAAGATATTTAGGCTCGAAGTTACCCTGCCTAAAATAAAATAATTAATGTGAACTTTGCTTACAACTGTCTTAAGTAATGAAAGGTGTTAAAAAGGCTTCTCTAAAATAATTTTAATGAAAAAATTAATGACGATCAATTACGAATACACCAAAATTTTCTAAACTATTACTATTTTGGCTAATGAGCATGCCATGGCTGAAAACATTGATACATGAAAGATTGAGCCATGAGGAAAAACATAAAACCCTAATTTCATTAAAGAAATGAAACCTTTCTTTTTAATCTAAAATTATATAGTGTTCTTATTGTTACTTTCTAATAATTTTTTTTAACTTTAAAGCGTTAACATATTTTTCGGGGGGGGGGAGAGGGGCGGCAAATTTGGTTTCTGCCCCGGGCGGCACATACCCACGCTACGCCGCTGCTATTATTTGAATTAGTTTTTAATGCAGTCATTTAAATTGCTTTGTAGTATTTTGAGCAATATGCAAATATTTGCATTTGTTTGCAAAATTGCAACTGTGTACAAGACATTTAAAATGTTTGCATAGCTTTCAACATATAAAATATATACGTATGACGTCACGCGCCTGGGTGGAGGGGGGTCGGGGGTCACGCATTTGGGGGCCGTCCATAAAGTACGTCACGCTATTTTTGACCATTTTAACCCCCCTCCCCCTGTCACAAATCTTGGACACCCCCAACCCCGCTGAAGTACGTCACACTTTGGAACACTAATGTAGCGTCCTTTTTATTAGAAAATGGTGCTGCTCTTAAAAAAACTTCAAGATGTTTATAAAATAACAGGCATAATTAGTAAACACAATAAATTTGTTTTTTGAGAGAGATGGGACTACTGTTTACTCGTATTATTGTATCGTACCTAAGGGATTCTGTGGATACAATTGTGAAGTAACGTTCAGTGCGATGTCGATTGCGTGTCAGAAAGGAAACATACAAATGATAGAGACTTTATTTCGCTATGGTGCTGACGTTGAAAAGAAGAATGAAAGGAGGGACACTCCACTGATATTTGCTACTTTGCTACAGAGAATGAACACACATACGCTGTAATTGTTCTTACTTGGTGTCGGGGCCAAAGTTAATCACGTCGGGAAATCTAAAGACACTGCCTTTATGGAGTCTGCGTGTAAAGGTGGAACAGAAATAGTTGAACCTGCTTTTAAAACATGAAGCAAATATCAACTCGGTGTCTGAGGATGGCTTAACTGCGCTTATGTTAGCCACACACTATGGAACATCAGGATACGGTGGAAGTTTTACTGAGGAATGGTGCAGAAGTGAATTTGCGACAGGCAGAGAAGTGGACGTTTTTAATGATAGATAGCCTCTCAACAGGGATATTTGGAAATAGCAGAATTATTAATCCAGCACGAGTCAGATGTTAATCAAGTCCAAATGGATGGTTGGTCGTCACTTGTGGATGGTTGGTCGTCACTTGTGGATGGTTGGTCGTCACTTGTGGATGGTTGGTCGTCACTTGTGGATGGTTGGTCGTCACTTGTGGATGGTTGGTCGTCACTTGTGGATGGTTGGTCGTCACTTGTGGATGGTTGGTCGTCACTTGTGGATGGTTGGTCGTCACTTGTGGATGGTTGGTCGTCACTTGTGGATGGTTGGTCGTCACTTGTGGATGGTTGGTCGTCACTTGTGGATGGTTGGTCGTCACTTGTGGATGGTTGGTCGTCACTTGTGGATGGTTGGTCGTCACTTGTGGATGGTTGGTCGTCACTTGTGGATGGTTGGTCGTCACTTGATTTTAAAAAATGCTTAAGTTAATCAGGAGCAGAACGAAAAATAGAAAACCACTTTTGGTGGATTCGTCGAAAAATTATTTTGAAATTATTGAACTTTGACCTTCGAAATGGAGCCAAATGTTGATCAAAAAAATAATGAAATGTTGGTCCGCTCTCATGATTGCATCCAGCAAAGGAAATCTCGCCAAAATCAAATCACACACCCTCCCTCTCCCCCTCTCACACACACACACCCTCCCTCTCCCCCTCTCACACACACCCTCCCCTCTCCCCCTCTCACACCCCTCTCCCCTCTCTCACACCCCTCTCCCCTCTCTCACACACACACACACCCTCCCCTCTCCCCCTCTCTCACACACACACACCCCCTCTCTCACACACACACACACCCCCTCCCCTCTCCCCTTCTCACACACACCCTCCCCTCTCCCCCTCTCACACACACACCCTCCCCTCTCCCCCTCACACACACAAACATCCTCCTCCATCTCCCCCTCTCACACACACACCCTCCCTCTCCCCCTCTCTCACACACACACCCTCCCCACACCCCTCTCACACACACACACCCTCCCCTCTCACCCTCCCCCTCACACACCCTCCCTTCACCCTCTCACACACACCCCCTCCCTCACCCTCTCACCACCACCCCCCCTCCCCCCTCACACACCCCCCCTCCCCCCCTCACACCACACCACCCCCTCCCCTCCCCCTCCCTCACCACACACACACCCCCTCCCCCCTCCACCACACACCCCCTCCCTCCTCCCACACACCCCCACCCTCCCCCCTCTCACACCACACCCCCCCCCCTCCCCCCCTCACACACACCCTCCCCTCCCCCCTCCCACACACCCCCCCCCCTCCCCCTCCCCCCACACCACACCCCCCCCTCCCCCCTCCACCCACACACCCTCCCCCTCCCCCCCTCACCCACACACCCTCCCCCTCCCCCCTCCACACACCCTCCCCTCCCCCCCTCTCCCCCCCACACACACCTCCCCCCCCCCTCCCCCTCCACACACCCACACCCTCCCCCATCCCCCCCCTCACCCACACCCCCTCCCCCCACACCCACACCCTCCCCTCTCCCACTCTCACACACACCCCCCCCACCCCCCCTCACACACACACCACCCCCCCCTCCCCCTCTCCTCCCTCCACACACACCACCCCCCCTCCCCTCCACACCACACACCCTCATCTCCCCCTCACCACACACACACACCCTCCCTCTCACACCTCACACACACACACACCCTCCTCTCTCACACCCTCCCTCTCCCTCACACACACACTCACCCTCACTCCCTCCCCACTCACACCACCCCCTCTCCCTCACACACCCCCTCCCTCTCTCTCTCACCACACACACCACCCTCTCTCCTCCCTCACACACACACACTCACCCCTCTCCTCCCCCTCCTCACACACACACACTCTCCCCCTCCTCACACACACCACACTCTCCCCCTCACCACACACACACACTCTCCCCCTCTCCTCACCACACACACACACCCCCCCCTCTCCCCCTCCCACACACACACCCTCACCCTCCCCCCCCTCTCTCACACACACACCCTCCCCTCCCCCCTCACCCACACACACACCCTCCCTCCCCCCTCCCACACACACACCCTCCCTCTCCCCCTCCTCACACACACACACCCCTCCCTCTCCCCCTCACACACACACCCTCCCCTCCCCCTCCACACACACACACCCTCCCTCCCCCCCTCACACACACCCACCCCACTCCCCCTCCTCACACACACACCCTCCCTCTCCCCTCCTCACACACACACCCTCCCCTCTCCCCCCTCACACACCACACACACCCTCCCCCTCCCCCTCTCACACACACACACCTCCCCTCTCCCCCCCTCCCACACACACACACCTCCCCTCCCCCCCTCCCCACACACACACCCTCCCCTCTCCCCCTCCCCCACACACACACACCTCCCCTCCCCCTCACACACACACACCCTCCCTCCTCACACACACACCCTCCCTCTCCCCTCACACCCCCTCTCCCCCTCTCACACACACACCCCTCTCCCCTCTCCCCCTCACACACACCCTCCCCTCTCCCCCTCACACACACACACCCTCCCCTCTCCCCCTCTCACACCCCTCCCCCTCCCCCCCCCTCCTCCCCCTCCCCCTCCCACACACACCCTCCCCTCTCCCCCTCACACACACACCCTCCCCTCTCCCCCCACTCACACACCACCCTCCCCCCCACCCTCACACACACACCCTCCCCTCTCCCCCTCCCCCTCCCCCCCACACACACCCCCCCCTCACACCACACCCTCCCTCTCCCCCCCTCACACACACACCCTCCCCTCCCCCCCTCACACACCACACCTCCCCCACCCCTCCACCACACACACCCTCCCCCTCACCCTCCCACACACACACCCTCCTCCACTCCCCCCCTCACACACACACACCCTCCCCACTCCCCCCACACACACACTCCTCACCCCCTCACACTCACACACTCACCCTCACTCTCCCCCTCTCACACTCACACACTCCCTCCCCCTCTCTCACTCACACACCACTCCCCTCTCTCACTCACACACACCCTCCCCTCTCTCACTCACACACACCACCCCTCTCACTCACACACACACCCTCCCCCTCCCCCCACTCACACACCCTCCCCTCACCCTCACACACACACACACCCTCCCCACACCCCTCACACACACACACCCTCCCTCTCTCCCACCTCACACACACACACACCTCCCTCTCCACTCTCACTCTCTCACACACACACTCACCCTCACTCCCTCCCACTCTCTCACACACACACTCACCCTCACTCTCTCACCTCTCACACACACTCACCCTCACTCTCTCCCACTCCTCACACACACACCCTCCTCACTCACACACACACCCTCTCCTCACTCACACACACACCTCTCTCCCTCACACACACCCACTCTCACACACACACACACCCTCTCTCTCTCTCACACACACACCCACTCTCACACACACACACACCCTCTCCCTCTCACACACACCCACTCTCTCACACACACACACCCTCCCTCTCTCACTCTCACACACACACACTCTCTCCCTCTCTCTCACACTCACACACACCCTCTCTCTCTCTCACTCTCACACTCTCACACACACCCTCTCTCTCTCTCACTCTCTCACACACACACACACCCTCCTCTCACTCTCTCACACACACACACACCCTCTCTCTCACTCTCTCACACACACACACACCCTCTCTCTCTCACACACACACCCTCCCTCTCTCTCACTCACACACACACCCTCCCTCTCTCTCTCTCACACACACACCCTCTCTCTCTCTCTCTCACACACACACCCTCTCTCTCACTCTCACACACACCCTCTCTCTCTCACACACACACCTCTCTCTCTCTCTCCTCTCACACACACACCCTCCCTCTCCCACACACACACACACCCTCCCTCTCCCCCTCTCTCACACACACACCCTCCCTCTCCCCCTCTCACACACACACACACCCTCCCTCTCCCCCTCTCACACACACACACCCTCCCTCTCCCCCTCACACACACACACCCTCCCTCTCCCCCTCACACACACCCTCCCTCTCCCCCTCTCACACACACACCCTCCCTCTCCCCCTCTCTCTCTCACACACACACACACTCCCTCTCCCCCTCTCTCTCACTCAACCACACACACACACCCACACACACTCTCACCCTCACTCAACCACACACACACACACACTCACTCTCACTCAACCACACACACACTCTCACCCTCACTCTCACTCAACCACACACACACACTCTCACTCTACCACACACACACACACACTCTCACTCAACCACACACACACACTCACTCAACCACACACACACACACTCTCACTCAACCACACACACACACACACACACTCTCACTCAACCCACACACACACACACACACACTCTCACTCTCACTCAACCACACACACACTCACTCTCACTCAACCAAACACTCACACACACTCTCACTCTACCACACACACACACACACTCACTCAACCACACACACACACACACTCACTCTCACTCACCCACACACACTCTCACTCTCACTCAACCACACACACTCTCACTCTCACTCAACCACACACACACACACACTCTCACTCAACCACACACACACACACTCTCACACACACACTCTCACTCTCACTCAACCACACACACACACACTCTCACTCTCACTCAACCACACACACACACACTCCTCTCACTCTCACTCTTTCTCACACACACTCTCACTCTTTCTCACACACACTCTCACTCTTTCTCACACACACCCTCACTCTTTCTCACACACACTCTCACTCTTTCTCACACACACTCTCACTCTTTCTCACACACACTCTCACCCTTTGAAAAGAGGGCCCCTTGTTGGGTGCGTGAGGAAGGGGGAGGGAGCCGTGGCAGGCGCGCCCTAAGTAAGCTTTGGGGGCACAAGGCCACACATTTAAGAATGTGTTATGAGAAAAAATAGAATACTAAAATTTCAATAAATAAACGAAAGCACTTCTATTTAAATTTAACATAAAATAAAGGGTCCTTTTGATGAATTTATAAATTTTTAAAAACATCTTCTTTATGATATCAAAAATTTCCCGCGGTAGATCTGGGTTCTGGCCCCAGCTGCACATACCCACGCTACGCCGCTGCCCGGTGTAACAGGCCAGATTAAACCCCTGACCAGAATATACCCGGGTATAATCTGGCCTAGGCCAGAATATACCCCCGGGGTTAAACTGGCCTCGGTCAGAATATACCCCCTCAGGCCAGAATATACCCCTTTGACAACATGGGGACATATAGTAAAACATGGATAAATGACTTTTTAGACTTTCTCTTCATGTTTTAGCTCTGTCGGAGAAATTAAACTCTTTTCTTAAGTGGCAAAATTGTTTTAATTAAAATAAAATAATAATTATACAATATTTTACGATGAATGAAAGGAGCATTACATTTTATTTTAAAATGATGATGTCGTTGTCTCGTTTTTAAAATATGAAATCTTATATAATTTTGACGATTCAAGTTCTAAAGTTACAGTGTATGCAAATATTTATGAAATCAGCGTTTTTATTTGTTTAAATTTAAAATTAACATAATCAAGCACTACATGATTATTTTAAAACTATAATTTAAGACTGGTTTAATTTGTTGCTTTTCAAACGCGTGTTAACACTTTGGATTCCTTACCATTATCTTATCTTATCATTTAGAGACGCTCCTTCTATACAGAAGATTATTACGTCCTACGCTTATCATTGGTTTATATCTAGTTTTGAATTTGTATTAGAGTTTTAAATGTTGATAGTGTTACTTTCAAATGTTGATAGTGTGTTTTAAATGTTGATAGTGTGGTTTTAAATGTTGATAGTGTGTTTTTAAATGTTGATAGTGTGGTTTTAAATGTTGATAGTGTGGTTTTAAATGTTGATAGTGTGTTTTAAATGTTGATAGTGTGTTTTAAATGTTGATAGTGTGTTTTAAATGTTGATAGTGTGTTTTAAATGTTGATAGTGTGTTTTAAATGTTGATAGTGTGTTTTAAATGTTGATAGTGTGTTTTAAATGTTGATAGTGTGTTTTAAATGTTGATAGTGTGTTTTAAATGTTGATAGTGTGTTTTAAATGTTGATAGTGTGTTTTAAATGTTGATAGTGTGTTTTAAATGTTGATAGTGTGTTTTAAATGTTGATAGTGTGTTTTAAATGTTGATAGTGTGTTTTAAATGTTGATAGTGTGTTTTAAATGTTGATAGTGTGTTTTAAATGTTGATAGTGTGTTTTAAATGTTGATAGTGTGTTTTAAATGTTGATAGTGTGTTTTAAATGTTGATAGTGTGTTTTAAATGTTGATAGTGTGTTTTAAATGTTGATAGTGTGTTTTAAATGTTGATAGTGTGTTTTAAATGTTGATAGTGTGTTTTAAATGTTGATAGTGTGTTTTAAATGTTGATAGTGTGTTTTAAATGTTGATAGTGTGTTTTAAATGTTGATAGTGTGTTTTAAATGTTGATAGTGTGTTTTAAATGTTGATAGTGTGTTTTAAATGTTGATAGTGTGTTTTAAATGTTGATAGTGTGTTTTAAATGTTGATAGTGTGTTTTAAATGTTGATAGTGTGTTTTAAATGTTGATAGTGTGTTTTAAATGTTGATAGTGTGTTTTAAATGTTGATAGTGTGTTTTAAATGTTGATAGTGTGTTTTAAATGTTGATAGTGTGTTTTAAATGTTGATAGTGTGTTTTAAATGTTGATAGTGTGTTTTAAATGTTGATAGTGTGTTTTAAATGTTGATAGTGTGTTTTAAATGTTGATAGTGTGTTTTAAATGTTGATAGTGTGTTTTAAATGTTGATAGTGTGTTTTAAATGTTGATAGTGTGTTTTAAATGTTGATAGTGTGTTTTAAATGTTGATAGTGTGTTTTAAATGTTGATAGTGTGTTTTAAATGTTGATAGTGTGTTTTAAATGTTGATAGTGTGTTTTAAATGTTGATAGTGTGTTTTAAATGTTGATAGTGTGTTTTAAATGTTGATAGTGTGTTTTAAATGTTGATAGTGTGTTTTAAATGTTGATAGTGTGTTTTAAATGTTGATAGTGTGTTTTAAATGTTGATAGTGTGTTTTAAATGTTGATAGTGTGTTTTAAATGTTGATAGTGTGTTTTAAATGTTGATAGTGTGTTTTAAATGTTGATAGTGTGTTTTAAATGTTGATAGTGTGTTTTAAATGTTGATAGTGTGTTTTAAATGTTGATAGTGTGTTTTAAATGTTGATAGTGTGTTTTAAATGTTGATAGTGTGTTTTAAATGTTGATAGTGTGTTTTAAATGTTGATAGTGTGTTTTAAATGTTGATAGTGTGTTTTAAATGTTGATAGTGTGTTTTAAATGTTGATAGTGTGTTTTAAATGTTGATAGTGTGTTTTAAATGTTGATAGTGTGTTTTAAATGTTGATAGTGTGTTTTAAATGTTGATAGTGTGTTTTAAATGTTGATAGTGTGTTTTAAATGTTGATAGTGTGTTTTAAATGTTGATAGTGTGTTTTAAATGTTGATAGTGTTGTTTTAAATGTTGATAGTGTGTTTTAAATGTTGATAGTGTGTTTTAAATGTTGATAGTGTGTTTTAAATGTTGATAGTGTGTTTTAAATGTTGATAGTGTGTTTTAAATGTTGATAGTGTGTTTTAAATGTTGATAGTGTGTTTTAAATGTTGATAGTGTGTTTTAAATGTTGATAGTGTGTTTTAAATGTTGATAGTGTGTTTTAAATGTTGATAGTGTTGTTTTAAATGTTGATAGTGTGGTTTTAAATGTTGATAGTGTGTTTTAAATGTTGATAGTGTGTTTTAAATGTTGATAGTGTTGGTTTTAAATGTTGATAGTGTTGGTTTTAAATGTTGATAGTGTTGTTTTAAATGTTGATAGTGTTGTTTTAAATGTTGATAGTGTTGTTTTAAATGTTGATAGTGTTGGTTTTAAATGTTGATAGTGTTGTTTTAAATGTTGATAGTGTTGTTTTAAATGTTGATAGTGTTAGTTTTCCTGGTTTCCTCAGCCAACCCATTCCCCACTTTGATTCAAGTTGTTATGTGGTTGTTATGTGGTTGTTATGTAGTTGTAATGTGGTTGTTATGTTGTTGTTATGTGGTTGTTATGGGGTTTTATGTAGTTGTTATGTAGTTGTTATGTAGTTGTAATGTAGTTGTAATGTAGTTATGTAGTTGTTATGTAGTTGTTATGTGGTTGTTATGTAGTTGTAATGTAGTTGTAATGTAGTTGTGATGTAGTTGTGATGTAGTTGTGATGTAGTTGTAATGTAGTTATGTGGTTGTTATGTGGTTGTTATGTGGTTGTTATGTTGTTGTTATGTGGTTGTTATGGGGTTTTATGTAGTTGTTATGTAGTTGTAATGTAGTTGTAATGTAGTTATGTAGTTGTTATGTAGTTGTTATGTGGTTGTTATGATTGTTATGTGGTTGTTATGTGGTTGTTATGTTGTTGTTATGTGGTTGTTATGTGGTTGTTATGTGGTTGTTATGTAGTTGTTATTTAGTTGTTATGTAGTTGTTATTTAGTTGTTATGTAGTTGTTATGTAGTTGTTATGTAGTTGTTATGTAGTTGTTATGTAGTTGTCATGTAGTTGTTATGTATTGCCAGTGTTCACGTGTTGAATTACTTTATCTCTGAGGAGGATGCGGTTGTCATGTGGTTGTCATGTGGTTGTCATGTGGTTGTCCTCTGTTCCTGTCAGAATGTAGCTTATGGCCCATGAAGTAACCTTCCCTCCCCCTTTTAATATGTACACCTTGGTTGTTCAAGATCTCGAGTGCGACCATAATATACAAACTTGTCAAAACTAAGGCCAAGAGTTGTGCTAAGACGCTTTCTTCTTGAAATTGTTAGTGGGTTAAAAGTCCTAAACTGCATTTGTTTTGAGACAGGTTGTATCAAGATGATATCTATTTCTTCACCTGTGCTTTCTTGTTCCTTTTGTTGTATGCTCCCATTGACATTACCTTTAACAGAGTCATCAGGGAACTGATTGGGTGAAGAAACCTGTTAATTGCTGTAAACTTTTACGTTACTGACATTGTCGGTGTTTCTTAGTATTTTGTCAGCCGATATATTCTTTTAGCTACACTCTTCCCTTGTTTAATGATTCTACCACGAGGTAGGGACCAATCCATCAGGGTTCCATGATTTATATTTACGCCTTTCAAAAGAAATTAGGCTGGTTTATAATAAAATTAAAAGGCGCGACGAGATCAGAGGTTCTTTTGAATACAGATTAAAACGGAACGCAATCCGTGCTTCATAACAATAGATAAATGCATGGAAAGCGGACAATCCAACATTGGCGAAATCCAATAAGGATGACCGTACTGATTTTAAGGGTAACACGGGTAAAAATGAATTGCGCTGATTTAAAAAAATAACAATAATTTGCACTACTGGAACAAAGGTTTCTTTTGAATGTCTTAAGACGCCGCAAAGGCAAACCGAGCTACAGATAAAGGTTCGGAAATACGACAAGCAACATGGGGTGAAGTCAAACGATGTTTCCCACACTTTATTCGGCCTATTCTTTTAACTATTTTGCAGATCAGTGTATATTCTGACAGATTTTTTTAAAAAGGGAAAGCGCCAGGATATGTTTAATTTCAAAAACAAAATGAAGATTAAGATAGCCCTAAACCGTGGTTGCCAGTAACATTTAAAATGTATGCGAGGGAAAAAATATTCATGCATAATTTAATTCAATACTTAAAAAAAAATCTTTATTGCCATACTAAAATAATTAAACATAATGATTTGATTAATACGCGAGGTACACGAAAAAAATGTTCGCAAGTGTTTGCAAAGCTATAGAGTCTAACTATAGTCCTAATCGCGCTTAAATTACTTTTTAAAAAAAAATCAATTCATGTATTTTTTGAATTATTCAACTATAAATTTTTTTATAAAACGCTGATTCCATCTATATTTTGTGTAGACTGTAACTTTAGTTAAAAAGTTACCGTCCTATCAGACATCGTAATAAAAGAAATTATTTTATTGCTGTTATTTTATTGTTATTAAAACATCTTTCCTACCTAAGAAATGAGTTTAACTTCTCTGACATAGCTAAAACTTTAATAGAATGTCTATATAGTCATTCAGTCATTTTTTACTATATATCCTCATGTTGTCAAAGGGGTATATTCTGGCCTGGAGGGGTATAATCTGGCCTAGGCCAGTTTAACCCCCGGGGTATATTCTGGTCAGGGGTTTAATCTGGCCTGTTACACCGGGAACCCGTTCAAGTTTTGGACTGGTACCCGGCAGCTTTTTTCAACAATATTGACTCCCCTACTGAGATAGATTCGTTATTCCCACCAGTAAAGGTAGATATATTAGAGGTGTGGTATAAACTAGTTAGATAGAAGTATATATAGTGATTTCACCAGTGAGGTAGATTTTGTTGTATTGTCTTAACTATTTAGTTATATTTTGTTGTATGCACTAATGGGGTATATTTGTTATCAGCGGCGTAGCGTGGGTATGTGCCGCCCGGGACAGAACCCAGGCTTGCCGCCCTCAAACAGAAAAATATGTTGATGGTATATAGAAAAGATAATTTTATCAGAAAGGAAAAATAAGGACACTATCCATTTTTATGTTAGAAATAAATAGAAGAGTCTTCATAACTTGATGAAAATTGACGTTTTCTGCTTTTCCTTATTGCACGATATTTGATTGATCAATATTTTCAGCCATGCAAAACTCAATAGCAAAAAAGCTATAAATTAGTCAATTTGGTTGTATTCATCATTGATCGTAATCAATTTTTCATTAAATTAATATAAGAAAAGCTTCTCTCACAGCTAGCATTACGTATGGCAGTTTAAGGAATATTCAAAGTAATGATAATATATTAGGCACGGTAACTTGGAGTTAGGGTTAGGGTTTCTTAATAACCTTATAAATCATATCGGCTTGAATTCAATCATTCATTTTTTTTAACCCATTAGGTAAAATAGTCCTTGGTTGAAAAAGTCTGTGAGATACGTACTCTAATTTTAAGGCAAAATTTTATTGTCCTGTAATGTGGCTGTTTTCCGAATTCTGTAACTGCCAAAGCCTCACATGATTTTTACAGCAACGTCATCTTATGAAGAATAAAACTTTCTTCGTAACTGTTTTTCTACAATAACATGGCTACACATTCGCTACGATCGCCCATACATTGCTCTCTCGTGCTTTCGCTAGAAGGTTCAATTAAAATGATAACGCATCCACATAAAAGTTTCGCAAATTTTAAATGACAAAGCATCCTTTAAATATTTCAATAGTTTCTCTGTGAGTAGCCTCCGCAAACATTTTTAGCACTATAATTTCGGGCATCATTGACTTCATCAAATAAATGTTTCCAGATATTTACATAATTCAAAATAAAAAATAAATTTATAAAAACAAAAGAAGAAAAGAAAAAAGGAAGTTCTTGGTCTGCCCCTGTCAGTTTTTATATAACTTTCAAAATAACCTCAAAATGGCTCCATGGTAAATTCACTATTTTGTATCCTGATTCCTGAAGTCTGTTTAATTAATGCCTTGTCTGTAGCAGCAATTAATTTTTTTTCAATGTTGCGTGGACACGGAAAAGAATGCGTAACAACGTTTGGTTCTTTAAGTGCTGCTCCAACTGAAACTAACTCTCCATTAAGTTTTGGTTTAATTTGAATCTGACATTCTCGTTTGGGTCGAGTTTTACACTCTTAAGACCCGAAATCAGGTTTAGTGAACTTTTTGAGCAAAGTATTAATTAAAAATTGAGATTGGTGTCTTTGAGACTTTATTTAGCTCTTTTATACTTTCCAGCCATGAAGACGTATTAACTCACGTTGGGTCTCTGCGGATCATTTTTTGTATACCATTATTTATTTAAAATCATTTTAGATCTGTCATAAGTAGATTCATTTTTGTTTGAACGAAATCTTTGAAAGATTCTATAACGACTACTTTCTGATTTTTAATCTTTACACATCTCACAACTGGACTTTATGTTGTATCCTTATGTCAAATATGTCAAAATTGAATACAAAGGAATATTATTTTATTTATTGTACCACAAAGATGATTTTTGGCGAACTGTATCTTTTAAAACTGAAATGAGCTCAAGTTGAATTTGAGGTGACAAGTGACAAATTCTTTACACTTTTTCACATGATGTTCTCGAAGCACTAGCTCGTAATATGTTAACAGATGCATCACTACATCAACAATAATATAAAAGAAAATCAAGGCAAAAAGTAAAGAAATGATAGAACTTTATTAAATTTCTGAACGTTTCTAATGCCAAAACTTAAAACTCCATAATGAATCTAAAGTCATGAAATTTATTTTTACGTTTTTAATTTTTAGAAGCTAATTAACAATGAGGAATTCGCGCCCCCCCCCACCCAAAAACAAAATTGCCGCCCCAAACAAATTGCCCGGAGCATTTGATTTGCTCATAAACGAAATTGATCGAATACAGTGATTTCCGATTCTACAACAGGAGAAGCTGTCAAATTTGCAGAATCAATTAAGTTACCTGCGGATCAGTGTCATGTTCTCATACTTCTTAAGCCTCTTGGTTTTAAAGTTATGTAGCATATGTATCAGAATAATTTATATTCAATATGGAGTTTAAAGTTTTGGAATTAAAAAAAAACTTTCACATATTTTAGGATAGTTATTTTATTTCTTTTATCAATTTTTTAGTTTAATTTTTTTTCTTCATTTTTAGAAGCTAATTAGTGACGAGGAATTTGCCGCCCCTAAAAAAGTGCTGCCTGGGGCATTTCCCCCCCCCTGCCCCCCCTCGCTACGCCACTGTTTGTTATATCCCCTGATGGGGAAGGAACTGATTGATTTGGTGAAGTTAATGAACTTGGTGCAGTTGAAGAACTCAATACAGTAAGTGCAATTCCTCTCCATTACCTAAGGCAGGGGTGGGAAAACTACGGCCCGAGGGCCGCATGCGGCCCGTAGGCATATACATATTGCGTTCTTATGTCGATGTTAATTTTCTTTGTTTAGCATTTTCGCTTTATTTTTAAAATTTTATTCTGAGTATTTGATTGATTCGAATCTAGGTATATTAAATTAGCTTTATGGCTCCATAATTGATTTATGATCATTACTCATTAATTGTTAACATCATTATTCGAAACTGCATTTCAGCTCAACTGTAAGGGGCTTTTGTTTACAATTTACATATTGGCAGTTTTTTAAAACTTGTAATTTAAAAATGAATTGACGTTGATTAAACCATAAGTGCTGCCCCAAAAAAAGAAAGATTGAGGACGAAGGTCGTGTTTTTAATGAAACCACGATGTGACTTGAGTTCACTCGAGGTGGCTGGAGTTCACCACACCAGCGGGCCAGTAACACACTGCCCCTGGTCTGGGTGAGAGATTGATTGTTAATAATGTTATAGTGTGCACACCGAGATGCACTTGGTGGTATGAGAGAAGAAAGGAAGTAGAGAGAGAATGACAGTTTGATGCGCTAGAAAGAAAGAAGTGAACGTGATAACTAAAGTTCCAATGTTGTGAATAAAGACTGTTAAAAAGACAACTCATCAACAGTTTCAGTCCCACCTTTGAGACCTGTCTTAAATTAAATCCTCCACACGGCTACATAACGAATAATTATTTAGTGTTGAGCCACTCAACGACACAACTAAAGGCCAGGATTTATTCAATGCTGTTTAGAAATGTATTGAAAGAACTGGTTTGGTGTGGAACAAGATAGCCAGTGTAACAACAGAGTGCTGACCATTCACTCTTAACTCTTCACATTTCATCCATCATAAAATTCTGTGCAAAGCTGCGTTGAATATCAAGCATGTTATTGACCCAGTTGTCAGTGTGATAAACCTCATCAGAGCCAGGTTATAACCACAGGCAGTTCAAGGCACTGCTTGAAGATTTGGAAACTGAATATTATGATATTATCTACCACAGCAGGGTCCGCTGGCTAAGCCTGGGCAAGATATTGAGGCGAGTGTGGGATCTCAAGGAAGAAATAGTTATGTTCCTGGAGATCAAGGGTTTGTTTGTGACTTTGTTACTAACATTTTTAATGAAGAGTGGAAGTCAGTCTTCATGATACCATTGACATTATGGAAAAGTTGAATGTCAAACTTCAGAGCAATATCTTGTTTGCACATGAAATGTATGTGTATGTTAGATCATTTCAGGCAAAGCTTTCTCTGTTCTCCAGGCAAGCAGGTGAAAACAGGTTTTGCCATTTCCCTTTGCTGTAACAGAAAACCATTTCTAGTGAAAAGGCTAACAAGTACAAGGCTCAGTTGGATGACTTGGTCGTGAAATTTGAAAGGAGGTTCCAAGACTTCAATAACCTTGGAGCCACTCTTCAATATCATCAGTTCACCATTTAGTGCAAAAGCTGATTCAGCCCCAGAGGATATACAGAAGATGCTTGACCTAGAAGCAGATTATGAACTGAAAGAGAAGTGCAAGTCATTTCTTTTGCTGGAGTTTTATGGATGTTTGTCAGCAGCAGCATTTCTACACTAAAAACCTTTGCTGCAAAACGTGTGTCAATATTTGGGTCCACATACATCTGTAAGCAAGGGTTTTCTTGCATGAAAATAAACAAGTCTAAAAATGATCGATGTTGACTGACTGCAATTTGAATGCCGTCATTGGAATCACAACAAGTAAACTTTTTCCACAGTTCAAGAACATCATCCAAAATTGTAAACATACTTCTCATTAATTATAATTGTAATCTATGGTCAGCTTAAATGTAAACTATTTTCCTACTTCTCCATAGTTATTATGACAGGTAACAAACTTTTGTTGAAATAATAATGAATAACAAAATATTATCAAATTAGAAACTGTTTCAGTTTGTATTTGAAAATGTAATGTACATATGTAATAGAGTGTGAAAGTGAAATAAAATGAAAAGTACAAGTACATGGTAATTATAATTAATTTAAATTTAGAAGTTGTCAATTGTTTTCAATGCAGCCCTCCGTCCTCCGTAGAAAAAGTTTGCCCACCCCACCCCTGACCTAAGGTATAAGGTGTTGCAGAACGTATTATGTTATAAAAATAAAATGATAGGCGGGGAGGTAAATAAAAATACGTGTTAATAGGTAAATAAAAAAAGTGAATCTTACCTGAATTAATGCCAACACAGCTTGGACAACTACAGCTACAAAAGGAACAGCCACACATCGTAAACATCTACATCTGTTCCAGTGTTCGTCTGACTACATTGACATCTACAGCTACACCCGTGGCAGTAAGACAACTTGAACTTCTCTTGATGTTCTAGAAGAGGCCATTGAATGCGGTGATCCATCAGAGCAAACTATCCACAACATCGTCAGTTTGGCTTTATAAAGCTTTCAACCATGAGTCGTGATTGATTGCTCCATTAAGTTTTATCCAATAGTATAGTGACATAGATGTTTTATCCATTAAAGGTGTAATTAATTTGTCTTTGCTTTTGTTGCTTCTGCAGTTTGTTTTGATATCTAAACATATGCCAAATCCTAAACTTGTGTATTGAACCATGGCTGATGACTTGTGCATAGGATGAATGTTTTAGTCTTGTTTCCCTTCAAAGGAAAAAAAAACTGTTTTAGGGGACATACATTTCGGAGAGTCTATGAAAAAAAGACATTAGAACTCAGAAAATAAACCATTACCGAACTTGTACCAGGTACTTAAAAAGTAAAAAAAGCAATCTATTTTTAGCATAAGTATAAGGTTAGAGACTGGGCTTATGATGCTAAAAATAAGTCATATAAATATTCTTAGGTTTTTTTTAAGAAATAAATTGGAAACAAATACATAACAGACACCTGCCGACAAAACATTGCCATGATGAAATCCTAGACACATCATCCTGCCTAACTTTGCCTAACACAGGAACGCTCAAGTAACTCTTTAAACTTTAAAAAAATGCTATTCACTCAAAAGTCACCAAGTTCATTCGCACGGGAAACACATTGGGTGATACCTCGCCCCCCACACCCCTCACCCGCTTGTATTTAAAAAAAGTTCAGAGCTACAGGGAAAAAAGGAGCAGTTTGACCTCGGTTTCATATGCGATGATGTGTGAAGACAATCTCGTTGTTAGAAACACAACAAATAACTGGGAGAAGGGGTGTGGTAGAAATCATTCATCATTGTCGACGGATGCCCAAGTTAGGCTTACAACATAACAATATAATAAGGGAATGAAACGGACAAAAAATGGGTGAGACTGCAATCAGTATTTTAGATAAACAAATATATGTTATTAAAACAGGGTTTGAATTGGCCTGTGCCTGACAAGACGTCGCAGAACAACGGGGATATAAATTTAATGTGGGGGGGGGGCAATTTTGTACATTAACCACGAGCAAAAAAAAATCCGAACTATTCCTCTGGATCATCACTCAAGAGTTTCCCAATATATAGTAACATAAAAACATAACATTAGTTTACCTTAGAACTTTGTATTCAGCAAAATGAGGATGAGAGAATGCGATCAGCTGTGTACATGGACTCGAACAACTCCAAACAACTCAACAGCTTCTCGGGGTGGCTGACTGGCCGTATATCCGTTTCGAGTTAGCCCGCTTATTTTACAGCGACCAATGAAATGACAGAGTGTAAAGTTCAGCAAATAGTAACGCAATAGATGTCTCAATCCAAAATTTTCCATCATGTTTACATACAAAACACAACTGGTTTGCTCCAGTTTCATGGGAAAATCTTTAGTTAAGCAGCACGAAAGTCCATTCCATGTCCATCGAAGTGTGACGAGTGTTAACAAAAGGGTTTTAACTGTCCAGCATGTGAGGGGCCGTCCATAAATTACGTCACGCTATTTTTTACCATTTTAACTCCCCCTCCCCCTGTCACAAACTGTCACAAACCTCAGACCCCCCCCCCAAAGCACGTCACACTTTCTAAAAATTGTGTTATTTTTATTAACAAAATAATTAAAATTTAAGAGAAAACACCGTGACGTCACATATGGCCGGACAACCCCTCCCCCCTGTCACAAACTGTCACACTTTCTTACACCCCCCCCCTCTGGAGCGTGACGTACTTTATGGACGGCACCTGACTGAAAACACGGTTTATTGAAATGGTGGCCTTCATACCAGAGGCGTCACTAGGGGGAGATGCGTGCTGACCGCACCATGACAAGGAGTTACACCAAAATGTAAAATTGGTTATATGCTCCTGTTACTTGGCACTGGCAGACTCGGAGCAGATCTATAGGGTTAGTCGTGAGTGGGGTAACATCATGAACTGCCACACTGGGGGACACCAATCCTGGGGTACGCCTCTGCTTCATACACTGACTCTCGTACCTACTAAGATTATTGAAGATTTTGTAAAACAAATAAATGTATCAAGGGTTAAATTTTTTAAGGAGTTAAACTAAATAAAGTCATGTAATTTTGGGAAATACATTTTTAGGTGAATTAATTTGAGTAGCAGCTCTCCCCTGAATACCGAACCTTTCCATTCCTGACCAAGTGTAGAGTATAATTTACGATCGCTGTCTGCGTTATGAAATGAAATCTTCGCTTAATAATTAAACTCTAGCTAGCAGTAAGACAAAATTAGCATCAAAAACATATCCAATATAGGCATAGGGGTCGTCCATAAATGACGTTCCGCGATTTTTAACCCAACCCCCTCCCGTCACACTTCGTCATAAAAACTTAGACCCCCCTCAGTGGCATAGCGTGGGTATGTTAGACCCCTCAGTGGTGTATCGTGGGTATGTTAGACCCCCTCAGTGGTGTATCGTGGGTATGTTAGACCCCCCTCAGTGGCATAGCGTGGGTATGTTAGACCCCCTCAGTGGTGTAGTGTGGGTATGTTAGACCCCCCTCAGTGGCATTGCGTGGGTATGTTAGACCCCCTCAGTGGTGTATCGTGGGTATGTTAGACCCCCCTCAGTGGCATAGCGTGGGTATGTTAGACCCCCCTCAGTAGCGTAGCGTGGGTATGTTAGACCCCCCTCAGTGGCATAGCGTGGGTATGTTAGACCCCCCTCAGTAGCGTAGCGTGGGTATGTTAGACCCCCCTCAGTAGCGTAGCGTGGGTATGTTAGACCCCCCTCAGTGGCATAGCGTGGATATGTTAGACCCCCCTCAGTAGCGTAGCGTGGGTATGTTAGACCCCCCTCAGTGGCATAGCGTGGGTATGTTAGACCCCCCTCAGTAGCGTAGCGTGGGTATGTTAGACCCCCATCAGTGGTGTATCGTGGGTATGTTAGACCCCCCTCAGTGGTGTAGCGTGGGTATGTTAGACCCCCCTCAGTAGCGTAGCGTGGGTATGTTAGACCCCCCTCAGTAGCATAGCGTGGGTATGTTAGACCCCCCTCAGTAGCGTAGCGTGGGTATGTTAGACCCCCCTCAGTTGCGTAGCGTGGGTATGTTAGACCCCCCTCAGTGGCATAGCGTGGGTATGTTAGACCCCCCTCAGTGGCATAGCGTGGGTATGTTAGACCCCCCTCAGTGGTGTAGCGTGGGTATGTTAGACCCCCCTCAGTGGCATAGCGTGGGTATGTTAGACCCCCCTCAGTGGCATAGCGTGGGTATGTTAGACCCCCCTCAGTGGCGTATCGTGGGTATGTTAGACCCCCCTCAGTGGCGTATCGTGGGTATGTTAGACCCCCTCAGTGGCGTATCGTGGGTATGTTAGACCCCCCTCAGTGGTGTAGCGTGGGTATGTTAGACCCCCCTCAGTGGTGTAGCGTGGGTATGTTAGACCCCCTCAGTGGTGTAGCGTGGGTATGTTAGACCCCCCTCAGTGGGGTAGCGTGGGTATGTTAGACCCCCCTCAGTGGTGTAGCGAGGGTATGTGCCGCCCGGGGCAGAAACCAAATTAGCCGCCCCCCCCCCAATAAATAAATATATGTTAACGCTATAAAGTAAAAAGAAAATTACTTGTAATTAGAAAGTAATAATAAGAACACTATATATTTTTATGTTAAAAAGAAAGGCTTCATTTCTTTTAATGAAATTAGGGTTTTATGTTTTTCTTCATGGCTCATTCTGTCATGTATCAGTGTTTTCAGTCATGGAAGGCTCACTAGCCAAGTAGCAATAGATTAGACAATTTTGGTGCATTCGTAATTGATCGTCATTAATTTTTTTCATTAAAATAATTTTAGAGAAGCCTTTTTAACACCTTGCATTATTTTAGACAGTTTTAAGCAATGTTCGAATTAATTATATCATTTTAGGCAGGGTAACTTCGAGCCTAAATATCTTTATAAACTTAAATAAACCACCTAGTCTTAAATTCATTTTTTTTCTATTCATGGGGTTAAAATATTCCTTGCCTGACTATGTCATGTGGGATATTTTGAATACTCTAATTTGAAGACAAAATTTCAAAGTCCAGTAGATTAGCTGGTGTACGAAAATCATGTCTGTTTTCTAAATTCTATATAACTGCCAAGGCCTCACACTAATTTATACACTAATCTCATCTTATCAAGAAACTAAATTTCTTCTTAACCGTTATTCTACATAGCATGCATACATCTACATATTTGCTTCGATCACCAAAAATTTGCTCACTTGCTCTTTGATTGGAAGGTTCGATTAAAATGATGAGGTCTCCACATATATTTTTATCAAATGTCAAAGCATCCCTTAAAGTATTCCATTCCATTAGTTTATTTGTGAGTAGCCACTGCTCAAAGAATTTTTTTGTTGAGCGCTATACGTTTGTAAAGAATTTCGGGAATTTTTTTAATATAATTTTGAAAATAAAAAGATTTCACTGTGACTAGCAAAGTTCCTGCGTCTGTTCGTGTGTTGAGCTTTTTGTCTGCATCTTTCAGTTCTATAGCTTACAAGGTAACCTCAAAATGGCTCCATGGTATATTCACTATATTGTATCCTGAAGTCTGAATGCCTTGCTTGTAGAAGCAATTAGGTATTTCCAACAGTATATGGACTTGGAAAAGAATGCGTAACAACGCTCAAGTGTACTAAAATAGTTGGAGAATTCGTTTCAGTTGGAGTATCGTGTTAACAATTTAGGTTTAAATGTTTGAACGAGTTTGACATGAGATTTTATGTTTTTGCACCTTTGTTGAACTCGTGTATACTTTCCAGCCCTTAAGAAGTATTAGCACACGTCGGGTATGTGCAATACATTATTTTAAGATCCTCATTTATTCAAAATCATTTCATAAATGTCGTAAGCAGATTCATTTTTGCTTGAATGAAATCTTTGAAAGATTCTAAGGCCTCTACTTTTTTATTTTCAATCTTTACATATCACACTACTGGAATTGTTTGATCTTTATGTCAAATATATAAAGAGCTATCAAATACAATGGAACAATATTTGGTATCTTGTTATTGAAGAAAGATGATTTTTCGTGAACTCTATCTCCTAAAATTGTTACGAGCTCAGTTTGAATTTTAGATGACAAGTTTTTTTTTAACTCTTTTTCCCATTATGTTCTCGGAGTGTTCGAACATACTTTGCAAGCTAATGCATTATTTACAGAATATCGCCTTTATTCGCAACAGTATTGCCCTCTCTGTGACCTCAAAAAGTCACATCCAATTTCGCCAGGATTTAATAATGTCAAATATTCTAACAAGAACTTCTTGCCACTTTGTTTTCTCTTTTACAACAACTAATGGTCGGTCTTTATTAATAGTATATTCTTTTTTATCCAATTTCTGATTCGTTTCATTTGAAAAAGAAACTTTGGTGATGTTGAGTAATTATTGAATACATATCTTGGCTTTTCTTTTCTTTTAGTAAAATTTATTTTCACGTTTTAACAATTAGCTAATTGACAACGAGGAATTAGCCACCCCCCCCCCAATTTTGTATTTATTTGTGACAAGATTTAATTCCACTAGATAAGCAATTGTTTCCATTATTTTTGTTTTTGCCACAAAACAAAAGACTTTAAAATTAATATAAGCCATAAAAATTCGCAAACAATTTTGTCCAGTAGTTCACTTACGTTAAAATTAAACTTGAATCAATTAATCAATTATTATACCAGCACATTATTGTCATACTGTAATCCACTATGTTTTCCAGCTTAGTAACATGAGTATCAGAAGACTTTAGATTTATAATGGAGTTTGAAGTTTTGGCATTAGAAGCGCTCTCGTATTTTAATATATTTCTTCATTTCGTTTAATTTTTATATCCTGTCTTTTCTTTTCTTTTATTAAAATTTATTTTCACGTTTTAACAATTAGCTAATTATCAACGAGGAATTTGTCTCCCCCACCCCACCCCCCTCCCCCCTCCTGCCCAAATTTTACATCAGGAGCGGCTGTCAAATTTTAAGAATCAATGAATTTATCACCACATCAGTGTCACGTTCTCATAATAATTTAGCCTCTGTTTTTTTTTATTACAGTGGTATTAGTATCAAAAGAATTTATATCCAATAAGGAGTTTGAATTTTTGGCAGTTAAAACGTTCACATGCTTTTGGATAGTTCCTTTATTTCTGTTATTAATTTCTTATTTGGCTTTTTCTTTAAATTTCAAGTTTTTAAAAAACTCCTCTTTCTTTTAAAATTTTCATTTTAAGAAACTAATTAACGACTAGGAATTTGCCACCCCTGGCAAAGTGCCGCCCGGGGAATTTGCCCCCCCCCCGCCCCCTCGCTACGCCACTGACACCCCTCCAATATGACGTCACAAAGCTGTGTCCCCCCCTCCTAAAAGCGGTCTTTTCTATTTGGAAATGAGCATGTTTCAAGTTACTTTTTTGTCATTTAAGTATGTATTTAGTGTATGGCTGCACTCTAATATCGTAACACGCGTGAATCCATGTAAAACGTTATAAAATAAATAGTAAGAAATCGAATATTTAAGTGGAACTTTGATTTTTTGTGTTTTGACGTGACGTCCCAATTCTTAAAGCCCCTCCCCCCTCGTCACGCATCGTCACCAAAGTGGGGACCACCCCCCTCCCTAAGTGCGTGTCGTCCTTTACGGACGGGTCCCCCAAGCATTAAACAAGAGAATTCAGCTGACTCAGATGGAGAGTTGAGTTGTCAATGTGAGAATTAGAGAATAAGAAAAGTGTATGTATTCAAAATTGTTAGCATAGTAAAATTGCGAAACTGTTTTTCCTTTTTCAAGTCCAATAAGCTGTCTTAAAGTAACGAAGAATTAACAAATAGCTGATAAGATACATCCTCCTTCTCAATATACCTACATTTACATATTGAATCATACTGCCCCAATACCAGCCATAGGAAGAAGTAATCATTTTCCATCGTGAATTTAAAAGGACATATCTTTAAAATTTGATTTACGTTGTCTCACTTATGGGTTTATTTAATTCCATCATTGATTTACATATTTGTAAGAACTCTTTTAAAAAAGTATCCTTTACTTGTAAATGCTGCCTAAAGTTTATTAACTACGAGCAACCAAGCCCGTGCAAGGACGTTCCGCCACCGTTCGGTGGCATGTTGTAACTCCCCTTCAGCAGCCGTCTCGACCGGCATACATGTGCATCACGTCAAAGATACAATTCATTATCGTTAAAATAAATAACTCGTAAAAACAGAGCTTTAGACTATAAATCCCAACGCGCATAACTCAAAATAAAGTCTTGGAAGAAATACTGCACCAAAAATAACTCGTTTTGAACGCCCGCGTAAACTTGATATGATTGGCTGTAGGAGTCATGTGTGTTTGAGAGACCAATCGCTATAGATGACGGGACAGAACTTAGCTTTTTATTATATAGGACTAGTTTGTGCTGCGTCGCCGTGGCGCCTGCGGCGCCCCCTTTTTTAAGGGCGCCTACGGCGCCCACCTTTTTCAAAAGCCCAACTAACTTGTCCTTGTATGATAAATACGTAATATTAAAATTTCTTAAATGTACACAAAGTATATTATAATATTTTTATTTTTTATGTCAAAAGCCCAAGTAACTTATCCTTGTATGATAAATACGAAATATTCCTGAAATGTACACAAAGACTCACAAAGTATGTATATAACATAGGTTGTGCTGCGGCGCCCACTTTTATTTTTCAAAAGCCCAACAAACTTGTCCTTGTATGATAGATACGTAATATTAAACTACCTTAAATGTACACAAAGTAATTTTAAATTGAGGCTGTAGGGCGCCTACGGCACCCACTTTATTTTTTGGTCAAAAGCCCAAGTAACTTATCCTTGTATGATAAATACGAAATATTCCTGAACATTAAACAAAGTATTTATATAATAATTTTTACAGTGCTAATCACCACACGATTTTTTAACTAATTTTAGAAAGCAGCGCACCAAATTACTGCACCAAAAAATAACTATTTGAGTCAATCAGCACTGCTTACAACGCAAAATTAAAAAGAAGCAGAGTGATGTCCCTTAGCGTTAGGCTACATAATTGAGCGTAAATATATATATATGATATGATGATGTTCTTTTTGTTATTTGCTTTGAAGTTTCTGTATATTGCTCACAAATGTCGATTAAATGTAATAATTTTTGTTCTGTTTTATTTATTTACTAGTGTATTGTCCGTCAAAAATGACGGAAGTTTTCAAAATAAATACATTTCAGTTGAAATCTATTTATTTTGAAAAATGCACATCAGAATAAAAATAATAAATAATGTAATACAGAACTTTCATTTATTTTATTTTATCCATATGCTCTCTTATTGCACGATTTATTGCGGAACGTTCGAAAAGATTTATTTTTGGTGCAGTAATTTGGTGCGCTGCTTTCTTAAATTAGTAGCGTCACGGACAGACAGACGGGACATACATTGCAAATTATGTATATTGATTATTTTTTTAATAATACTTACACTCACGTCTGTCAAATGATCATGTTATTTGTTCGCTCTTAGTATTTTTAGCTTAAAACAAGTTTGTATGAATTTAGCGTATAGTCCAATTTCATTTTTTATGACCGTGCGAATGACGTACAATAATTAATACTAGATATAACATGTGGCGTAGCATACGCCGCAGACTTACACATAGATAGTGCAAAGAAAAGGGCGGGGGGGGGGACGAACACAAACTTTAACACGAACAAATTGAGACAACGCGAGTGAATATTTTGGGGGACCGCCGAAGCATTTTTGGGAAGTATTTAAGACATTGCTACAATTTCTGCCTCGCCACAAGACAAGTAGTCATGTACTGGAGTAGTCATGTACTGGAGTAGTCATGTACTGGGGAGAGTGTACATTCCTGGAGTAGTCATGTACTGGAGTAGTCATGTACTGGAGTAGTCATGTACTGGAGTAGTCATGTACTGGAGTAGTCATGTACTGGAGTAGTCATGTACTGGAGTAGTCATGTACTGGAGTAGTCATGTACTGGAGTAGTCATGTACTGGAGTAGTCATGTACTGGAGTAGTCATGTACTGGGGAGAGTGTACATTCCTGGAGTAGTCATGTACTGGAGTAGTCATGTACTGGAGTAGTCATGTACTGGAGTAGTCATGTACTGGAGTAGTCATGTACTGGAGTAGTCATGTACTGAGCGTATTATTGAGGAGAGTGTTTGATTACGTTTCCGTCACTGAGGACAAAGGAGAGCACGTCGCCAAAGTTATACCAATATTATACCAGTTATTATAAAATATTATAAAAGTTATACCAGTATAGCCATGTTGCCAAGTTGGAAAGCAACGCCTTCGTTTATGATCTTTTCCCAGAAATATGCGACCGATATAAACAGACAGTTAGTTACCTGATGAAGGAATTAGTATGACATTGAAATAAGCTTTTTTTCATGAAATACATGCAAAGCGGTGTTTATTTTCGCTAAGAAAGGGGGGAAAGAACGATCATAAACATAAACATTTTAAAAATTTTTTTTTAAAATGTTGCCCGCTGGGTCTTGAACCTAAGACTTGCCGCATGTCAGGCGGATGTAATAACCAATACACTACGATATACATGTACTCTGTGAATGAACAACGAAACATGAATGCAAAAGGCATTGCTGGTCTCAAGACATGCCCCACCCCTCCACTACCTACGCTTTCCAACAGTTAACAGTGATTAGTTGACCCCAGCGAGGGCCAATCGTCATGCTCAGTTGCACATACTCGTTTATTATAGTATAGCCATGTTGCCAAGTTGGAGAGCAACGCCTTCGTCTTTGATCTTTTCCCAGAAATATGTGACCGATAGAAACAGACAGTTACCTGATGAAGGAATTGGTAGGACATTGAAAGAAGCTTTTTTTTGGTAAAATACATGCAAAGCGGTGTTTATTTTCGCTAAGAAAGGGGGAAAAGAACGGGCATAAACATAAACATTTTTAAAATTAAAAAAAAATGTTGCCCGCTGGGTCTTGAACCTAAGACTTGCCACATGTCAGGGGGATGTAATAACCAATACACTACGAAACGAAATACATGTTCGTTCGTCCGTCGATACGACGAGGACCACTCTAGTCATCCCACGTGTCTGGATTGATGGCAAACGCTTTCATTGAGGCTTTCAGTGTGTCTTTGAAGCGTTTCTTTTGCCCACCGTGGGACTGCTGGCTATACTGGAGCTCACCATAGAAGATTCTCTTTGGCAGTCTCTCGTCTGGCATTCGGACAACATGCCCTGCCCAGTGAAGCTGGGTCTGCATCAGGAGGGTGAAGATGCTGGGGAGACCTGCCTTGGTCAGTATCACTGTGTCTGGAATTTTGTTCTGCCACTTTATGCCGAGAATCTTCCTGAGGCTTGTTGTATGAAAGTGGTTAAGCTTTCTTGCATAACGCTGATAAACAGTCCAAGTTTCATAAGCATATAGCAGTGTGGGGAGCACCACTGCCCTGTACACTTTCAGCTTTGTCTGGGTGGTAATGCCTCTTCTGTTCCAGACATTAGTGTACAACCTGCCGAATGTGGAGCTGGCTCTGGCAATTATACCGTTCACTTCGTCATCGATGGTGACATTTTGAGACAGTGTACATGTACTCTGTGAATGAACAACGAAACATGAATGCAAAAAGCATTGCTGGTCTCGAGACATGCCCCACCCCTCCACTACCTACGCTTTCCAACCGTTAACTGTGATTAGTTGACCCCAGCGAGGGTCAATAGTCATGCTCGGTTGCACATACTCGTTTAGGTGAAGTATATACATAGAGATTTCTACATTTTTAATATATATATTTTCAGCAAAAATGAAACGACATTATGTCATTACATGCTTTGTTTAATTAACATTTCAACATTTCTTTTTAATGTCTAACGTAGCTTATGTGTATAGTACTGTCGTTAAATTAATATGTGTATTGTAGGCGTTCTCACATATCACAAACTTTCGTGCAATAAATCCTTGAAATACTATTGTCAACAAAATAACTTTAATATGAACACTATGTACACGAATATAAAATTGAGGTTACACTTCGTGGAAACATCATCACTACACTCTAGCCATCTTGAATAATACTCTCGAACCTTCTTCTCGGGCTTTCACTCACGTGACCTCTCCGTCATCCAACTCGTGATTCACACGTGACGGGGGGGGGGCTGGTGTAGTTTTGTATCGTCAAATTTCTTTATTTTTAGCGTGTCTTGGTTTTTTTCTCTCTGATCTAGGTTTTTTTTTGACGTGTTGGCTAGGTTTTTCCTAAAATTATTGTCACTGGCAGCACTGACCCATTGAGCTGTGAGGGGCACCCCCCCCCAAAGTGGTTGCGCGCAAGGCCATCAACCCTTTCGTATAAAAATCAGCTAGAAAAGAGCAACAAAAGACATTTCAGTCCTGGGAGAGGATGGATTCCTTAATGAGGAAAATATGACGCCTAACAGTGAAAGCCAAAATCTGGAAGCTTTTAGGCCTACAACCATTATCTCTACCAGGACCACCACCGTCATCGGAGCGTGGAATGTCTGCACGATGCAGCGGACAAAACAGAAGCCAATTGAGGAAGAGATTCTTCAGAAGCGGTGGAGTTGGATTGGTAATAAATTAAGAAAACCTGCTTCTAATACATCAAGGCAAGCCCTGAAATGGAAGCCCCAAGGTAAGGGCCGTCCATAAATGACGTCACGCGATTTTTGCCGATTTTTGACCCCCTCCCCCCCTCGTCACGCGTCGTCACAAAAACTTAGACCCCCCCCTCTAAAAATACGTCACAAATCTTTGACCCCCCCCCCAGACAACCACTTAATTTTCTATTTGAAAATATGTATGTTTAAAATCACTTTTATTGTCATTTAAGTATTTATTATTTATTTAGTGAAGGTCTACATTGTAATATTGTAACCCGCGTGAAGCATTTTTTAAAAACGTTTAACAGGCCTTCAGAAAACAACTGTGTTAACATCCTTAGATTATATTTTATTTTAATGCACACAAATTAAACATTGACTATTTATCATCACGGTTAACGTCTTTGTTTAGAAAAAATTATTTAAAAATAACATTTTTAACATTTATTTTTACAAAATCCCTCAATTGACTGACGGGCATCCCGTAAGAAAGAGGTCGGCGAACAGAGGTAAATAACCTCATCTGGGGTCAAAAAAGGAATTCTTGGGGATAATGCAGACTCATTTGGCACATATAACATCCACTACAATCCACTAGATATATATAAATACGTCATGTGTACGTGTACGCTCGGAACATATGCCCATTATTGAACCTGTTCCTTCCAGAAAATTCCTTTTTTTGTTTAAAATTTGACAACTATGTAGATTTCTTACCTACGTACCATAAGAAGACACCTAAATATACCCTACTTTCATGTATATTGACACGAATGACAATAATCTTAATCCACATGATTTCTCTGTATGAAGTATCCTTTCTGTGATATGTGATAATTTTAAAATTAATGCCTTAAAAACTGAGCTAAGAAGAAAAGTTGTTTTGTGCTCCTCTCGAATTGCGATGTCAAGAATTTGATGCATTCAATAAAGTTAATGAATAGTTGACTAATTTTAAATGGGCTCATTTACAATTATATCTAGAATAGTGCTTCTCAAACTTTTTAGTATGGCGGACCGGCAGGAATTTTTTTCCTTAGCACCATGGACCGGTGCACTATTTTCACTGTACTGGCAATTTTTTCGGTCCTTTTTTTAGAACATCTGCGGACCGGCAGCGGATGGCCCAAGAACCGGCAACGGTCCGCAGACCACCACTTTGAGAAGCACTGATCTAGAAGACTAAAATGGCCAGACACCAATCGAACCATTATATCAAACTTAAAACGTTTTTAATTTTATCAAATAGATCCCCCCGTCCCCTTTTAAAGATGAAGGATATTCCGTGTCGTTTTGACTGAAAATATCTACACATAATCCTATTCAGATCATTTTTAGACACTTGTCATGCTTGTAAAACTCACCAGTAGCATTTTCGCTAACGACGCTCCCCCAAATATTCGAGTCATGTGAGCAGGGCCTAGAGTCTGGGGGTTGGGGGGGGGGTAACGCACACATAAACTTGTATATTTTGGCCAAAAAAATTGATGACTCCTGCCATGAGAGAACCAAACGGAGCTGTGTTACATCACAAATGCTTTGATGTCAACATCAAACGACGCAGTGTAACAATTTCATATGTTATCTTGTACATTCTCAAACTTAAGGATCATAATTAGATTTAATTTTCGTGTCTTGATAGCTTACGCCAACCAGCGTCTGATGGCCTACCGACCGGCACATTGAGAAGCACTGATTTTTTAAAAAAAAATTAAAAAAATAAACAACCCCGTAAAAACAAAGTTTTTGACTATAAATCCCTTATATTTGCTTTTAACCCGGGGGGTGGGAGAGGGGAAATGTCTTGTCACCGCGTCGGGCGTCGCGGACGGGCACGACGAACGACAGAGAGAGACGGTTCCAAACATTTACATCTCCCCTGCCGCTAAATATAGGTGCTAGGTCAACACGACCTAGCAGACGACGACTTTTGTTTTTCTAAATAGTGATTTATATTGATAAACTAAAGATGCATTAATTTAATTACGGTACGTTCGATCGATCTGAAATTTTGATACGATGCATTGTTAGGTGACACGGGCCCGTGTGCCAAATTTCAGCTCGATGGCTTCACTGGAAGTGGGTCATTTTCGACTTTTGTTTTTCCGCGGGACGAGACGAACGAGACGAGCCTTGACGACGAACGAGTCGACGGTGAAGTTAATATAAGGGATTTAAAAAGTCATTAAATAAATTGTAAGCGACCAAATATTTCAGTGGAAGTTTTATTTAAAGTTACCCTTTTGATGTGACGCCACATTTCTTCAACCCCCTCCCTCCCAATCGTCACGCATCGTCACAAAAGTGTGACCCCCTCCCCCCTAGGTGCGTGACGTCATTTATGGACGGGCCCTAAGCGGAAAAGAGGCCGTCAAAGAAACACTTGGCGCCGAGAGTTGGAGGCATACATCAAGAGAATTGGCCATGAATGGAAGATCCTGGAGAAGCTGGTCCAGGATAGAGATGCCTGGAGGTCTCTCGTAGGTGGCCTATGCCCTTGGAGGAATCGCAGACGCCGACGATGGTCGTTGGATGCCCCTCATGGACGAGATGGTCGGTGGATGCCCCTCATGGACGAGATGGTCGGTGGATTCCCCTCATGGACGAGATGGTCGGTGGATGCCCCTCATGGACGAGATGGTCGGTGGATGCCCCTCATGGACGAGATGGTCGGTGGATGCCCCTCATGGACGAGATGGTCGGTGGATGCCCCTCATGGACGAGATGGTCGGTGGATGCCCCTCATGGACGAGATGGTCGGTGGATGCCCCTCATGGACGAGATGGTCGGTGGATGCCCCTCAAGGACGAGATGGTCGGTGGATGCCCCTCATGGACGAGATGGTCGGTGGATGCCCCTCAAGGACGAGATGGTCGGTGGATGCCCCTCATGGACGAGATGGTCGGTGGATGCCCCTCATGGACGAGGTAGTCGGTGGATGCCCCTCATGGACGAGATGGTCGGTGGATGCCCCTCATGGACGAGATGGTCGGTGGATGCCCCTCATGGATGAGATGGTCGGTGGATGCCCCTCATGGACGAGATGGTGGGTGGATGCCCCTCATGGACGAGATGGTCGGTGGATGCCCCTCATGGACGAGATGGTCGGTGGATGCCCCTCAAGGACGAGATGGTCGGTGGATGCCCCTCATGGACGAGATGGTCGGTGGATGCCCCTCAAGGACGAGATGGTCGGTGGATGCCCCTCATGGACGAGATTGTCGGTGGATGCCCCTCATGGACGAGATGGTCGGTGGATGCCCCTCATGGACGAGATGGTCGGTGGATGCCCCTCATGGACGAGATGGTCGGTGGATGCCCCTCATGGATGAGATGGTCGGTGGATGCCCCTCATGGACGAGATGATCGGTGGATGCCCCTCATGGACGAGATGGTCGGTGGATGCCCCTCATGGACGAGATGGTCGGTGGATGCCCCTCATGGACGAGAAGGCTCAAAAACAACTTACACTAAATACATGCTTAGAGAATTAATTTGCAACATGCTTATTTTCAATTAGAAAATACGGCTTTTAGGGGGGGGTGGTCAAAGCTTTGTGACGTTATATTGGAGGGGGTCTACGTTTTTATAACGAAGTGTGACGAGGGGGGAGGGGGTAAAAATCGGCCAAAATCGCGTGGCGTCATTTATGGACGGCCCCTATGCACACTCATGAAAGAATTTACAATAGCTTGCATTTTTATAATCTCTCAAATTTTAAGAAATAACCTAGATTATTTCCCAATATGAGTAGTGTCATTGGTGTGTAGTGTGTAGGGTTGGTGATTAGGATCATGATCTTAATCTTACGTATAAGTTATTCAAAGTTATTCAATGCGGCAGGTGTTTTTTTTTAACTGCATAAAAATTAAATTGAAATACACATGTCTTAGTCATGTGCATATATATTAATGTTATATTACAGGCAATCTTTTTACTAACACTGTCAATTGTTTTTGTTTTGTTTTTTCTTGGTTCTTTAAATTAAGTTTTTTGTCTCTATAACTTTACACAGCCTCATTCTCATAATTTAGTTCAACGGCTATTACTTTTACTTTAAAAAAATATGTATCATTGGATGTAAGTTAGGTTATTTGCTGATGATTGTATAATCTATAGAACAATTAAATCAGAACAAGATAGCAAAATTTTACAAAAAGACTTAGATGAATTGATAAAATGGGAAACTAACTGGAGTATGTCTTTCCACCCAGAAATGTGTCAACTGTTAAGAGTAACAAAGAAAAAGAAACAAATAAATTAAAAATATTACATTCATTGAAAAGAACTGACCCAAACTAAAGATGCAAAATACTTAGGAGTCTTAATAAATGAGAAACTATCATGGAATCCCCATGTCAATGAAGTTATTTAAAAAATCAAGCAAGACCTTAGGCTTTATAAAAAGAAACTGTAACAAATTATGTAATAGAGATATAAAACTAAAATGCTACCTCACTTTGGTGAGACCTGTATAAGAATATGCATCTTCTATATGGGACCCATCCACCAAAGAAAGCATTGATAAACTAGAACAAATTCAAAAAAGAGCTGCCAGATTCATTACTGGAGAATATTCAAAACTGACAAGAATAACACCATTAGTTAAATCATTAAATCTTGAAACACTAGAGGATAGAAGAACCAAGAGCAAAGTAGTAATCATACATAAAGCAATTAATTCTAATTTAGAAATACAACACAAAGATAAGGGGCCCTCCATAAAGTGCGTCACACTATTTTTGACCATTTTAACCCCCCCCCTCCCCCCTATCACAAACTCACAAATCTCGGACCCCCCCCCCTAAAGTACGTCACACTTTCGAACAAAAATTTCGGTTTTTATTAACAAAAAAATTAAAATTTAATATAAATCACCGTGACGTCACACATGGCCGAACTCCCCCCTCCCCCTGTCACAAACTGTCACACTTTCTTACACCCCCCCCCCTGGAGCGTGACGCACTTTATGGACGGCCCCTAACTTAATACAACCCTCAGACATAAGGATAAAAACACCTTTCTTATTGCGCATGCAAGAACAAACACAGACAAATTTTCGTTTTTCCCATCCGGAATTCGGGCGTGGAATGGGTTGCCTGAAGAAACCAGGAAAACCAACACTTTATCAACATTTAAATCTCTAATAAAAATGCAGGACTAAACACAAACCATAGATAAGCGTAGGACGCAATAATCTTCTGTATAGATGGAGCGTCTGTAAACAGATAAGATAAGTTAAGCAAAGTAAGCCTTTTTTCTGTCAATTGTATAACACCTTTTAAGAAATATGATTTTAAAAAAAACAACTTTTAAGTGCATGCTTGATAAGAGGTTAATTTATTATTTTTTAATTATATTATTATTATAATTTCTTAAATTATTTTTAGAATGAAGTAGTATTTTTCATCAGATTTTAACAAAGTGCAAATGGCACAAAATAACTTCAAAGATAGGAGAGTCTCCAAACAAAAACTGAGGCTGTCAAAAAAATGAAAATACATATCAATATCATTTCACAATAGTTATTAGCTGTTTCGAGTTCTATAGGGCATCAGTGCATTTGTGTTGAATGAAAAAAATAAAACCAGCTTACTTCTCTACATGGAAGCGAAAGTCCAGCATGAATTGTCTGCATTTTTAGCTCGCCACTGCTTGGAGGATGCGATAAGGTACGACACGAACTACGTACTACGTCAGACTCAGACTATATTATAGTACTATACTCTACCTACTACTAATTATATACTATAATTATAATTGTCTATAATAGTTACAATACTCAATATTCAGTACAGATAATGGTCTATTAGTATGCCCTTTTATTTCTTTAGCTTACTCTTGCGCAGGGCTACACACACTCCACTGACGGCACTGGTCCCTGGCCTGCACTTCTTAACTTAACTGATACTCCCTCTTAACAGATATACTTCACACTCTCACTAGTTTCACTTGTAGTGATCACTAGTGACTAGTCAGACTAGTGTCTAATTTACTCCACTTCTATCCTTATACCTTGCTGGTGAATTGTTTCATGCCACTAATTGTGCAAAAAGAATAATAATAATTAATTATAAAATATTAATATTAAATGAACTACACCCATGGTCCATTGGCCTGGCCTAACTCATTTACATAAAGTTTACTTTTGGGTAGTCAGTAGGCCTAAATTTATTCCTCACGGACACTCAGGGTCTTACCCAAGTCTAAGATCTAGATATAAAAACTTAATCTTATCTCGTTCTGGTTAACTTCTTTGTTGGGCTATCTCATGCTTAAACTTAAAGAAATTAAATTTGAGCAGAGTATAGGTTCTATTTTAAATTTTGTGATCATGTCATTTTGTTATAATTTGTAGGCTTTATACTACATAATAGTGGTCACCACTGGTGGTACTGTACTTATGAAAATCTTTTGGTGTTCTCAATCTCAATATAGGAACATTGATGACATTGTCCTGTCATACTTGGTGGGAGTAGTCGAGCTTGTCAGCCAAGAAGATGATGGCCTTGACCTAGAAGATGTGACAGAAATGATGAATGCATATTTACCAGGATTTGATCTCATTGGAAGGTTACATATATATTTCATAGTCTTAGTTATATTTGGGATTATTTGCTATTCTCACCTCTCAATTGTGGCGGTGCAGTATAACGAATTATTCAATGATAATTTCTGTACAGGAATAATTATTTTTAATTTATTTATTATCTGTCAATGTTTTTTAAACCAATAATCATTCATCATACTTTTGAATGTCAACATATTAAAAAAATTGTGCTGTATTCAAATAAATGTTTCCCTTCAAATTAACATATTTTTAAAAAAAATGAGTTACATTATAATTTACTTCAATAACAAGAAAATGATACAATGTTATCTCTGTTAATTTACAATTTATTTTAGCTTAAAAAATATGGTATTTTTGTGTTGCTATAATTTTACACCTGAAAACATATTACAGACACTCCCCTCCCCCACCAACACACACACAGTTATACTTTTTTATTTATTTATTAAAACATGATGACTTCAATTAGGGCTATAAACTATACAAGTTTTCTCATTTCTTTTTAATTTTTCTCTCTTAAAAAGGGAAGAAGTTATTGAATGGATGTTTGGATTGGCCAAAACATTGCTCACATCTGAGGTTGAAATATCAAGTAAGTTAATATAGTAAGTCCCAGTGCCTGAAGGTCGTAGGGGATCCCTAATGTTTCCATTAGAGCTTACTCGGGGCTTGTTTATACCTGGTGGGTGCCCCAATTCCCGTCCAGGGGTCAGCGGAGGACTTTCTTAGTGTATCATTTATATTGTGGCTTTGCAATCCCACGCCCCTCAGCTTTGTGAGGCGAGCGCACTACTGACTTCGCTACCCAGCCGTTAATATACTGATATTGAATTGATGTTTTTATATTGCTCACACCTGAGGTTGAAATATCAACTAAGTTATTTTACCAATAGACGGCTGGATAGCGAAGTCAATAGTGCGCTCGCCTCACAAGCTGAGGGGCATGGGATCTAGCCCACCTTAAAGCCACAATAAAAATAATGAATGACTAACGCTAAGAAAGTCCTCCGCTGACCAAGGTCTACCAAGCCCCTAGTAAGTTCTAATAGAAACATTAGGACCCCCTACAACCATCAGTTATGGGACTTAAATAAAAATTTTAAAAAATATACTTGATGTTTTTATATTGCTCACATCCAAGGTTGAAATATCAAGTAAGTTAATATACTGATATTGAATTGATGTTTTAAATTGCTTTTTTAAAAATCACTTAGTGATGGTGTATTACATTTTTTAAAAACAGAAATTACAGAAATCTAACAATTTTTAAATATTTTTTAATCTTTAAAAGAAAAGTTTAATACTCAGACTGAATTTAAACATTCTTTGTGACCAAATGCTTTATATTAGCTTTCTGAAATGTATTTTATGTCTTGACTTTTTTTAATTAAAATTAGATCTGCCATGTAATAATGACGTGTGTGAAATCAACATCAGTAACAAACATTCAGGCTCACCAGCCAAAGAGGATCACGACAAGAACCCAGCTCTGGAGAAGAAGTTTCCTAGCTATGAATTCTCCAATGAATCTAAACTAAACAAGACAACACAGAAGGAAATGTCCAGTTTGACCAGTGAACAAGATCTGGTTCAATCAGACTCAAACTTTGAAATCATCATGACACAAGGTTTGGCATGATTCCTAATTCTTAGCAAAAACCCAGTGGAAATTCTAATGAAAATTTGTTTTTAAAGTAGCCATATTTCTACTTTTAACTTCATATACTTTGAGATTTTTTTTTCTTTTCATGTTAAAATTGTAAGGTTAAAATTTACTGGAATAAAATTAGTTTATTTTTAATTACAGTAGAGCCCACTTAACTCGAGCCCGGTTAACTTGTCAGCTCTATTAAGTCAACGTTTTTTATTGGAACCACCAAATTCTCTCTTTGTCTTTGCATTTTCAGCTTGGTTAATTCGATTATTTTAAGTCGCCGAACCCTAATACCTCGAGCACAAAAGAGGGCCAAATTTGCCACTTAGCCTTGTTATCTCAATCCCCATGACCAATCGCCAGCTTTTCAAAATGTTAGATGTGATTTTTATAACCAAGGGCGCTAGGTCTGCTGGTGACGTCACAGCCCGCTTGTGTTCAGCTCTCAGCGCTGTGTTGCTTCTGGTACTATACCAATCGCCAGCTTTTGAAAATGTTAGTTATCGATTTTTTATAACCAAGGCCACGCATCGAATTTCGGCCTCACAGGGTCTGCTGGTGAGTGTTAAGCTCTCAGTGCTGTGTTACTAACTTAAATCGCCAGCTTTTGAAAATGTTACTTATTGGCGGCGTAAGTGATGCTGATGCCGAGTATTATGTAATTGCTCCAATAGCAAACATGCATGCAGAATCGCATGTCTAAAACATTTCGTTTCGTATGGAATAACAAAATGTACCATGTGCAGACTTGTTGTCATTGGCAACCATTCATCCATTTAACTATTGGTTAGAATTAATTAAAATGTGTCAAAGTTGAAGGTTCAAAAGGAGTTCCTAATTTATTTTAGTACCTTTTTAAAGAGAAGAGTTCACTTTTTTTTGTCATGAGTCATATATAGGTCATGATAGTCTGATAGACAAACAAATAACGGCAACGCCTTTGTGTAAAAAAACATCCAAAAACACGTGCATGTACATTCTCATTTATTAATGCTAGTGATGGGACGATACCAAAATCATAGGGTGCTTACTGTAAACAAGGCTCCCCAGATTTTAAAATATATAATACTAGCGTATCACCCGTCAAAAATGACACAAGTTTTCAGCTGAAATCTATTTATTTTATTAAAAAATGCACTTTTGCACTTTTAAAAAATGCCGACCTTTTTCAAAAGCCCAACTAACTTGTCCTTGTTTGATAAATACGAAATATTAAACTTTCTGAAATGTACACAAAGTATTTTATAATAGGGGTTGTAGGCAGAGCCGTCTTTACACCATTTGGGGCCCCCGGACAAAGAAATAGTGTGGGGCCCCTCCCCCAAAGGAATAATAATTAAATTATCATAATATATATAAATAAATATATTCCCATGGTGCCCCTATGCTCGTGGGCCCCCGGGCAAATGCCCAACGGGCCTATGCGTTAAGACGTCCCTGGTTGTAGGGCGCCTACGGCGCCCCCTTTGTAGGCGCCCCCCTTTGTTTTTTGATTTTATAATTAACCATCATCAAATCCTCTTTTTACATTGATCCCTTTTCCAAAATTAAAATATGAGCGAAAACGATGACGTCATATAATATTTTTTTACAGTGCATCTTTAATTTGCACACCTTTTGATGCATTGGTGCAGTAATTTGGTTTTCCCTGCTTTCTAAAATTAGTAGCGTCAGGACTGACAGACACTACTTGCGTGACAATTGTAAATTATATAATTTAATAACAGACTACAGACAGTTTACCCACCCCCACTCTCAATCTCCCACGCCATATCGCTCAATCTGGGAATCACGGCATACGATGTCGCGCGCGGCGTGGCGGGCAGGAGTAGATGAATTCGTTATAGTTATGTACTAGGGGAAAAAAACTGCGCTAACGCAATAAAGGGTTATATTTAAACTTAAACGGTCCTTAAAAACGAACGGTCTTAACAACCTTAAGAAAGAGTGAAGAAATGGGTCCCGATATTCCGAGACGATTAGGATTAATCGTCCCATCACTAATTAACGCACATCATGTATATAAAGAAATTTTAAGCGCATGTTAATGTTAATATTTTGCCGCCATATTGGTTTTCGTTTCAACGCGATGATCGGTTATCTCGGCGCCATTTTTCATACCCGAGACCGTCGACTTAAGCGGGTCCCACTGTATTATTGACTGTCCTTGAAAATTTTTTTTTGAAATCTGAGTCTTGGTAAAAAGTGTTGAAGATAATTATGGGAAATAAAAAAGTTTTTTTTTCTTAACCCTGAAAAGTGCTTTACAAGATAGGAGTCATAACAAAAATATAAACCATATTATTTATCATGTCTTCAATTAGACCTCCATAAGGATAACACCAATATAAACCATATTATTTATCATGTATTCAATTAGACCTCCATAAGGACAACAAAGGCAGCTCAAATCAGATCACTTTTATATCTACGCCATTGTTATCATCCCCCACCGAGAAGCTAAATCCACATATACGATCGAAGCGCAAGGGTAGACAACTGAGCTGCTCCTCTCAAGATAGTCAAGAAGATAAGGTGAATGCTAAGACAGTTTTTATACCCCTTGAAGAAATAGTTGCATTAATTTGGTAAATAAGTCATTGGGAAAAAATATAAGTTTGAAGGTTGTTTTATTTATTTATTTTAAAATTTATTTAAAATTCATTGCAGTATATGAGTGCCACATTTAAAATATTTATCTTAGATTCTTTTGTCAATCAATCTAACTTTAATATGTTCGTTCACTGTGCTATTAACTGCCCTTAATTTTAGACAATATATTTTCGTTAGGCCATAAAACAGCCACATAATGGTCAACATTATTTATGGAAAAGTTTTAAATGGTGGAAAAATATATGTTTTGTTAATTATTTATTTTCCTGAAAAGGAAAAAAGTTTTGTTAAGACCCAAACCATTGTGTTATTTAAAGTTTTGTTAAGACCCAAACCATTGTGTTATTTAAAGTTTTGTTAAGACCCAAACCATTGTGTTATTTAAACTTTTGTTAAGACCCAAACCATTGTGTTGTTTAAACTTTTGTTAAGACCCAAACCATTGTGTTATTTAAACTTTTGTTAAGACCCAAACCATTGTGTTGTTTAAACTTTTGTTAAGACCCAAACCATTGTGTTGTTTAAACTTAAAAGTTTTGTTAAGACCCAAACCATTGTGTTATTTAAACTTTGCCCTCAGTCTGAACTGATGGCTGCTGAAGAAGAATGTCATGTAAAAACACTTCTGGAAATGTTCCCTGGGGCGTGTACAATGGAAGCAAGACATTGCCTTCATCTCTCAGCTGGGAATATGGACCGGGCTGCCCAGCTTATTATGGACAGACAGGAAACTGGCCAGGCCATCTCAGGGAAGTCCAAAGTTCCAACTGTGGTATGTAGATGGCCTAGAACAGCATTGTTTAAGCATAATTTATATTACAAGTTTGATTGACTGAGGAAATTCGAGAGCGGTCTCGTAGTGACAGATATCCTGCACGTGAAAAGCATTAGACTTAAAATTACCATATTGATATTTTTTTATTTTTTTTAAATTCGCCAATTCGACAGGCATTGCAAAAGCGAGCGGCGGTGACATGCCACGCCACACGCGCCATGGGACGAGGAGAGGCAAAAAATTTTACCTTAGTTTTAACGCATGCGCAGACAATTATAAACTGGTAACTTTTTTTTTATTAAATGGAATCGAAACATGACCACAGAGACGTAATCAAAGTCATTTACTTCGTCAATAAAAAAATATATATATAAAAATTCCAGACTAGACATAACTTTTCCCGACTATTTCCCGACTTTCAAGACAGAGAAATTTTTTTAAAGAATTCCCGACTTTTTCCCGTTTTCCCAACTGAGTGGGATCCATGGTTATATTTAAACGGTCCTTAAAAACGAACGGTCTTAACAACCTTAGGAAAGAGTGAAGAAATATTAGGGTCCCGAGATTCCGATACGATTCGGATTAATCGTCCCATCACTAATTAACGCACATCATGTACATAAAGAAATTTCAAGCACATGTTAATATTTTGCCGCCATATTGGTTTTCGTTTAACTTGATCATCGGTTATCTCGACACCATTTTTCATACCCCAACGCCGTCGACTTAACCGGTTTCGACTGTAGTTATGACTAACAGGAGTGAAATTATGATTATTTATAGCTATCTAATAATAGACTTGACACTCAGAATAAGCACATAGCGACAGGAAATATTCATTTCTATCTCTAACTCCAATTATTTAATTTTTTTAACAGAAAAACCACAAAGTGAAGAAAGTCATTGACTATAAGCTGGATGATGAAAGTATTAAATCTTGTGTTTTGCAAAAGTGAGTGAAAAATAATTCTATAGTTAACTAAAATTCTATAGTTATGGATTGGTCAACTTCAACTCTAGAATTTCAATTTTCATCATCTAAATCCAATTGTTTGAGTCAATGTTAAGTTATATCCAGTAAGTGATCCAATTGTTTGAGTCAATGTTAAGTTATATCCAGTAAGTGATCCAATTGTTTGAGTCAATGTTAAGTTATATCCAGTAAGTGATCGTTAAAACAAATGTTTGTCTCCTTATCATCTAGGTATTCATTTGTCGACACTGAGGAGGATAAAAAGACATTCAGGCCACCTCCGGTCAAAGGGGTAAGACCTTGACCTTGATTCACGATTACATTTTTTAATGCAGCACTTGTTAAGTCGTTGTTATACTTCCTACGTATTCATGTTTTTTTTAGTAAAGTTCAGTAATGTGTTGTCCACCAGGAGGCCAAGAAACTCGTGAGGTACCGTGACGGCCAGGTTGTCAGCATGAAAGGGGAAAAGTTCTCTGAGGTGGCCAAGAAAGAGCCAGACAGTGCCAAGGCCACTTACGTCAATCTAAAGCCTGCCAGGAAGTACAGGTTTCATTGATCAATCCACTTGGAGGCAGATCTTCTTCTGAGGTCCATGGCATTTGATTGGTTCAAAATGTTCTTCTGAGGTCCGTGGCATTTGATTGGTTAAAAATAGAGTTTGAAAGTGCGCTCAGGTATTTTATGTTTTTAATTTTCAAAAATTCATTTGATCAATTCTTGTGAGTAAAAATTTTTAAAGAAACCTTAACAACATATTTGGAAGTGATTACTGTATGCCAGTAGGGTTTGCCAAATTGGACTTGATTTAAAGTATTTTGTGCTGAAAATAGCTTAACTTATGTTTAATTGTTGGCTTTTGGTGGTAACTTTGTTGTACTACATTGACTGGAATGGTTTTGTTTTTCAAACATCTATTTTAAAGACATAAATTTGCTGTCCTGTCGTATTGGTGATAGTTTCTTCAATATTTGGATAACATGACATTGCCAATAAGATTTTTTATTCTTACATCATGCATTTGAATTATTAAAAATATACTAAAACCCATTGTGTGTTCGCAAGAGCTTTACAACTTGTCCTTAAAAATGAAAATCTGTATCTCAAAGCAATAATTATGAAAATGCCAAAACTGTTTGAAATTTCATTTTCTGTGGCCACAATTCATGTGGCCAAAATTGTATTTTTATTATTTTTATTCAAAGTATTTATAGAAACGAACACACTTTAAATATATCATTCAGAATGATCTGAACAATTTATATTTATGTGAAAAGAACTCAAATTATTCCAACAACAAAGTCAATAAAGTTGGGACATTATGGAGTCCATCACCGTTTGTTCTCTCCCCTGGTCCAGAATATTCATGCAAACAGGGTATGTAAGAGCCTGACAAGACGTCATAAAACATTTGTTTGTTTTGTGACGTCTTGTCAGGCTCTTACATACCCTGTTTGCATAGCATCTTTCTACTTACCTATAAGCCTGATTACAGTGTCACCCACATTTTGTCCAGAATATTCCCAAGTTTCAGTTCTCAGTGTTGTAAGACTTTTAGCCTCTCATGATCACCAAAACTATTGATATATTGATACATTCCAGTACCAAAGTACTGCTCAAAGTCTTGTGGAGATGTTCAACTTTAGAGGACTATTTACTGCTGTCTCTACTGTGTCCCTCCACCAAATAATCCCACCTGTATTCTCATTGTACTCTGTGTATCCATCGAATAGTTTTAGCATTTTCATCATTTACAACTTCTAGATAGTATTTCAAAATGCAGTATTTTTTGGATGAGTTAATAAAGACTTAAAAAGAGTACATATATCTTTATATTTATACATAATTGACTAAAATATTTATGTATACAACTAAAAATTTAGTTTGTTTTATAGCTGAAAGGTTAGTATTTTGTCTATGATAATTATGAATGGATGCTTTTGACGTTAAGTGAAAACAAAATTTTAATAATGTGTTTTTCATTGTCTTTGTCTAAAAAAAAGAAGTTTATTTAGAATGCAGATCTTAATTTATCATTGAATTCATTAAAGTTTCATATTAAGTTTTCCATGTCATTTGATATGCATTATCACTTGGGTGATTTGTCAATTTTCAACAATGTTTCCATAATGTCTTTGGCTGTCAGATGATTGGCTGTCAGATGAACCTGACTTTATTTAAACACCCAGTAAAAGTTTCATTTAACGACTTGTTCAGCTATGGACACATGTTGACATCATTAATGTTTAATGCCTCATAAGGTTTTCGGTAAACTTCCGCCTCAGTCCCGTAAGGATTTCCCATTTATTGCGATAGACTGGTTAGGAAATTAAAAAAATTGCGTAAAATGTATTTATATTATTATTGTCATACTGAGTTCATCTTTTAGGATAAGAATGGTTATTTTACGTATCCAAAAGACCGTCTTGATTTTAATAACTATTTTTACCTGTAGTTTAGCATTTTTATTTTTACAAAAAAGTATAGCAAAATCAGATTTTCAAAAAAAAAGGTAAAAACTACCACAATACTTCGCCAATCGAGCGATAACACTAGCAAAGGCAACCGACGCCATCATCGGAAGTCGACTAAAGCTTCTCCCACTAAATGATGAGTTTCTACTTTCTATGATTTCATTACTAAAGAGAGTACTATCGAGGTGCGCTTTACCGTGCTTTGGCATTAGAGACTAGGTGCGCATTACCACATTATGGGGCATTGAATGTTAAGTTAGGATTCGAGATTATACATTTTGTAAATTTCTAACGAATCCAGCAGCAGCCGTAGTTTTTTATTCTACGTGAATGACTTGGTCTCAGCTAATATTAGCATCTACTCAGCGCCACACACTTTTGGCCTCTCAAGTAGGTCAAGTTTGTGTAGTTAAGATGGTGATTTTATTGCTTGTTACTTTGTTGTCTTGTATTTTACAAATGTTCTCTTCCATGGAAACAATAGATACTCAAACAGAACAATTCTTCCCAATGTTCAAGTACACACTCATTTAACATTGTGTGACACAGCTGTGTTATATCAGCTGTTGAAGTACACATTCATTTAACATTGTGTGACACAGCTGTGTTATATCAGCTGTTGAAGTACACACTCATTTAACATTGTGTGACACAGCTGTGTTATATCAGCTGTTGAAGTACACACTCATTTAACATTGTGTGACACAGCTGTTGAAGTACACACTCATTTAACATTGTGTGACACAGCTGTTGAAGTACACACTCATTTAACATTGTGTGACACAGCTATTGAAGTACACACTCATTTAACATTATGTGACACAGCTGTTGAAGTACACACTCATTTAACATTGTGTGACACAGCTATTGAAGTACACACTCATTTAACATTGTGTGACACAGCTGTTGAAGTACACACTCATTTAACATTGTGTGACACAGCTGTTGAAGTACACACTCATTTAACATTGTGTGACACAGCTGTTGAAGTACACACTCATTTAACATTGTGTGACACAGCTGTTGAAGTACACACTCATTTAACATTGTGTGACACAGCTGTTGAAGTACACACTCATTTAACATTGTGTGACACAGCTGTTGAAGTACACACTCATTTAACATTGTGTGACAACTTTGTTATATCAGCTGTTATGAACATTCTAAATACTGGTCAAATACTTATTTTTAAAAGTTTATGAAAGACATTTTTCTCAGATTCTAAATTACAATTCATATCTTTAATCTTCAGGGTCAACAGATATTTTAAATCTATTCCTGCTCCCTGCAGATGTTTTAAATCTATTCCTGCTCCCTGCAGATGTTTTAAATCTATTCCTGCTCCCTGCAGATGTTTTAAATCTATTCCTGCTCCCTGCAGATATTTTAAATCTATTCCTGCTCCCTGCAGATGTTTTAAATCTATTCCTGCTCCCTGCAGATGTTTTAAATCTATTCCTGCTCCCTGCAGATATTTTAAATCTATTCCTGCTCCCTGCAGATGTTTTAAATCTATTCCTGCTCCCTGCAGATGTTTTAATAAAGACTGACTGATGCAATAGAAAAAATGGCAGTCTTGATTTTCATAGAACAATTCCTGCACACATTTGTTGATCATTAATAGACTAAACTGTAAACCTTGTTGAAAGCAGCCGTAGTAGAGTGGTACATTGTGTACCAACACTGAGACAAGTGTCTTCATTTCATGGTCCATTACTAAACTGAGACAAGTGTCTTCATTTCATGGTACATTACTAAACTGAGGCAATGTCTTCATTTCATGGTACATTACTAAACTGAGGCAATGTCTTCATTTCATGGGACATTACTAAACTGAGACAAGTGTCTTCATTTCATGGGACAGTACATTACTAAAAATACCATTAACCAAATAGATTTCATCACTTTAGCATTGATCATTTCTTGCATTCGATTGAGGTCATCATATCTGACATTTATCTGACATTTATCATCCACCAATTTGTTTTTTTCCCAATTAAGGTTAATGAAAATGTTATTTGATGAACACAATCAGAGCATATAGAATATTTGTTATACATTGTCATGAATCATGCCATGCCATTCAAATTGTATTGCATTTTAGACTTGTCTGTATTTTAAATGGTAAATAAAATTTTGTGTCATGTTGTCATTATTTTTTGTCTCTTGGTTTTTATTGCAAATTCTGCGTCATTATTTTGTCATTATACAGAGTTGGACTGCATCATTATTTAAATGTCAATTATAATAAGAGTTGCCATAAAAACCTCTTGACTTGCCTTATCAAAACATAACTGGCAAGCTGTTTAATAATATTCCCTGTTGGGAAAAAAGTAACCTTTACTTTGTAACCAACTTATAAAACTTATCATTTAAGAAAGTATTTGTTTTATTTGAGATCCATAAAAGGTCAAGAGGTCATACCACCTACAGTTCTATGAGTGTGAGTTGCCATCTGCAGTTCCCTCTAACCCAGGTGCTGTCTGGGATTTGAACTCCAGCCCAAAGGTTGAGATTGGCTGAGTTTAACTCTTCAACTAACCAGCATACAGTTAACAAAAATTTGATTTTCACATTTTTAAGTCAAATAATGTACTTTTTTTGGGTCTCATTCTTTCTGTTATTTTAAAAGTCAAAACGTGTCCTTTATTGATGCCTATTCTAAGCATTTTTGTGACCTCTTTTGAAATTGTATGGTACACTTGTTGAGTAATTTGGTTATGTTTTCTTGTTTTGGCTTGATTCACTTTTTTTTTGCATGTTTCCTATCTTCAATTCTTTGCTATGACTCATCGCTGATCCAGTGTTTTTTGTTTTCCGGGGCAGGTTTTAGTATTTCCTTGCAAGAAAGATACTGTAATAATTTTTTTGAAGTTATCCCAGGTTTTGTCTGTTCCCTTCATTTTCATCATCTAGTTGCAGTGCAGCAAATCGGTTTTTAAGGGTTAGCTCTAGTTCGTTCTTTTCCTGTGGGTTTCGGAGCTTGCATAGGTCAAATCTGATTCGCCTGTCTGTTTTTGGCCTTTGGTTGGCTAGCTTTATTTTTAGCTTGGCCACAATCAGATGGTGGTCTGATCCAATGTCTGCTCCTCTTTTTGTTTGTACATCCTGCAATGTGCTCCTCCAGGTGCGACCTATAGTGATGTGGTCTATTTGATTCTCTGTATTGTTGTCTGGTGAGACCCACGTTACTTTGTGGCAATTTTTGTGTGGGAAGATGGTGCCTCCAATCACCAGCTCATTGAATGTGCAGAAGTTTGCAAACATCTCTCCATTTTCATTCATGTTGCCCAGTCCATGTATGCCCATTACCTTCTCTCTCTCTATGTTGTCATTGCCAACTTTAGCATTCATATCGCCCATGACGACCAGTATGTCTCTTTTCGGTATTTTATCCATTATACTTTGAAGTTGTTCATAGAATGCAACTTTATCTTCCTCAGGTGCAAGGTTGGTTGGAGCATAGCACATAATGATATGGACATTTTTGAACCTGGACAGGAATTTGGCTCTGATTATTCTGTCTGAAATTGGCTCCCATTCAAGGAGGCTCTTAAATGCGTCTTTGTTCAATAGGAGTGCTACTCCATTTTCATGAGTGTCTTCTTCATTTTCTTTTCCAGAGAAGAGCAGGATTTCACCTGATTGAAGTCTAGTTTCTCCAAATGTGTTCCACCGTACTTCACTTAGTCCCAGAATTTGCAGTTTGTACTTTACCATCTCTTTGGCGACTTGGGCGCATCTGCCTGGTTCTAGTAGTGTTCGGACATTCCATGTTCCCAAGTTGAGAGGTGCCTTGTGGATGAGGTAATTTTTCTTTTTCATCGGTTTGAGTAGGGTGGTCGGCCTTGTGGGATTCTGTTGACTTTCCCCACAAGGCTTCATTAGTCTCCTTTGCGGAGCTCTACTCTCGCCTCTGACTGTGTTATGTGTGTTTGCTTTGCTTTCGGTTTCAGTAACAATCTTCTTTTTACATGGCTGGGTTGTTGGCCCTGCGCAAAACCATCTGGGGGGTTCCCTTTAAGCTCTCTGGATAACTGCCTTATTTTTCGGGTAAGGTTCCCTAGCCTTTGTGGATCCCTCCACCTCCTGCAAGGCAGCAGTTGATTTTATTTCAGAGTTTTCTCTCCTAGATGATTGCTATCCCTAGCTAACAGCATCATCTGTCCGGGTTTAGAGTTTAAGCGCTCTATGTTCGCTTTTTGCAGCCATTTCCTGGGATTTATGAGGCATTTTTTAAGAGTATCCTTACCAAGGGATACCCCACCTCATCCTCAACGACAGCAAACCAGTTGGTCCACGGCCGCTTATTCAATATTCACGGCTAACCTTTATATCTAAAGGTCGTTCCTCTATCCACCGCCTGAGGACGCGCTTGGTAGGAGATGGTAGCTCCCCCAATTTATCATAAGCTAGCTCAACAAGCAAAAGAAGCAGCAGGAAAAGGGGATCTAAAACAGTTATACAAAATTACTAAACTCTTGAGTTGTAAGAAATCTAACTACAATGTACCAGTCCGAGATAAACAAGGTAAAGACATTTCCTCCATAGATGACCAGCTGGTAAGATGGAAAGAATATTTTCAGGAAGTCCTAAACAGACCGACCCCTCTGAATCCACCCGTTTTGACCACGGGAGAAACACTGGACATAAATATGGAAGGGATATCCAAAGAAGAAATATGGACGGCCATCAATCAAATGAAGACAGGGAAAGAAGCAGGTGTAGATAACATACCACCCGAGGTCCTAAAAGAAGGAGGAGCTGAAATCATCAACCAACTTCACGGTATCTTCAACAAAATTTAGTCAACTGAAACCCCTCCTGCAGAATGGAAAAGGGGCTTACTGATTAAAATTCCAAAGAATGGGGATCTGCCACAATGTGAGAAATGGTGAGGAATTACTCTACTATCAGTACCAAGCAAGGTCTTCAGCAGAACAATACTAAACAGAATAAAAGATGCCTGCGATGATCTCCTGAGAGAAGAACAAGCTGGGTTCAGAAAAGGAAGATCATGCATTGACCAAATAGCAACACTCCGGATAATTATAGACTATAGAACAATCTATTGAATGGCAATCTCCACTCTATGCCACATTTGTGGACTTTGAAAAGGCCTTTGATAGCATAAATAGAGAAACTATATAGTCAATAATGAGGCACTATGGAATACCAAACAAAATAACTAACATCATCCGAAATCTGTACGTAAACTTCACCTGCCAAGTAGTACATAATGGTAGACTAACAGATGAATTCCATGTCACAACTGGAGTCAAACAAGGATGCCTCCTTTCACCACTTCTGTTCCTTCTTGTGTTAGACTGGGTCACAAAAGAAGCTTATGCAAGCTCAGGAAAAGGAATCCAGTGGAACCTAATGCAAAAACTAGAAGATTTGGAGTTTGCGGATGACTTGGCCATTCTGTCCCACAGACTTCAAGACATGCAAGACAAAATCACAGCCTTGAGCGAGACTGGGAAAAGAGTAGGACTCAATGTAAACATTCAAAAAACAAAATTTTTGAAAATAAACTTCCTACAAGATGGAGTCATCCAAGTAGAAAACCGTAACCTGGAGCAAGTAAACAACTTTGTATACCTTGGGAGTGTGGTCAGTGTATCAGGGGGAACAGATGAGGACATCGAACGAAGAATAAATTTGGCGCGACAGGCTTTTGCCAATCTGAAACAGGTCTGGAGATCTACACACATCTCTGTCAAAACAAAAGTAAGGATCTTTAACACCAATGTTAAAACGGTCCTACTTTATGGATCCGAAACATGGCGGACGACAGAGACAACAAAAAAATAGACTCCAGACCTTTGTTAACAGATGCCTCAGAAATATTCTGAAAATAAAATGGTTCTGTAAGGTCGAAAACTCCAAGCTGTGGGAGAGTTGTGGACAAAGAACAGTAGAACAACAAATCATGGAAAGAAAGTGGAGATGGATTGGACACACCCTCAGGAAAGATAACAGCAGGGCTAGGCAGGCCTTAGATTGGAACCTCCAGGGCAAACAACAACGAGGAAGACCCAAGCGTACATGGAGACGGAGCATGTTGGACGAGGCTGGAAGGACTGGGAAGAGCTGGGAAGAATTGAAGTGACTGGCAAGGGATCGTGTAGAGTGGCGAGCTTTGACAGAGGCCCTATGTTCCACAAGGAACTCAAAGGACAAATGATGATGATGATTCCCCTGTTGGTGTTCATTCCCTTGTTTTCTTCCTGTTATTCTTGTCTGTCAATATGGTTTGTTTTGTGATCTTCTTCTTATTGTTGTTGTCGTTAAGTAATACCATGACTTTACAGAATTATGTTGACATGGGTTCTTGAATGCTATTGAAGTTTTAGTCTTGCCAGGATGAGCCTCAGTAGTTCAATAGAGGATGAGCCTCAGTAGTTCAACAGAGGATGAGCCTCAATAGTTCAACAGAGGATGAACCTCAGTAGTTCAACAGAGGATTGGCCTCAGTAGTTCAACAGAGGATGAGCCTCAATAGTTCAACATAGGATGAGCCTCAATTGTTCAACGGAGGATGAGCCTCAGTAGTTCAACAGAGGATGAGCCTGAATAGTTCAACAGAGGATGAACCTCAGTAGTTCAACAGAGGATTAGCCTCAGTAGTTCAACAGAGGATGAGCCTCAGTAGTTCAACAGAGGATGAGCCTCAATAGTTCAACAGAGGATGAGCCTCAGTAGTTCAACAGAGGATTAGCCTCAGTAGTTCAACAGAGGATGGTATGCTAGTTAGATCACTCTTGCTCCAAAGGGTCACATAAATATTGACAAAGTGAGTGTCCATTCAGTGGGTCAGTGTCCATTCAGTGGGTCAGTGTCCATTCAGTGGGTCAGTGTCCATTCAGTGGGCCAGTGTCCATTCAGTGGGTCAGTGTCCATTCAACGTGTCAGTGTCCATTCAGTGGGTCAGTGTCCATTCAGTGGGTCAGTGTCCATTCAGTGGGTCAGTGTCCATTCAGTGGGTCAGTGTCCATTCAGTGGGTCAGTGGGCCAGTGTCCATTCAGTGGGTCAGTGTCCATTCAACGTGTCAGTGTCCATTCAGCGGGTCAGTGTCCATTCAGCTGGTAAGTGTCCATTCAGCTGGTAAGTGTCCATTCAGTGGGTCAGTGTCCATTCAGCTGGTAAGTGTCCATTCAGCTGGTAAGTGTCCATTCAGCGGGTCAGTGTCCATTCAGTGGGTCAGTGTCCATTCAGTGGGTCAGTGTCCATTCAGCAGGTCAGTGTCCATTCAGCGGGTCAGTGTCCATTCAGTGGGTCAGTGTCCATTCAGTGGGTCAGCGTCCATTCAGTGGGCCAGTGTCCATTCAGTGGGTCCGTGTCCATTCAGTGGGTCAGTGTCCATTCAGCGGGTCAGTGTCCATTCAGCGGGTCAGTGTCCATTCAGTGGGTCAGTGTCCATTCAGTGGGTCAGTGTCCAATCATTTTGATAGGTTGAAATCCTTGTCAAAATGTGTCAAAATTTGAGGAGAATGTCAGTCCACTGTAAATTTAAACTTCAAATAAAAATGTTTTCTTTGCGTATTATCGGATTGTTCGGTACTTCAACTAAAAAGATTTAAACATTAAAATTAAAATTTTAAAAAATCAAACTGGTGTGCAGGTGAATACAATTTAATCAATTATTTTATTGCACATTGAGCTCAAGGTACGCACACGATTTGTGCAAATAAAACAATAAATTGTGAACCTTATTTACAGACATCAGTACAACTAAACAATTGATTAATTACATCATGTTATCACAACCATGGAAAAACTAACCAAGAAAATAACAGATAGGAGACAGGTCTCTAACAAACACAAAGCACAGAAGAACAGATAATGAGAACCACTGCCCTAACCAGACATAACCAAACTTGTGGAACCACTGCCCTAACCAGACATAACCAAACTTGTGGAACCACTGCCCTAACAAGACATAACCAAACTTGTGGAACCACTGCCCTAACCAGACATAACCAAACTTGTGGAACCACTGCCCTAACCAGACATAACCAAACTTGTAGAACCACTGCCCTAACCAGACATAACCAAACTTGTAGAACCACTGCCCTAACCAGACATAACCAAACTTGTGGAACCACTGCCCTAACCAGACATAACCAAACTTGTGGAACCACTGCCCTAACCAGACATAACCAAACTTGTGGAACCACTGCCCCAACAAGGCATAACCAAACTTGTGGAACCACTGCCCTAACCAGACATAACCAAACTTGTGGAACCACTGCCCTAACCAGACATAACCAAACTTGTGGAACCACTGCCCTAACCAGACATAACCAAACTTGTGGAACCACTGCCCTAACCAGACATAACCAAACTTGTGAAACCACTGCCCTAACCAGACATAACCAAACTTGTGGAACCACTGCCCTAACAAGACATAACCAAACTTGTGGAACCACTGCCCTAACAAGACATAACCAAATTTGTGGAACTACTGCCCTAACCAGACATAACCAAACTTGTGGAACCACTGCCCTAACAAGACATAACATAACTTGTGGAACCACTGCCCTAACCAGACATAACCAAACTTGTGGAACCACTGCCCTAACAAGACATAACCAAACTTGTGGAACCACTGCCCTAACCAGACATAACCAAACTTGTGGAACCACTGCCCTAACCAGACATAACCAAACTTGTGGAACCACTGCCCTAACCAGACATAACCAAACATGTGGAACCACTGCCCTAACCAGACATAACCAAACTTGTGGAACCACTGCCCTAACCAGACATAACCAAACTCGTGGAAACACTGCCCTAACCAGACATAACCAAACTTGTGGAGCCACTGCCCTAACCAGACATAACCAAACTTGTGGAACCACTGCCCTAACCAGGCATAACCAAACTTGTAGAACCACTTCCCTAACCAGACATAACCGAACTTGTAGAACCACTGCCCTAACCAGACATAACCAAACTTGTGGAACCACTGCCCTAACCAGACATAACCAAACTTGTGGAAATACTGCCCTAACCAGACATAACCAAACTTGTGGAACCACTGCCCTAACCAGACATAACCAAACTTGTGGAACCACTGCCCTAACCAGACATAACCAAACTTGTGGAACCACTGCCCTAACAAGACATAACCAAACTTGTGGAACCACTGCCCTAACCAGACATAACCAAACTTGTGGAACCACTGCCCTAACAAGACATAACATAACTTGTGGAACCACTGCCCTAACCAGACATAACCAAACTTGTGGAACCACTGCCCTAACCAGACATAACCAAGCTTGTGGAACCACTGCCCTAACCAGACATAACCAAACTTGTGGAACAACTGCCCTAACCAGACATAACCAAACTTGTGGAACCACTGCCCTAACCAGACATAACCAAACTTGTGGAACCACTGCCCTAACCAGACATTACCAAACTTGTGGAACCACTGCCCTAACCAGACATAACCAAACTTGTGGAACCACTGCCCTAACCAGACATAACCAAACTTGTGGAACCACTGCCCTAACCAGACATAACCAAACTTGTGGAACCACTGCCCTAGCCAGACATAACCAAACTTGTGGAACCACTGCCCTAACAAGACATAACCAAACTTGTGGAACCACTGCCCTAACAAGACATAACCAAACATGTGGAACCACTGCCCTAACCAGACATAACCAAACTTGTGGAACCACTGCCCTAACCAGACATAACCAAACTTGTGGAAATACTGCCCTAACCAGACAAAACCAAACTTGTGGAACCACTGCCCTAACCAGACATAACCAAACTTGTGGAACCACTGTCCTAACCGTACATAACCAAACTTGTGGAACCACTTCCCTAGCCAGACATAACCAAACTTGTGGAACCAGTGCCCTAACCAGACATAACCAAACTTGTGGAACCACTGCCCTAACCAGACATAACCAAACTTGTAGAACCACTTCCCTAACCAGACATAACCGAACTTGTAGAACCACTGCCCTAACCAGACATAACCAAACTTGTGGAACCACTGCCCTAACCAGACATAACCAAACTTGTGGAACCACTGCCCTAGCCAGACATAACCAAACTTGTGGAACCACTGCCTTAACCAGACATAACCAAACTTGTAGAACCACTTCCCTAACCAGACATAACCGAACTTGTGGAACCACTGCCCTAACCAGACATAACCAAACTTGTGACATTATTAGTATAATGACGTCACTTACTGTAAGTGTTCTATCTAGACAGTGACGTCAGAACTGGCATACTTATGAATATGATCTCCACTCCACCCCCAATTGATTTCAATTCCCGAGTTGGTATTTGCTCAAGTATATAAATTAAATTACATTTTTACATATCATCATTTATTTCGTTACATCTAAAGACAGTTAGGTGTTTTAAGAGTCTGGAAGGTGAGTCAGTAAGTTATTATATCAGGATTGAAATCTGCATTCAGAATATTACATCATGAGTTAATAAAAGAATAGGCGTTATGTTATATTAGGATTCGATAGATTATCCGCATTGTAGAGTCAGTTAAGTACACTAGAGACGTCGTGAGTCAGCTAAGTACACTAGAGACGTCGTGAGTCAGTTAAGTACACTAGAGACGTCGTGAGTCAGTTAAGTACACTAGAGACGTGAGTCAGTTAAGTACACTAGAGACGTCGTGAGTCAGTTAAGTACACTAGAGACGTCGTGAGTCAGTTAAGTACACTAGAGACGTCGTGAGTCAGTTAAGTACACTAGAGACGTCGTGAGTCAGTTAAGTACACTAGAGACGTCGTGAGTCAGTTAAGTACACTAGAGACGTCGTGAGTCAGTTAAGTACACTAGAGACGTCGTGAGTCAGTTAAGTACACTAGAGACGTCGTGAGTCAGTTAAGTACACTAGAGACGTCGTGAGTCAGTTAAGTACACTAGAGACGTCGTGAGTCAGTTAAGTACACTAGAGACGTCGTGAGTCAGTTAAGTACACTAGAGACGTCGTGAGTCAGTTAAGTACACTAGAGACGTCGTGAGTCAGTTAAGTACACTAGAGACGTCGTGAGTCAGTTAAGTACACTAGAGACGTCGTGAGTCAGTTAAGTACACTAGAGACGTCGTGAGTCAGTTAAGTACACTAGAGACGTCGTGAGTCAGTTAAGTACACTAGAGACGTCGTGAGTCAGTTAAGTACACTACAGACGTCGTGAGTCAGTTAAGTACACTAGAGACGTCGTGAGTCAGTTAAGTACACTAGAGACGTCGTGAGTCAGTAAAGTACACTAGAGACGTCGTGAGTCAGTTAAGTACACTAGAGACGTCGTGAGTCAGTTAAGTACACAACAGACGTCGTGAGTCAGTTAAGTACACTAGAGACGTCGTGAGTCAGTTAAGTACACTACAGACGTCGTGAGTCAGTTAAGTACACTAGAGACGTCGTGAGTCAGTTAAGTACACTACAGACGTCGTGAGTCAGTTAAGTACACTAGAGACGTCGTGAGTCAGTTAAGTACACTAGAGACGTCGTGAGTCAGTTAAGTACACTAGAGACGTCGTGAGTCAGTTAAGTACACTAGAGACGTCGTGAGTCAGTTAAGTACACTACAGACGTCGTGAGTCAGTTAAGTACACTAGAGACGTCGTGAGTCAGTTAAGTACACTAGAGACGTCGTGAGTCAGTTAAGTACACTAGAGACGTCGTGAGTCAGTTAAGTACACTAGAGACGTCGTGAGTCAGTTAAGTACACTACAGACGTCGTGAGTCAGTTAAGTACACTAGAGACGTCGTGAGTCAGTTAAGTACACTACAGACGTCGTGAGTCAGTTAAGTACACTAGAGACGTCGTGAGTCAGTTAAGTACACTACAGACGTCGTGAGTCAGTTAAGTACACTAGAGACGTCGTGAGTCAGTTAAGTACACTAGAGACGTCGTGAGTCAGTTAAGTACACTACAGACGTCGTGAGTCAGTTAAGTACACTACAGACGTCGTGAGTCAGTTAAGTACACTAGAGACGTCGTGAGTCAGTTAAGTACACTAGAGACGTCGTGAGTCAGTTAAGTACACTACAGACGTCGTGAGTCAGTTAAGTACACTACAGACGTCGTGAGTCAGTTAAGTACACTACAGACGTCGTGAGTCAGTTAAGTACACTAGAGACGTCGTGAGTCAGTTAAGTACACTACAGACGTCGTGAGTCAGTTAAGTACACTAGAGACGTCGTGAGTCAGTTAAGTACACTACAGACGTCGTGAGTCAGTTAAGTACACTAGAGACATCGTGAGTCAGTCCAGCCCACAAGAGGTGGGTCTTGCTAGAGGAGGTAATGTAACACTTGAGCCTGGGTTAACCTGTGCTCGGGTCACATCTGAAAGTTGTGTCACAAACATGGCCGCCCTGTCAACCATGTCACGTTTAACGTGCAGTCCTTAAGTTGCCTGGTTGGTAGAGGGCAAAGAGATTATTGCAACAGTTTTTACATTTCTATCTTTTGTCTCTAAAAGTTTACAAACTTTTAAAATTGATGTTTTACTCATGTGACCTCACCAGGGGCGGTAATTCTAAAGGGGTGGATTTATAATTTTTAAAAATAGCGTATTTTTGAGGCCCCTATCCTATTAACTCGTGCACGTTTCCGGATCTGTATATGTCGTCAGGATCTGTATATGTCGTTAACTTTTTTTCAAAACGCTCGCAAACATGTTTTCTGACTTGCTAGAGTGCTGAATATAACACATTCTAGTTTTGACAATCCTTTGTCTAATAATATTTATAAAATGAACTAAAAAACGTTTTTAAAAAGATGTGACTACTTAGTTTGAGACTAAAACATTATTTGCTGCTTTTTCATGCGAGATTCTACATTCCTCACTGCAGCTGGGCCTCATCTTTAAAAGAAATGTTGTTGTTAATTTTATAAATATTATTAGACAAAGGATTTTCCAAACTAGAATGTGTTATATTCTTTTTAGGGGCACTTGTAGCACGAGAGCCACACGTAACTCAAGAGTCACTAGAAAACCATTTAACTCATTATTTCCGAAGCTGAAGTCCTTATCTTATCTTATCTATACAGACGCTCCTATGCAGAAGATAGTTGCGTCCACAGACCATGACAGATGATCTGTTGGCAAGTGATGCAGCATTCACAGGTCACGGCTTTGTGGGTTCAACGCATTACCCAGCTGCCTAACACTACAAGGTACCCATTCGGAGCGGGGTGACTCAGGGACGCCCTAGGCCCCGGGAACAAACCCTTGCCTTCACACGGATTCGAACCCGTGACCATCGGTACGACAGTCCAGTGCGCTGCCACTCGACCACCGCGTCCATGCCAACTGCAGCTGATAATTGTTCTGGTTTATTTTAAATATTTTTTCTTGAATCTGTTTTTATTGGAATTAAAATTTCTTGACACAAAACAGAAGGGGTTGGCGAAGTAAATAGAGGCCTATATTGTTAACGTTGTCGTGGGGGGGGGGTCTTGAAAAGAGGAGACTTACTGCCTGGCACATTTTTGGGGGCTATAATTTTTAACAATCAGAGTATATAACTCATGATAACATAATAGTTTTATCAGTGTTAACTTGGTCAATCCACTTTCACTAATATCTTAGAACATTGCTTTACAACCACATCCCTGTACCCTGGCCGGTTAGAGCTTACTTGGGACGTCGTAGTAATCCACTTTCACTAATATCTTAGAACATTGTTTTTCAACCACATCCCTGTACCCTGGCCGGTTAGAGCTTACTTGGGACGTCGTAGTAATCCACTTTCACTAATATCTTAGAACATTGTTTTACAACCACATCCCTGTACCCTGGCCGGTTAGAGCTTACTTGGGACGTCGTAGTAATCCACTTTCACTAATATCTTAGAACATTGTTTTACAACCACATCCCTGTACCCTGGCCGGTTAGAGCTTACTTGGGACGTCGTAGTAATCCACTTTCACTAATATCTTAGAACATTGTTTTACAACCACATCCCTGTACCCTGGCCGGTTAGAGCTTACTTGGGACGTCGTAGTAATCCACTTTCACTAATATCTTAGAACATTGTTTTACAACCACATCCCTGTACCCTGGCCGGTTAGAGCTTACTTGGGACGTCGTAGTGGTAAATGTAAAGATGAGTACGATACCACGGGTTTATTATACATCTATGAATAATGAAGGTATCGATACTTTGATTACTCTCACCGAACCTTTGTAATTCAAATGAATTAAGAATATACATATACAATTGATGTGAAGCCCCACGATGATTTACATTACGATATTATGGGTGCATTGATTAAGATTCCAACAAACTGACAACAGATCGTCCTAGTTTAACTGATCAGTGAATGATAATGGGAACAAATGGGATGATTTGATTATTTAAAGTTTAAAAGAAATTGCACATCAATAAATTATGTTGTATTGACCTGGCAGAGTTATTGGTCGTTTAATGGAGTTATTGGTCCTTTTGTGCAGTTATTGTTCATTCAATGGAGTTATTGGCCCTTTTGTGCAGTTATTGTTCATTCAATGGAGTTATTGGCCCTTTTGTGCAGTTATTGTTCATTCAATGGAGTTATTGGCCCTTTTGTGCAGTTATTGTTCATTCAATGGAGTTATTGGCCCTTTTGTGCAGTTATTGTTCATTCAATGGAGTTATTGGCCCTTTTGTGCAGTTATTGTTCATTCAATGGAGTTATTGGCCCTTTTGTGCAGTTATTGTTCATTCAATGGAGTTATTGGCCCTTTTTTGCAGTTATTGTTCATTCAATGGAGTTATTGGTCCTTTTGTGCAGTTATTGTTCATTCAATGGATTTATTGGCCCTTTTGTGCAGTTATTGTTCATTCAATGGAGTTATTGGGCCTTTTGTGCAGTTATTATTCATTCAATGGAGTTATTGTTGCTTTTGTGAAGTTGTTGTTCATTTAATGGAGTTTTTGGTAATTTTGTCAAGTTGTTGTTCATTCAATGGAGTTATTGGCCCTTTTGTCAAGTTATTGTTCTTTAATGGAGTTATTTATCATTGTATGGAGCACGAACTGCGCTGTTTTAATCCAATTTACGGGTTATCAAACATCCAACAAATCTCTCTCCTCTCACAGATTTATGTTTGAAAGTTTTTCTGTTGAAAATTCATTTAAAAACTTCATTTTTCTGATAATTTATTTATTTAAAGATCCCTTAAATTCAATTGAATTGAAACAATAAACAAAATGATCATTTAAAGTATAGCAACTCAATTCGGTTCAATTATTTAAAGTAATAATATATGACGTAATGTAGTGTTTGTGCAAAGAAAATGAAAAGGGAAGGGAAAGAAGAAACAATTTCACAACCAGGTCCAACACTTAAAACCTCTGGCGGTAACTTAAAAAAACAACACGGTAAGACGCAGAGATCGTCTGCTAGCAGTAAATAGTGTGACGGCCATCGCCACCGGCTACGAACAATTTGCCAGACGTCGTCTCCCCATCCATCAGCCGAGTTTCCTCCCTTTGCAGTGTAGTAGTTGTGTGTACTTGTGAGGTGTCCGTCTTGTGACGTCATCTCTCTAGAAGCTGTCCACATTCTCAACATGGCTCCTCGTACTGTTCTGTCGTTGGCTCTCGTGTTTTCTGTGTGTTTGACCAGTCGGGCTGTCCGCTTGACCAGCTGTAGTGAGTACCTATGTAACAAGTGTCCACTGTCTATAGACTACTGTCTGGTGTTTCGTAGCGAGTGATTGAAATGTGATGTTTGATCAAATTTTTGGTAGCGAGTGATTGAAATGTGATGTTTGATCAAATTTTTGGTAGCGAGTGATTGAAATGTGATGTTTGATCAAATTTTTGGTAGCGAGTGATTGAAATGTGATGTTTGATCAAATTTTTGGTAGCGAGTGATTGAAATGTGATGTTTGATCAAATTTTTGGTAGCGAGTGATTGAAATGTGATGTTTGATCAAATTTTTGGTAGCGAGTGATTGAAATGTGATGTTTGATCAAATTTTTGGTAGCGAGTGATTGAAATGTGATGTTTGATCAAATTTTTGGTAGCGAGTGATTGAAATGTGATGTTTGATCAAATTTTTGGTAGCGAGTGATTGAAATGTGATGTTTGATCAAATTTTTGGTAGCGAGTGATTGAGATGTGATGTTTGATCAAATTTTTGGTAGCGAGTGATTGAGATGTGATGTTTGATCAAATTTTTGGTAGCGAGTGATTGAAATGTGATGTTTGATCAAATTTTTGGTAGCGAGTGATTGAGATGTGATGTTTGATCAAATTTTTGGTAGCGAGTGATTGAAATGTGATGTTTGATCAAATTTTTGGTAGCGAGTGATTGAAATGTGATGTTTGATCAAATTTTTGGTAGCGAGTGATTGAAATGTGATGTTTGATCAAATTTTTGGTAGCGAGTGATTGAGATGTGATGTTTGATCAAATTTTTGGTAGCGAGTGATTGAAAAGTGATGTTTGATCAAATTTTTGGTAGCGAGTGATTGAGATGTGATGTTTGATCAAATTTTTGGTAGCGAGTGATTGAAATGTGATGTTTGATCAAATTTTTGGTAGCGAGTGATTGAAAAGTGATGTTTGATCAAATTTTTGGTAGCGAGTGATTGAAATGTGATGTTTGATCAAATTTTTGGTAGCGAGTGATTGAAAAGTGATGTTTGATCAAATTTTTGGTAGCGAGTGATTGAAATGTGATGTTTGATCAAATTTTTGGTAGCGAGTGATTGAAATGTGATGTTTGATCAAATTTTTGGTAGCGAGTGATTGAAAAGTGATGTTTGATCAAATTTTTGGTAGCGAGTGATTGAAATGTGATGTTTGATCAAATTTTTGGTAGCGAGTGATTGAAATGTGATGTTTGATCAAATTTTCAAAGCTGTGTGAATGCAGCCAGGGACAAATTAATAGTTGTCATTTAAGGTTATTCTAGCGGTTATAATATGACACAAGTACAACTTCTGACAGTGACGTCATGTATTATATCCATTGAACTCGCTTATGAACCAACTCATTAAAATCTTACACATTCCACGTCCACATCCATTAAACTAAACTTTAAAAGAAAGTGAGAGAAGAAAAGTAAAAGGAAATGCTCATCGCCTTGACCTGAAAGTTTTATTTTAAACTTTAATTTTAAACCAAAAATTTTATGGGTTGGAATGTGAACATCCTGCACAAATACCTTATTTAAATAGAGAAGTGGTTCTAAAACATTTTTAAAAATATTATTATTAAAAAAATTATTAAAATATTTGTAAAATTATAAATTAATATAAAGTGAGAAGTCATGAGACGATTGTGTCTTTAAAATAAAATAATAAAAAAATAATAATGTAGCATGTTGACTTGGTTGACCTCATCTTGGAGGACGTGGGTAAGCCTACAGAGTATGTGTTTAGTTTAGTAGCATGTTGCTTTATCTACTTCTTCGTTATCTCAAGTGCCAACGATCTGTGTATTGATCATTTTGTCTCATATTCTTGCAACTAATAAACTTTTCAGACACTCACATTAAATAGTTTTTTTTAAACAATACTGTTGCACTCCTCACCTGGTACAGGTAAAGATCCATCAACTGATATCGTCAAAGTGAAATCGTTCACTGCCAGTCCAACAACTATCCGGCTGCCAGGTAATCTGACAATTTCCGGAACATTCGCCGTCAGCCAACCAATCAGTGGCAACCTTCTGGTAGATGTAACCATCAGCAAAAATATGGGAGGGATGTGGATTGACCTCCCCTGTGTCCCGACGCCACTTGGAGATCTTGGGTCATGGTAACTAATCTTTACGTCACTTGGAGATCTTGGGTCATGGTAACTAATCTTTACGTCACTTGGAGATCTTGGGTCATGGTAACTAATCTTTATGTCACTTGGAGATCTTGGGTCATGGTAACTAATCTTTACGTCACTTGGAGATCTTGGGTCATGGTAACTAATCTTTACGTCACTTGGAGATCTTGGGTCATGGTAACTAATCTTTACGTCACTTGGAGATCTTGGGTCATGGTAACTAATCTTTACGTCACTTGGAGATCTTGGGTCATGGTAACTAATCTTTACGTCACTTGGAGATCTTGGGTCATGGTAACTAATCTTTACGTCACTTGGAGATCTTGGGTCATGGTTACTAATCTTTACGTCACTTGGAGATCTTGGGTCATGGTAACTAATCTTTATGTCACTTGGAGATCTTGGGTCATGGTAACTAATCTTTACGTCACTTGGAGATCTTGGGTCATGGTAACTAATCTTTACGTCACTTGGAGATCTTGGGTCATGGTAACTAATCTTTACGTCACTTGGAGATCTTGGGTCATGGTAACTAATCTTTACGTCACTTGGAGATCTTGGGTCATGGTAACTAATCTTTACGTCACTTTGAGATCTTGGGTCATGGTAGCTAATCTTTACGTAACTTGGAGATCTTGGAGGCCGTCCATAAATGACGTCACGCGATTTTCGCCGATTTTCACCTCCTCCACCGTCCGTCACGCGTTATCACAAAAACTTAGACGTCACAAAGTTTGCTGCCCCCCCCCCATTAAAACATTCCCGTCCGGAATTCGGGCGTGGAATGGGTTGCCTGAAGAATCCAGGAAAACCAACACTTTATCAGCATTTAAATCTCTAATAAAAATGCAGGACTAAACACAAACCATAGATAAGCGTAGGACGCAATAATCTTCTGTATAGAAGGAGCGTCTGTAAACAGATAAGATAAGATAAAACGGTATTACATTTTTTAACTTGAGCATGTTTGAAATCACATTTTTGTCCTTTAAGTATGTGTTTAGTGTAAGGCTGCATTTAAAAATCGTAACACGCGTGAAGCCCTTTAAAACGTCATTAAATAAAATGTAAGCAATCAAATTTTTAAGTGGACATTTACTTTAAAATTGCGCATTTGGAAGTGACGTCACATTTCTTAAACACCCCCTCCCCCTCGTCACACATCTTTACAAATGTGTGACCCCTCCCACCCCCTTTTTTAGGTGGGTGACGTCATTTATGGACGGCCCCTTGGGTCAAGGTAACTAAACTTTAGAAAATTATAAGAAAATAATTAACCTTAAAAACACTTTTTAAAAACTAGTCTTATATTAAAAATGCACTAATTTTCTACTTTTTAGTCTACGCATTTTACAGTAAGTGCAAAGCCAGCTTACCTTTTGACTATAAATCCCTTATATATGAGACATAACTAAAAGTAGTGATTATGTTCAAACGCGACATTTACAGACTGAAACAGAATTATCTCCCCTGGTTTTTATCTCCCCTGGGCGCAGGGACGGTAGGGGGTGTAAACAGTGACGGTCGGCGTCAACGCGTGAACTGGGCACGTGAAAAAATTATAAACAAATAGTTGGACGGACGGTTCCGATTAAACTTACAAAGCAAGCTAATATAAGACTAGTAATAACCAGCATATTGGCCTCGTAGTTCACATCGTATCGTGTAAAGAACCAGCACATTGACCTTGACATTGTAGTTCACATCATATCGTGTAAACAACCAGCACATTGACCTTGACATTGTAGTTCACATCATATCGTATTTTATCTTCTACATTTCTGTACACAAATTGTCACCAGTATTGGATTAAAGCACCTGAATTTTAAACAATGGTTTTAAAATTTAAATTAATAACAATAGAAATCAGGCAATAATAAATACATATCAAACGTGAAGGATTCTCTTCTGTAAAGGCCCCGGGGGAAAATACTTTTTTGCTGCTCCCCCCCCCTCCCCCTGAATCAACGTTTCAGCTTAAAAAAAATACATCTTCAGAAACAACAAAATTATTTTTTCCGTGGGCTAAATTGGAAATTGATTATAATAAACCTTGCTCTTAGATCCTAAAAGCTTTTTGCTCTGAAAAAATCCAAATGGTTTTTTGGCGCATTGAACGGTTATTATTTTTTAAATTGTTTTCCCCCAGCGTTTACAGAGATTTCTGTCAAATACTTGCCAAGACCAACTCCAGCTGCCCCAAGGTTGTGACGGACATGGGCTTGTCGTGTAGTTGTCCAATACCAGCTGGCACATACGACTTGCAGCAGACGACCATCCCAATCGACTTGAAGATCTTGGGAGTGAGAATACCTGGCATAAGTGTAAGTCTTGACAACCGTGCCAATCTGGCAACAATTGATCTGTGTCACTGAGGTCATAAAATGTCAACCGTCACAAACAGGTTCCGTCACTTCGGAATAATAAATCAATAATCATTTCTGACAACATGTCTACCAACAGCTTCATCAATCACATCTGTCGCTCTGCCTACACTGCCATTTGTCAGATCAGCTCAATCCCTCATTACTTAACAGTTAGTGCAACAAAAACTCTAGTCTGTGCTCTTGTACTAGCTCGTACGGATTACTGCAATTCTCTTCTGTCAGGTACACCAAAACAATGCATTGAAAAACTACAGAAAGTTCAAAATTCAGCTGCCAGATTAGATCTAAAGGCAAAAAAAACATGACCATGTTACTCCGCTACTTTACTCACTTCATTGGCTACCTATACAAGCCCGAATTGATTACAAACTGGCCGTTCTCTGTCACAACTTCTTTTCTGACTCATGCCCTTCCTATCTTACTGAGCTTCTGTCGGTCTACTCACCAAGTCGTCAGCTACGCTCTTCTGCAGACACACGTATTCTCTGTGTTCCTAAGACACGAACTAAAAACGTTTGGCGAAAGGTCATTCTCTTCTTGTGCAGCCAAACAATGGAATTCTCTACCATTACACATCCGGAGTATTTCATCTACCAAGTCTTTCAAGACTGCACTTAAGACGCATCTTTTCAAAATTTATTTTCAAAATTCAAGAAACACCATTTCTCTTTAATGATTAACGTTGCCTATGTGTATTGTACTGTTATTTATGTGGTTATTATGAAAAGAATGTATATTTAAATTATTATAATGTATGTTATGATCTCCATGTATTGTAAAGCGCTGTGAGCCCGGCTCCTTGCTGGGAAACAGCGCTATAGAAATTACCAATTGATTATTATTATTATTATTATTAATCAATAGCTTTAACAGATAGCGTCTCATCAGGGATTCTCTTAGGTCAAAGGTCACCAAAGGGTCGTGTCACAGATGTAAGACTTGCTCTAGTCTTTCTGCCAGCTGCTGCTCATAACGGAATACGTTAAAGTATTGATGATCCCCCGCTAAGCGGTGGTCCTAACCATTGAGACTAGTGTGCTTTGCAGGGGTGGCGCCAAAGTGGTAGCGGGTTGATGTAGGGAATTCCACCCCTCCTTGTGAGGTCAACTTTAGTGGGAGGCATTTTCGGCTTTCAGTCTTGGATGCCCAGGTGGCCGCTTCAGAAGCGACCGCTTCCGGGGTCCTCAGCTGTTACGTCCCTTTGGGGGCCAGATAGCTGAGAGGGTCTTCCGGGAAGACCCATAAAGAGCATTAGGCTCGGGACTTCTGATTTTCTTCCACTTGTAAGATAATTGGTTCCCTCCCCTGATATCTGACAGGGATTCACTCCCTTGATAAGTGAATTTCAAGTAATTTTTTAAATTAAAAATACTAATAATAGAATTGCCCCAAAGAAAAAAAAATATATTAAAAAATTATATTGGCAACAATCCGAGCTGACCTACTCATTCTAGACGATCATAGCGTAACTGTTTTAACTGGAAACTAATTTTTTTTTCATTTTCAATGGTGGAAACAATGATTTTTTAAATGGACAACTTTGAATATTCATTTGTTAAATAGTCAACGAGAATAACAATCTGTATAATAGAGTACGATGAACATTGACTCCCAACAAGTCCAGCCATCTTCAGTCTTTGAATAGAGTACGATGAACATTGACTCCCAACAAGTCCAGCCATCTTCAGTCTTTGAATAGAGTACGATGAACATTGACTCCCAACAAGTCCAGCCATCTCCAGTCTTTGAATAGAGTACGATGAACATTGACTCCCAACAAGTCCAGCCATCTCCAGTCTTTGAATAGAGTACGATGAACATTGACTCCCAACAAGTCCAGCCATCTTCAGTCTTTGAATAGAGTACGATGAACATTGACTCCCAACAAGTCCAGCCACCTTCATTCTTTGAATAGAGTACGATGAACATTGACTCCCAACAAGTCCAGCCATCTCCAGTCTTTGAATAGAGTACGATGAACATTGACTCCCAACAAGTCCAGCCATCTCCAGTCTTTGAATAGAGTACGATGAACATTGACTCCCAACAAGTCCAGCCATCTTCAGTCTTTGAATAGAGTACGATGAACATTGACTCCCAACAATTCCAGCCATCTTCAGTCTTTGAATAGAGTACGATGAACATTGACTCCAAACAAGTCCAGCCATCTTCAGTCTTTGAATAGAGTACGATGAACATTGACTCCCAACAAGTCCAGCCATCTTCAGTCTTTGAATAGAGTACGATGAACATTGACTCCCAACAAGTCCAGCCATCTCCAGTCTTTGAATAGAGTACGATGAACATTGACTCCCAACAAGTCCAGCCATCTTCAGTCTTTGAATAGAGTACGATGAACATTGACTCCCAACAAGTCCAGCCATCTTCAGTCTTTGAATAGAGTACGATGAACATTGACTCCCAACAAGTCCAGCCATCTTCAGTCTTTGAATAGAGTACGATGAATATTGACTCCCAACAAGTCCAGCCATCTTCAGTCTTTGAATAGAGTACGATGAACATTGACTCGCAACAAGTCCAGCCATCTTCAGTCTTTGAATAGAGTACGATGAACATTGACTCCCAACAAGTCCAGCCATCTTCAGTCTTTGAATAGAGTACGATGAACATTGACTCCCAACAAGTCCAGCCATCTTCAGTCTTTGAATAGAGTACGATGAACATTGACTCCCAACAAGTCCAGCCATCTTCAGTCTTTGAATAGAGTACGATGAACATTGACTCCCAACAAGTCCAGCCATCTTCCGTCTTTGAATAGAGTACGATGAACATTGACTCCCAACAAGTCCAGCCATCTTCAGTCTTTGAATAGAGTACGATGAACATTGACTCCCAACAAGTCCAGCCATCTCCAGTCTTTGAATAGAGTACGATGAACATTGACTACCAACAAGTCCAGCCATCTTCAGTCTTTGAATAGAGTACGATGAACATTGACTCCCAACAAGTCCAGCCATCTTCAGTCTTTGAATAGAGTACGATGAACATTGACTCCCAACAAGTCCAGCCATCTCCAGTCTTTGAATAGAGTACGATGAACATTGACTCCCAACAAGTCCAGCCATCTCCAGTCTTTGAATAGAGTACGATGAACATTGACTCCCAACAAGTCCAGCCATCTTCAGTCTTTGAATAGAGTACGATGAACATTGACTACCCAACAAGTCCAGCCATCTTCAGTCTTTGAATAGAGTACGATGAACATTGACTCCCAACAAGTCCAGCCATCTTCAGTCTTTGAATAGAGTACGATGAACATTGACTCCCAACAAGTCCATCCATCTTCAGTCTTTGAATAGAGTACGATGAACATTGACTCCCAACAAGTCCAGCCATCTCCAGTCTTTGAATAGAGTACGATGAACATTGACTCCCAACAAGTCCAGCCATCTTCAGTCTTTGAATAGAGTACGATGAACATTGACTCCCAACAAGTCCAGCCATCTCCAGTCTTTGAATAGAGTACGATGAACATTGACTCCCAACAAGTCCAGCTATCTTCAGTCTTTGAATAGAGTACGATGAACATTGACTCCCAACAAGTCCAGCCATCTCCAGTCTTTGAATAGAGTACGATGAACATTGACTCCCAAAAACAGCCATCTCCAGTCTTTGAATAGAGTACGATGAACATTGACTCCCAACAAGTCCAGCCATCTTCAGTCTTTGAATAGAGTACGATGAACATTGACTCCCAACAAGTCCAGCCATCTTCAGTCTTTGAATAGAGTACGATGAACATTGACTCCCAACAAGTCCAGCCATCTTCAGTCTTTGAATAGAGTACGATGAACATTGACTCCCAACAAGTCCAGCCATCTTCAGTCTTTGAATAGAGTACGATGAACATTGACTCCCAACAAGTCCAGCCATCTCCAGTCTTTGAATAGAGTACGATGAACATTGACTCCCAACAAGTCCAGCCATCTTCAGTCTTTGAATAGAGTACGATGAACATTGACTCCCAACAAGTCCAGCCATCTTCAGTCTTTGAATAGAGTACGATGAACATTGACTCCCAACAAGTCCAGCCATCTTCAGTCTTTGAATAGAGTACGATGAACATTGACTCCCAACAAGTCCAGCCATCTTCAGTCTTTGAATAGAGTACGATGAACATTGACTCCCAACAAGTCCAGCCATCTTCAGTCTTTGAATAGAGTACGATGAACATTGACTCCCAACAAGTCCAGCCATCTTCAGTCTTTGAATAGAGTACGATGAACATTGACTCCCAACAAGTCCAGCCATCTTCAGTCTTTGAATAGAGTACGATGAACATTGACTCCCAACAAGTCCAGCCATCTTCAGTCTTTGAATAGAGTACGATGAACATTGACTCCCAACAAGTCCAGCCATCTTCCGTCTTTGAATAGAGTACGATGAACATTGACTCCCAACAAGTCCAGCCATCTTCAGTCTTTGAATAGAGTACGATGAACATTGACTCCCAACAAGTCCAGCCATCTCCAGTCTTTGAATAGAGTACGATGAACATTGACTCCCAACAAGTCCAGCCATCTTCAGTCTTTGAATAGAGTACGATGAACATTGACTCCCAACAAGTCCAGCCATCTTCAGTCTTTGAATAGAGTACGATGAACATTGACTCCCAACAAGTCCAGCCATCTCCAGTCTTTGAATAGAGTACGATGAACATTGACTCCCAACAAGTCCAGCCATCTCCAGTCTTTGAATAGAGTACGATGAACATTGACTCCCAACAAGTCCAGCCATCTTCAGTCTTTGAATAGAGTACGATGAACATTGACTCCCAACAAGTCCAGCCATCTTCAGTCTTTGAATAGAGTACGATGAACATTGACTCCCAACAAGTCCAGCCATCTTCAGTCTTTGAATAGAGTACGATGAACATTGACTCCCAACAAGTCCAGCCATCTTCAGTCTTTGAATAGAGTACGATGAACATTGACTCCCAACAAGTCCAGCCATCTTCAGTCTTTGAATAGAGTACGATGAACATTGACTCCCAACAAGTCCAGCCATCTTCAGTCTTTGAATAGAGTACGATGAACATTGACTCCCAACAAGTCCAGCCATCTTCAGTCTTTGAATAGAGTACGATGAACATTGACTCCCAACAAGTCCAGCCATCTTCAGTCTTTGAATAGAGTACGATGAACATTGACTCCCAACAAGTCCAGCCATCTTCAGTCTTTGAATAGAGTACGATGAACATTGACTCCCAACAAGTCCAGCCATCTTCAGTCTTTGAATAGAGTACGATGAACATTGACTCCCAACAAGTCCAGCCATCTTCAGTCTTTGAATAGAGTACGATGAACATTGACTCCCAACAAGTCCAGCCATCTTCAGTCTTTGAATAGAGTACGATGAACATTGACTCCCAACAAGTCCAGCCATCTTCAGTCTTTGAATAGAGTACGATGAACATTGACTCCCAACAAGTCCAGCCATCTTCAGTCTTTGAATAGAGTACGATGAACATTGACTCCCAACAAGTCCAGCCATCTTCAGTCTTTGAATAGAGTACGATGAACATTGACTCCCAACAAGTCCAGCCATCTTCAGTCTTTGAATAGAGTACGATGAACATTGACTCCCAACAAGTCCAGCCATCTTCAGTCTTTGAATAGAGTACGATGAACATTGACTCCCAACAAGTCCAGCCATCTTCAGTCTTTGAATAGAGTACGATGAACATTGACTCCCAACAAGTCCAGCCATCTTCAGTCTTTGAATAGAGTACGATGAACATTGACTCCCAACAAGTCCAGCCATCTTCAGTCTTTGAATAGAGTACGATGAACATTGACTCCCAACAAGTCCAGCCATCTTCAGTCTTTGAATAGAGTACGATGAACATTGACTCCCAACAAGTCCAGCCATCTTCAGTCTTTGAATAGAGTACGATGAACATTGACTCCCAACAAGTCCAGCCATCTTCAGTCTTTGAATAGAGTACGATGAACATTGACTCCCAACAAGTCCAGCCATCTTCAGTCTTTGAATAGAGTACGATGAACATTGACTCCCAACAAGTCCAGCCATCTTCAGTCTTTGAATAGAGTACGATGAACATTGACTCCCAACAAGTCCAGCCATCTTCAGTCTTTGAATAGAGTACGATGAACATTGACTCCCAACAAGTCCAGCCATCTTCAGTCTTTGAATAGAGTACGATGAACATTGACTCCCAACAAGTCCAGCCATCTTCAGTCTTTGAATAGAGTACGATGAACATTGACTCCCAACAAGTCCAGCCATCTTCAGTCTTTGAATAGAGTACGATGAACATTGACTCCCAACAAGTCCAGCCATCTTCAGTCTTTGAATAGAGTACGATGAACATTGACTCCCAACAAGTCCAGCCATCTTCAGTCTTTGAATAGAGTACGATGAACATTGACTCCCAACAAGTCCAGCCATCTTCAGTCTTTGAATAGAGTACGATGAACATTGACTCCCAACAAGTCCAGCCATCTTCAGTCTTTGAATAGAGTACGATGAACATTGACTCCCAACAAGTCCAGCCATCTCCAGTCTTTGAATAGAGTACGATGAACATTGACTCCCAACAAGTCCAGCCATCTTCAGTCTTTGAATAGAGTACGATGAACATTGACTCCCAACAAGTCCAGCCATCTTCAGTCTTTGAATAGAGTACGATGAACATTGACTCCCAACAAGTCCAGCCATCTTCAGTCTTTGAATAGAGTACGATGAACATTGACTCCCAACAAGTCCAGCCATCTTCAGTCTTTGAATAGAGTACGATGAACATTGACTCCCAACAAGTCCAGCCATCTTCAGTCTTTGAATAGAGTACGATGAACATTGACTCCCAACAAGTCCAGCCATCTTCAGTCTTTGAATAGAGTACGATGAACATTGACTCCCAACAAGTCCAGCCATCTTCAGTCTTTGAATAGAGTACGATGAACATTGACTCCCAACAAGTCCAGCCATCTTCAGTCTTTGAATAGAGTACGATGAACATTGACTCCCAACAAGTCCAGCCATCTTCAGTCTTTGAATAGAGTACGATGAACATTGACTCCCAACAAGTCCAGCCATCTTCAGTCTTTGAATAGAGTACGATGAACATTGACTCCCAACAAGTCCAGCCATCTTCAGTCTTTGAATAGAGTACGATGAACATTGACTCCCAACAAGTCCAGCCATCTTCAGTCTTTGAATAGAGTACGATGAACATTGACTCCCAACAAGTCCAGCCATCTTCAGTCTTTGAATAGAGTACGATGAACATTGACTCCCAACAAGTCCAGCCATCTTCAGTCTTTGAATAGAGTACGATGAACATTGACTCCCAACAAGTCCAGCCATCTTCAGTCTTTGAATAGAGTACGATGAACATTGACTCCCAACAAGTCCAGCCATCTTCAGTCTTTGAATAGAGTACGATGAACATTGACTCCCAACAAGTCCAGCCATCTTCAGTCTTTGAATAGAGTACGATGAACATTGACTCCCAACAAGTCCAGCCATCTTCAGTCTTTGAATAGAGTACGATGAACATTGACTCCCAACAAGTCCAGCCATCTTCAGTCTTTGAATAGAGTACGATGAACATTGACTCCCAACAAGTCCAGCCATCTTCAGTCTTTGAATAGAGTACGATGAACATTGACTCCCAACAAGTCCAGCCATCTTCAGTCTTTGAATAGAGTACGATGAACATTGACTCCCAACAAGTCCAGCCATCTTCAGTCTTTGAATAGAGTACGATGAACATTGACTCCCAACAAGTCCAGCCATCTTCAGTCTTTGAATAGAGTACGATGAACATTGACTCCCAACAAGTCCAGCCATCTTCAGTCTTTGAATAGAGTACGATGAACATTGACTCCCAACAAGTCCAGCCATCTTCAGTCTTTGAATAGAGTACGATGAACATTGACTCCCAACAAGTCCAGCCATCTTCAGTCTTTGAATAGAGTACGATGAACATTGACTCCCAACAAGTCCAGCCATCTTCAGTCTTTGAATAGAGTACGATGAACATTGACTCCCAACAAGTCCAGCCATCTCCAGTCTTTGAATAGAGTACGATGAACATTGACTCCCAACAAGTCCAGCCATCTTCAGTCTTTGAATAGAGTACGATGAACATTGACTCCCAACAAGTCCAGCCATCTCCAGTCTTTGAATAGAGTACGATGAACATTGACTCCCAACAAGTCCAGCCATCTTCAGTCTTTGAATAGAGTACGATGAACATTGACTCCCAACAAGTCCAGCCATCTTCAGTCTTTGAATAGAGTACGATGAACATTGACTCCCAACAAGTCCAGCCATCTTCAGTCTTTGAATAGAGTACGATGAACATTGACTCCCAACAAGTCCAGCCATCTTCAGTCTTTGAATAGAGTACGATGAACATTGACTCCCAACAAGTCCAGCCATCTTCAGTCTTTGAATAGAGTACGATGAACATTGACTCCCAACAAGTCCAGCCATCTTCAGTCTTTGAATAGAGTACGATGAACATTGACTCCCAACAAGTCCAGCCATCTTCAGTCTTTGAATAGAGTACGATGAACATTGACTCCCAACAAGTCCAGCCATCTTCAGTCTTTGAATAGAGTACGATGAACATTGACTCCCAACAAGTCCAGCCATCTTCAGTCTTTGAATAGAGTACGATGAACATTGACTCCCAACAAGTCCAGCCATCTTCAGTCTTTGAATAGAGTACGATGAACATTGACTCCCAACAAGTCCAGCCATCTTCAGTCTTTGAATAGAGTACGATGAACATTGACTCCCAACAAGTCCAGCCATCTTCAGTCTTTGAATAGAGTACGATGAACATTGACTCCCAACAAGTCCAGCCATCTTCAGTCTTTGAATAGAGTACGATGAACATTGACTCCCAACAAGTCCAGCCATCTTCAGTCTTTGAATAGAGTACGATGAACATTGACTCCCAACAAGTCCAGCCATCTTCAGTCTTTGAATAGAGTACGATGAACATTGACTCCCAACAAGTCCAGCCATCTTCAGTCTTTGAATAGAGTACGATGAACATTGACTCCCAACAAGTCCAGCCATCTTCAGTCTTTGAATAGAGTACGATGAACATTGACTCCCAACAAGTCCAGCCATCTTCAGTCTTTGAATAGAGTACGATGAACATTGACTCCCAACAAGTCCAGCCATCTTCAGTCTTTGAATAGAGTACGATGAACATTGACTCCCAACAAGTCCAGCCATCTTCAGTCTTTGAATAGAGTACGATGAACATTGACTCCCAACAAGTCCAGCCATCTTCAGTCTTTGAATAGAGTACGATGAACATTGACTCCCAACAAGTCCAGCCATCTTCAGTCTTTGAATAGAGTACGATGAACATTGACTCCCAACAAGTCCAGCCATCTTCAGTCTTTGAATAGAGTACGATGAACATTGACTCCCAACAAGTCCAGCCATCTCCAGTCTTTGAATAGAGTACGATGAACATTGACTCCCAACAAGTCCAGCCATCTTCAGTCTTTGAATAGAGTACGATGAACATTGACTCCCAACAAGTCCAGCCATCTTCAGTCTTTGAATAGAGTACGATGAACATTGACTCCCAACAAGTCCAGCCATCTTCAGTCTTTGAATAGAGTACGATGAACATTGACTCCCAACAAGTCCAGCCATCTTCAGTCTTTGAATAGAGTACGATGAACATTGACTCCCAACAAGTCCAGCCATCTTCAGTCTTTGAATAGAGTACGATGAACATTGACTCCCAACAAGTCCAGCCATCTCCAGTCTTTGAATAGAGTACGATGAACATTGACTCCCAACAAGTCCAGCCATCTTCAGTCTTTGAATAGAGTACGATGAACATTGACTCCCAACAAGTCCAGCCATCTCCAGTCTTTGAATAGAGTACGATGAACATTGACTCCCAACAAGTCCAGCTATCTTCAGTCTTTGAATAGAGTACGATGAACATTGACTCCCAACAAGTCCAGCCATCTCCAGTCTTTGAATAGAGTACGATGAACATTGACTCCCAAAAACAGCCATCTTCAGTCTTTGAATAGAGTACGATGAACATTGACTCCCAACAAGTCCAGCCATCTCCAGTCTTTGAATAGAGTACGATGAACATTGACTCCCAACAAGTCCAGCCATCTCCAGTCTTTGAATAGAGTACGATGAACATTGACTCCCAACAAGTCCAGCCATCTTCAGTCTTTGAATAGAGTACGATGAACATTGACTCCCAACAAGTCCAGCCATCTTCAGTCTTTGAATGACCTCATCCCACGTCATGTTCAATCAGGGAGGACAGCTTATTAACATACATAGATGGACACTCATTTTAAACGTGCCATTATTTCACGAGCAAGCTATTGCATCCCCCAACCTATAAAATAATATATACCTCGAGTCCTCTTGTTTAATCATGCCTGTGAATGAAATGCTTGCTCTTATTTGATGGTGTTGTAGTAAGGTAGATAAAATAATATATATCTCGAGTCCTCTTGTTTAATCATGCCTGTGAATGAAATGCTTGCTCTTATTTGATGGTGTTGTAGTAAGGTAGATAAAATAATATATATCTCGAGTCCTCTTGTTTAATCATGCCTGTGAATGAAATGCTTCCTCTTATTTGATGGTGTTGTAGTAAGGTAGATAAAATAATATATATCTCGAGTCCTCTTGTTTAATCATGCCTGTGAATGAAATGCTTCCTCTTATTTGATGGTGTTGTAGTAAGGTAGATAAAATAATATATATCTCGAGTCCTCTTGTTTAATCATGCCTGTGAATGAAATGCTTCCTCTTATTTGATGGTGTTGTAGTAAGGTAGATAAAATAATATATATCTCGAGTCCTCTTGTTTAATCATGCCTGTGAATGAAATGCTTCCTCTTATTTGATGGTGTTGTAGTAAGGTAGATAAAATAATATATATCTCGAGTCCTCTTGTTTAATCATGCCTGTGAATGAAATGCTTCCTCTTATTTGATGGTGTTGTAGTAAGGTAGATAACTCCAAACATAATTCATGTTCTCATATTTATCAACCTCATAGCTTCCAACAAGGAAGAGAACAAAAAAAGTCAACACAATTTCTCCCTATTAATAAGTACTAGAAAGCTTCATATATTATATCAATCTAATTCGAAAATACAGGCAATCGAGGAATCGAAGCTGGGTGAAGCCATTTAATAAACTCCAACATTAATAAATAAGATCATGAATTAAATAAGGCAGACGCTACTTTGCTAGTTATACTGTATTTAAGAAAACCCACAATTAACCTGTGGTTTTCCTGTACTAAATTAAACCCAAAAATAACCAGTGTTGTTTTTTCTTTGACCAGGGCGAGTACCAGGCCAGTGTGAGAGTCACTGACGCCGACACGATGACTGAGTTAATTTGTTTCGATGTGGAGTTTGAACTTTCAGAGCCTGCAGCTCCAAACATATTTCGTAACATTGGCCGGTTCTTTGTCAACCTCTTTGGTCGCTAGCTCCAGGGTGTTAGGTGTTGGGTTCGAGCAATAAGATGAAAAGTCTTATATTCAATTTCAATAAATTATTTGTATCATCTTTTTATTCGCCTTATTTTTTTGTTTTCCTTATTTATTTGTTGAGTTAATTTATTTTAAAATTATTTATTAGAATTAAAATGATTTATTCACTTGGTTTGGGTGATTAAATTTTTGGCTCGTTTATTTGCTTGACTGATTTATATTGATTTGATACATTTACTTTAATTTGATGCGGTATACATTTATGTTAATTTGATGCGGTATATATTTACGTTAATTTGATGCGGTATAAATTTACGTTAATTTGATGTGGTATACATTTATGTTAATTTGATGCGGTATATATTTACGTTAATTTGATGTGGTATATATTTATGTTAATTTGATGTGGTATAAATTTACGTTAATTTGATGTGGTATACATTTATGTTAATTTGATGCGGTATATATTTACGTTAATTTGATGCGGTATATATTTACGTTAATTTGATGCGGTATATATTTACGTTAATTTGATGTGGTATACATTTATGTTAATTTGATGTGGTATACATTTATGTTAATTTGATGTGGTATATATTTACGTTAATTTGATGCGGTATATATTTACGTTAATTTGATGCGGTATATATTTACGTTAATTTGATGTGGTATACATTTATGTTAATTTGATGTGGTATATATTTACGTTAATTTGATGTGGTATATATTTATGTTAATTTGATGCGGTATATATTTATGTTAATTTGATGTGGTATACATTTATGTTAATTTGATAGGGTAGGTATATATTTATGTTAATTAGATGATGTATATGTTTATGTTAATTTGATGGGGTATACACTTCCGATATCCATTGAGCCCCACAGCCCCTTCTTTCCTCTTTGTCCCTGAGATTTTTGTTAAAAACTTGAATAGCACTTACTAACAGCACTTACTAACAGCACTTACTAATAGCACTTACTAAGAGCAACTAAGTTTAAAACATACTCACGTGTGTGGGGGGGAGGGAGGTTAATGGAAGGTGTTAAGAGGCTCATGGTTGTGGGGGTGAGGGAGGGAGGGGTTAAGAGGCTTATGGTTAGGTTCTGTAGTTAACCTATGTCTTTATTACGGATGGTGTCCCCTAGTTTGGTCCAACACCGAACCTCCTTAGATACATACGCCACTGGTTTGATTAGAAATTCGGTGAAATTTCCTTTTTAATCTTTTAATCATTAGATGGGCTATTGAATAATAACCTGCATACGATTTAAAAAGATGCGTGTAATAAAATACATTCATAACCATATTTCAGTTGTAATAGAATTTACCGATAGTTAGAGGAGACAATAATTGTGAGTTCTGTCATTTAGAGTTATCTCTCCTCCTAGCTGAGCCTAACTGTGGATATAGTGGACCTGCAGACTTTGATAATCTAAATTGGACCTAGAGACTTTGATAATCTAAAGTGGACCTAGAGACTTTGATAATCTAAAGTGGACCTAGAGACTTTGATAATCTATAGTGGACCTAGAGACTTTGATAATCTAAAGTGGACCTAGAGACTTTGATAATCTATAGTGAACCTAGAGACTTTGATTATCTATAGTGGACCTAGAGACTTTGATAATCTAAAGTGGACCTAGAGACTTTGATAATCTATAGTGGACCTAGAGACTTTGATAATCTAAAGTGGACCTAGAGACTTTGATAATCTATATTGAACCTAGAGACTTTGATTATCTATAGTGGACCTAGAGACTTTGATAATCTAAAGTGGACCTAGAGACTTTGATAATCTATAGTGGACCTGGAGACTTTGATAATCTATAGTGGACCTGGAGACTTTGATAATCTATAGTGGACCTGGAGACTGTGATAATCTATAGTGGACCTGGAGACTGTGATAATCTATAGTGGACCTAGAGACTTTGATAATCTAAAGTGGACCTAGAGACTTTGATAATCTAAAGTGGACCTAGAGACTTTGATAATCTATAGTGGACCTAGAGACTTTGATAATCTATAGTGGACCTAGAGACTTTGATAATCTATAGTGGACCTAGAGACTTTGATAATCTATAGTGGACCTAGAGACTTTGATAATCTAAAGTGGACCTAGAGACTTTGATAATCTATAGTGGACCTAGAGACTTTGATAATCTATAGTGGACCTAGAGACTTTGATAATCTAAAGTGGACCTAGAGACTTTGATAATCTATAGTGGACCTGGAGACTTTGATAATCTATAGTGGACCTGGAGACTTTGATAATCTATAGTGGACCTGGAGACTGTGATAATCTATAGTGGACCTGGAGACTGTGATAATCTATAGTGGACCTGGAGACTGTGATAATCTATAGTGGACCTGGAGACTGTGATAATCTATAGTGGACCTGGAGACTTTGATAATCTATAGTGGACCTGGAGACTGTGATAATCTATAGTGGACCTGGAGACTGTGATAATCTATAGTGGACCTGGAGACTTTGATAATCTATAGTGGACCTGGAGACTGTGATAATCTATAGTGGACCTGGAGACTGTGATAATCTATAGTGGACCTGGAGACTTTGATAATCTATAGTGGACCTGGAGACTGTGATAATCTATAGTGGACCTGGAGACTGTGATAATCTATAGTGGACCTGGAGACTTTGATAATCTATAGTGGACCTGGAGACTGTGATAATCTATAGTGGACCTGGAGACTGTGATAATCTATAGTGGACCTAGAGACTTTGATAATCTAAAGTGGACCTAGAGACTTTGATAATCTAAAGTGGACCTAGAGACTTTGATAATCTATAGTGGACCTGGAGACTTTGATAATCTATAGTGGACCTGGAGACTGTGATAATCTATAGTGGACCTAGAGACTTTGATAATCTATAGTGGACCTAGAGACTTTGATAATCTAAAGTGGACCTAGAGACTTTGATAATCTAAAGTGGACCTAGAGACTTTGATAATCTATAGTGGACCTAGAGACTTTGATAATCTATAGTGGACCTAGAGACTTTGATAATCTAAAGTGGACCTAGAGACTTTGATAATCTATAGTGGACCTAGAGACTTTGATAATCTATAGTGGACCTGGAGACTGTGATAATCTAAAGCGGACCTAGAGACTTTGATAATCTATAGTGGACCTGGAGACTTTGATTATCTAAAGTGGACCTAGAGACTTTGATAATCTATAGTGGACCTGGAGACTTTGATTATCTAAAGTGGACCTAGAGACTTTGATTATCTATAGTGGACCTAGAGACTTTGATTATCTATAGTGGACCTAGAGACTTTGATAATCTATAGTGGACCTAGAGACTTTGATTATCTATAGTGGACCTAGAGACTTTGATTATCTGTAGTGGACCTAGAGACTTTGATAATCTATAGTGGACCTGGAGACTTTGATAATCTATAGTGGACCTGGAGACTGTGATAATCTATAGTGGACCTGGAGACTGTGATAATCTATAGTGGACCTGGAGACTGTGATAATCTATAGTGGACCTAGAGACTTTGATAATCTAAAGTGGACCTAGAGACTTTGATTATCTATAGTGGACCTAGAGACTTTGATTATCTATAGTGGACCTAGAGACTTTGATAATCTATAGTGGACCTAGAGACTTTGATAATCTATAGTGGACTTAGAGACTTTAATAATCTATAGTGGACCTAGAGACTTTGATAATCTATAGTGGACTTAGAGACTTTGATAATCTATAGTGGAACTAGAGACGTTGATAATCTATAGTGGACCTGGAGACTGTGATAATCTATAGTGGACCTAGAGACTTTGATAATCTATAGTGGACCTAGAGACGTTGATAATCTATAGTGGACCTGGAAACTGTGATAATCTATAGTGGACCTAGAGACTGTGATAATCTATAGTGGACCTGGAGACTGTGATAATCTTGTAAGGTTTTCATCAAGTTATTTGTATCATGGTACAGGGGATACATTTGACAATATGCTTTGAAATATGTGATGCAACACATGCTTAAACAATTCAAAAAAACTAATGTTATATTATAATATGTTATAATGTAATATGTTATATTATAATATGTTATAATGTAATAATTTTTTGAGCATGTTTTTAAAAACGTTAATAAAAATAATGGGATGACAATAAATAAAGTTTAATTTTTTTTTAAATTTTGAATAATTCAACAGTGTGAGTTTAAAGTTCTGATTATTTGATTCCACAACTTTCCATCATATGTTTACTTCATCTCATTCCATAAAATGTTCACTTTATCTCATTCCATCACATTGTTATTGCGGTACTCTTGTATAAAATGATCGAAAGTCTGAGTCTGTTAGAAAAGAACATTACATCTCTGTGGGGAGTTCAATATTTTCTCCTTGATTCCGGTGTCATGTTGTGTAGTGTTGCTGCAGACGATGTCCGACCAAACAACTGGCTGGTTTGACTTAGACACCATCTGTAAACGGGCAAAGTGCCTGGCCGAAGAGCTGCCTGACAGAGAACTGTTTGTGTTCTATGACGGTGACCACAGGGAGGGCTACACGTCACGGGAGCTCTTCACGCTCGCTGGACGTCTGGCCAACAGACTACGTCATCAGGGCTTCCGGCATCAGGACGTCATCGCCAACACGCTTGCCAACTCACCGGAACGTGTCATCACAGATCTGGGGATCATCATGGCTGGGTGTGTCTCAATGAACGGACAGGTCAGTGGGGGTCATCATGGCTGGGTGTGTCTCAATGAATGGACAGGTCAGTGGACATAATACATGGATAGGTCAGTGCACACAATAAATGGAAAGGTCAGTGGACACAATAAATGGACAGGTCAGTGGACACAATAAATGGGCAGGTCAGTGGACATAATAAATGGACAGGTCAGTGGACATAATAAATGGACAGGTCAGTGGACACAATATATGGACAGATCAGTGGACACAATAAATGGACAGGTCAGTGGACACAATAAAGGGACAGGTCAGTGGACACAATAAATTGACAGGTCAGTGGACAAAATAAATGGACAGGTCAGTGGACACAATAAATGGACAGGTCAGTGGACACAATATAAAGACAGGTCAGTGGACACAATAAATGGACAGGTCAGTGGACACAATAAATGGACAGGTCAGTGGACAAAATAAATGGACAGGTCAGTGGACACAAAAAATCGACAGGTCAGTGGACACAATATAAAGACAGGTCAGTGGACAAAATAAATGGACAGGTCAGTGGACACAATAAATGGACAGGTCATTGGACACAATAAATGGACAGGTCAGTGGACACAATAAATGGACAGGTCAGTGGACAAAATAAATGGACAGGTCAATTGACACAATAAATGGACAGGTCAGTGGACACAATATATTGACAGGTCAGTGGACACAATAAAGGGACAGGTCAGTGGACAATATATATAGACAGGTCAGTGGACAAAATAAATGGACAGGTCAATTGACACAATAAATGGACAGGTTAGTGGACACAATAAATGGACAGGTCAATTGACACAATAAATGGACAGGTCAGTGGACAAAATATGACTTGTATGTGAAACACTACCCTAAGCTTTTTTGCAATAACTCCATTATTATACTGATATGATTATTTTTCGTCAAATTTAATTGAATTAAACCAGAGAGTTCAAGGCCGGCTACAACATTTCGCTAATAAAATATTTGTAATTGTCATTCAAATCGAATCCCTAAATTAGAAGACGTGTCTATCTGCGAGCAGCTGTGCACTGTCATGGTAATTAACATAACATCATGCATGAGTCATCTCACAGGTGAACCATTGTTGCACATGACATATGAGTCGTCTCACGGGTGAACCATTGTTGCACATGACATATGAGTCGTCTCACTGTTGAACCATTGTTGCACGTGACATATGAGTCGTCTCACTGTTGAACCATTGTTTCATATGACATATGAGTCGTCTCACTGGTGAACCATTGTTGCACATGACATATGAGTCATTTCACTGGTGAACCATTGTTGCACGTGACATATGAGTCGTCACACTGGTCAAGACTTGATGTACAACACACAGTATTTGTCTCACTGGTCAAGACTTGATGTACAACACACAGTATTTGTCTCACTGGTCAAGACTTGATGTACAACACACAGTATTTGTCTCACTGGTCAAGACTTGATGTACAACACACAGTATTTGTCTCACTGGTCAAGACTTGATGTACAACACACAGTATTTGTCTCACTGGTCAAGACTTGATGTACAACACACAGTATTTGTCTCACTGGTCAAGACTTGATGTACAACACACAGTATTTGTCTCACTGGTCAAGACTTGATGTACAACACACAGTATTTGTCTCACTGGTCAAGACTTGATGTACAACACACAGTATTTGTCTCACTGGTCAAGACTTGATGTACAACACACAGTATTTGTCTCACTGGTCAAGACTTGATGTACAACACACAGTATTTGTCTCACTGGTCAAGACTTGATGTACAACACACAGTATTTGTCTCACTGGTCAAGACTTGATGTACAACACACAGTATTTGTCTCACTGGTCAAGACTTGATGTACAACACACAGTATTTGTCTCACTGGTCAAGACTTGATGTACAACACACAGTATTTGTCTCACTGGTCAAGACTTGATGTACAACACACAGTATTTGTCTCACTGATCAAGACTTGATGTACAACACACAGTATTTGTCTCACTGGTCAAGACTTGATGTACAACACACAGTATTTGTCTCACTGGTCAAGACTTGATGTCCATCAAGAGAATCTCAATGACCACAACATTACTCCCAACAATAAAGAATTTTTAGGCAAATAAAAATACGAAATATCGAGCGAATAATTTTTATATAACTATTTGAGTTCTTTTTAAATCCTTTATATTAACTCGTGGTGTCTGCGGCGGACCTTGCTTGCTTGCTTGCTTGTCGCCAAAACTTTTGATCGATTTTTAACCCACTTGCTCGCAAGATAGCGAGCTGAAATTTTGCAGGCAGTTTCGTACCGATGATAAAAACAATGTATCAAAATTTCAGATCGATCGCATGTACCGTAATTAAATTATTGATTTTTTAGATTATTTTATTTATTCCTATGTATCATGCTATTTTTTTAGATAGAGCGTCGCGGTGCGTATTATATTGAACAACCTTTCTGTCGCGCAATAAGGTGCGTATTTTATTGACAGCTCTTTTTATAAACATATTCCTGATCGGTGCGCATTATATTAAACACGTTTTACGACACAACTGCAATTTTGTATTTCTGGATGGTCTGGCGCTGCGTATTATAATGAACATTCTTTTAATTACTTCTCGTACATAAAGGATTTATAGTCAAAAACTTGGTTTTTTACGGGTTGTTTTTATTAATTTATATCAATGTTTTAAAAAGTTTACTGCAAATCTATTATTTTATTTTTTTGTCTTCCAAATCCTTTCGCGTGATTTGATTTTTATCACAATGAGCGACTGCGTTACTTCCCATAAACTAGTTTAAAAAGACTGGCTACAAGATTACTAAAAGTGTATTTGAATATGTTACATTCTTTTGTACCTCCTACAATGCCTTACTTCCTTTGTTCCTCCCACAATGCCTAACTTCCTCCACCCCCCAAACAATGCCTTACTTCCTTTGTTCCCCCCCACAATGCCTTACTTCCTTTGTTCCTCCCACAATGCCTTACTTCCTGTGTTCCTCTCACAATCCCTTACTTCCTTTGTTCCTCCCACAGTGCCTTACTTCCTTTGTTCCTCCCACAATGCCTTACTTCTTTTGTTCCTCTCACAATGCCTTACTTTCTTTGTTCCTCCCACAATGCCTTACTTCCTGTGTTCCTCCCTCAATCCCTTACTTCCTTTGTTCCCCCACAATGCCTCACTTCTTTTGTTCCTCCCACAATGCCTTACTTCTTTTGTTCCTCCCACAATGCCTTACTTCTTTTGTTCCTCCCACAATGCCTTACTTCATTTGTTCCTCCCACAATGCCTTACTTCCTGTGTTCCTCCCACAATCCCTTACTTCCTTTGTTCCTCCCACAGTGCCTTACTTCCTTTGTTCCTCCCTCAATCCCTTACTTCCTTTGTTCCCCCACAATGCCTCACTTCTTTTGTTCCTCCCACAATGCCTTACTTCTTTTGTTCCTCCCACAATGCCTTACTTCTTTTGTTCCTCCCACAATGCCTTACTTCTTGTGTTCCTCCCACAATGCCTTACTTCTTTTGTTCCTCCCACAATGCCTTACTTCCTTTGTTCCTCCCACAATGCCTTACTTCTTTTGTTCCTCCCACAATGCCTTACTTCCTTTATTCCTCCCACAATGCCTTACTTCTTTTGTTCCTCCCACAATGCCTTACTTCCTGTGTTCCTCCCACAATCCTTTACTTCCTTCGTTACCCCACAATGCCTCACTTCTTTTGTTCCTCCCCCAATGCCTTACTTCTTTTGTTCCTCCCACAATGCCTTACTTCCTTTGTTCCTCTCACTATGCCTTACTTCTTTTGTTCCTTTCACAATGCTTTACTTCCTTTGTTCCCCCCACAATGCCTCACTTCTTTTGTTCCTCCCATAATGTCTAACTTCCTTTGTTCCTCCCACAATGCCTTACTTCCATTGTTCCTCCCACAATGCCTAACTTCCTTTGTTCCTCCCACAATGCCTTACTTCCATTGTTCCTCCCACAATGCCTAACTTCCTTTGTTCCTCCCACAATGCCTCACTTCTTTTGTTCCTCCCCCAATGCCTTACTTCTTTTGTTCCTCCCACAATGCCTAAATTCCTTTGTTCCTCTCACTATGCCTTACTTCTTTTGTTCCTCCCACAATGCTTTACTTCCTTTGTTCCCCCCACAATGCCTCACTTCTTTTGTTCCTCCCATAATGTCTAACTTCCTTTGTTCCTCCCACAATGCCTTACTTCCATTGTTCCTCCCACAATGCCTAACTTCCTTTGTTCCTCCCCCAATGCCTTACTTCTTTTGTTCCTCCCACAATGCCTTACTTCCTTTGTTCCTCCCACAATGCCTTACTTCCATTGTTCCTCCCACAATGCCTTACTTCCTTTGTTCCTCCCACAATGCCTTACTTCCATTGTTCCTCCCACTATGCCTTACTTCTTTTGTTCCTCCCACAATGCCTTACTTCCTTTGTGGCTCCCACAATGCCTAACTTCCTTTGTTCCTCTCACTAAGCCTAACTTCTTTTGTTCCTCCCACAATGCCTTACTTCCTTTGTGGCTCCCACAATTCCTTACTTCTTTTGTTCCTCCCACAATGCCTAACTTCCTTTATTCCTCTCACAATGCCTAACTTCTTTTGTTCCTCCCACAATGCCTTACTTCCTTTGTGGCTCCCACAATGCCTTACTTCTTTTGTTCCTCCCACAACGCCTTACTTCCTTTGTGGCTCCCACAATGCCTAACTTCTTTTGTTTCTCCCACAATGCCTTACTTCGTTTGTTCCTCCCACAATGCCTTACTTCCTTTGTTTCCCCCCACAATGCCTCACTTCTTTTGTTCCTCCCACAATGCCTTACTTCCATTGTTCTTCCTACAATGCCTTACTTCCATTGTTCCTCCCACAATGCCTTTCTTCCTTTGTGGCTCTCAAAATGCCTAATTTCTTTTGTTCCTCCCTAAATGCCTTACTACCTTTGTTCCCCCCCACAACGCCTTACTTCTTTTGTTCCTCCCACAATGCCTTACTTCCATTGTTCCTCCCACAATGCCTCACTTCCTATGTTCCTCCCACAATGCTTTACTTCCATTGTTCCTCTCACAATGCCTCACTTCCTTTGTTCCTCCCACAATGCCTTACTTTTTTTGTTCCTCCCACAATGCCTTATTTCCTGTGTTCCTCCCACAATCCCTTACTTCCTTTGTTCCCCCACAATGCCTCACTTCCTTTGTTCCTCCCACAATGCCGTACTTCTTTTGTTCCTCCCACAATGCCTTACTTCTTTTGTTCCTCCCACAATGCCTTACTTCCTGTGTTCCTCCCACAATGCCTAACTTCCTCCACCCCCCAAACAATGCCTTACTTTTTTTGTTCCTCCCACAATGCCTTACTTCCATTGTTCCTCCCACAATGCCTTACTTCCAGTGTTCCTCCCACAATGCCTTACTTTCATTGTTCCTCCCACAATGCCTTACTTCCATTGTTCCTCCTACAATGCCTTACTTCCATTGTTCCTCCCACAATGCCTTACTTCCATTGTTCCTCCCACAATGCCTTACTTCCATTGTTCCTCCCACAATGCCTTACTTCCATTGTTCCTCCCACAATGCCTTACTTCCATTGTTCCTCCCACAATGCCTTACTTCCATTGTTCCTCCCACAATGCCTTACTTCCATTGTTCCTCCCACAATGCCTTATTCCATTGTTCCTCCCACAATGCCTTACTTCCATTGTTCCTCCCGCAATGCCTTACTTCCTGTGTTCCTCCCACAATGCCTAACTTCCTCCATCCCCCAAACAATGCCTTACTTTTTTTGTTCCTCCCACAATGTCTTACTTCTTTTGTTCCACCCACAATGCCTTACTTCCATTGCTCCTCCCACAATGCCTTACTTCCTTTGTGGCTCTCAAAATGCCTAACTTCTTTTGTTCCTCCCACAATGCCTTACTACCTTTGTTCCCCCCACAACGCCTTACTTCTTTTTTTCCTCCCACAATGCCTTACTTAAATTGTTCCTCCCACAATGCCTCACTTCCTATGTTCCTCCCACAATGCCTTACTTCCATTGTTCCTCTCACAATGCCTCACTTCCTTTGTTCCCCCACAATGCCTCACTTCCTTTGTTCCTCCCACAATGCCTTACTTCCTTTGTGGCTCACACAATGCCTTACTTCTTTTGTTCCTCCCACAATGCCTAACTTCCTTTATTCCTCTCACAATGCCTAACTTCTTTTGTTCCTCCCACAATGCCTAACTTCCTTTGTTCCTCTCACTATGCCTCACTTCTTTTGTTCCTCCCACAATGCCTAACTTCCTTTATTCCTCCCACAATGCCTTACTTCTTTTGTTCCTCCCACAATGCCTAACTTCCTTTATTCCTCTCACAATGCCTAACTTCTTTTGTTCCTCCCACAATGCCTAACTTCCTTTGTTCCTCTCACTATGCCTAACTTCTTTTGTTCCTCCCACAATGCCTTACTTCCTTTGTGGCTCCCACAATGCCTAACTTCCTTTGTTCCTCTCACTATGCCTAACTTCTTTTGTTCCTCCCACAATGCCTCACTTCCTTTGTTCCTCCCACAATGCCGTACTTCTTTTGTTCCTCCCACAATGCCTTATTTCTTTTGTTCCTCCCACAATGCCTTATTTCCATTGTTCCTCCCACAATGCCTTACTTCCATTGTTCTTCCTACAATGCCTTACTTCCATTGTTCCTCCCACAATGCCTTTCTTCCTTTGTGGCTCTCAAAATGCCTAATTTCTTTTGTTCCTCCCACAATGCCTTACTACCTTTGTTCCCCCCCACAACGCCTTACTTCTTTTGTTCCTCCCACAATGCCTTACTTCCATTGTTCCTCCCACAATGCCTCACTTCCTATGTTCCTCCCACAATGCCTTACTTCCATTGTTCCTCTCACAATGCCTCACTTCCTTTGTTCCTGCCACAATGCCTTACTTTTTTTGTTCCTCCCACAATGCCTTACTTCCTTTGTTCCTCCCACAATGCCTTATTTCCTGTGTTCCTCCCACAATCCCTTACTTCCTTTGTTCCCCCACAATGCCTCACTTCCTTTGTTCCTCCCACAATGCCGTTCTTCTTTTGTTCCTCCCACAATGCCTCACTTCTTTTGTTCCTCCCACAATGCCTTACTTCCTGTGTTCCTCCCACAATGCCTAACTTCCTCCACCCCCCAAACAATGCCTTACTTTTTTTGTTCCTCCCACAATGCCTTACTTCCATTGTTCCTCCCACAATGCCTTACTTCCAGTGTTCCTCCCACAATGCCTTACTTTCATTGTTCCTCCCACAGTGCCTTACTTCCATTGTTCCTCCCACAATGCCTTACTTCCATTGTTCCTCCCACAATGCCTTACTTCCATTGTTCCTCCCACAATGCCTTACTTCCTTTGTTCCTCCCACAATGCCTTACTTCCATTGTTCCTCCCACAATGCCTTACTTCCTTTGTTCCTCCCACAATGCCTTACTTCCATTGTTCCTCCCACAATGCCTTACTTCCTTTGTTCCTCCCACAATGCCTTACTTCCATTGTTCCTCCCACAATGCCTTACTTCCATTGTTCCTCCCACAATGCCTTACTTCCATTGTTCCTCCCACAATGCCTTACTTCCATTGTTCCTCCCACAATGCCTTATTCCATTGTTCCTCCCACAATGCCTTACTTCCATTGTTCCTCCCGCAATGCCTTACTTCCTGTGTTCCTCCCACAATGCCTAACTTCCTCCATCCCCCAAACAATGCCTTACTTTTTTTGTTCCTCCCACAATGTCTTACTTCTTTTGTTCCACCCACAATGCCTTACTTCCATTGTTCCCCCCACAACGCCTTACTTCTTTTTTTCCTCCTACAATGCCTTACTTCCATTGTTCCTCCCACAATGCCTCACTTCCTATGTTCCTCCCACAATGCCTTACTTCCATTGTTCCTCTCACAATGCCTCACTTCCTTTGTTCCCCCACAATGCCTCACTTCCTTTGTTCCTCCCACAATGCCTTACTTCCTTTGTGGCTCCCACAATGCCTTACTTCTTTTGTTCCTCCCACAATGCCTAACTTCCTTTATTCCTCTCACAATGCCTAACTTCTTTTGTTCCTCCCACAATGCCTAACTTCCTTTAATCCTCTCACAATGCCTAACTTCTTTTGTTCCTCCAACAATTCCTTACTTCCTTTGTGGCTCCCACAATGCCTTACTTCTTTTGTTCCTCCCACAATGCCTAACTTCCTTTATTCCTCTCACAATGCCTAACTTCTTTTGTTCCTCCCACAATGCCTAACTTCCTTTGTTCCTCTCACTATGCCTAACTTCTTTTGTTCCTCCAACAATGCCTTACTTCCTTTGTGGCTCCCACAATGCCTTACTTCTTTTGTTCCTCCACAATGCCTTACTTCCTTTGTGGCTCCCACAATGCCTAACTTCCTTTGTTCCTCTCACTATGCCTAACTTCGTTTGTTCCTCCCACAATGCCTTAATTCCTTTGTTTCCCCCCACAATGCCTCACTTCCTTTGTTCCTCCCACAATGCCGTACTTCTTTTGTTCCTCCCACAATGCCTTATTTCTTTTGTTCCTCCCACAATGCCTAACTTCCTTTGTTTCTCTCACTATGCCTAACTTCTTTTGTTCCTCCCACAATGCCTTACTTCCTTTGTGGCTCCCACAATGCCTTACTTCTTTTGTTCCTCCCACAATGCCTTACTTCCTTTGTGGCTCCCACAATGCCTAACTTCCTTTGTTCCTCCCACAATGCCGTACTTCTTTTGTTCCTCCCACAATGCCTTATTTCTTTTGTTCCTCCCACAATGCCTTACTTCCATTGTTCCTCCCACAATGCCTTACTTTCATTGTTCCTCCCACAATGCCTTACATCCATTGTTCCTCCCACAATGCCTTACTTCCATTGTTCCTTCCACAATGCCTTACTTCCATTGTTCCTCCCACAATGCCTTACTTCCATTGTTCCTCCCACAATGCCTTACTTCCATTGTTCCTCCCACAATGCCTAACTTCCATTGTTCCTCCCACAATGCCTTACTTCCATTGTTCCTCCCACAATGCCTTACTTCCATTGTTCCCCAAACAATGCCTTACTTTTTTTGTTCCTCCCACAATGTCTTACTTCTTTTGTTCCTCCCACAATGCCTTACTTCCATTGTTCCTCCCACAATGCCTTACTTCCATTGTTCATCCCACAATGCCGTACTTCCATTGTTCCTCCCAGCTGCTAAGGGCAGATGGCTCAGATTTCTTCCAATCTCTTACAACAACAAGATGTCGTGGTGTCGTGTTGGATGTTGGCGAGAACTCCGCAGCGTGGCAACTGATGGGCAAAAATATTACCGTCAACAAGTTGCCCCTCTTTGGTGACATTTGTATCGAACAGGCACCGGAAGTGAAAACCGCCATATTGATAGCCAGGGAGAAAGATTGGTTTGTTGAAATTTCTTTGGTTAATAATATTAATATTTATCCTGAAACAAAGTGCTTTCTTTGTAAAGAAACGAATATTTTAAAGTTGAGTTTGTTTCCATTTATTATACATTTTTAAATATTATTTTTTAATTTTTTTGTGTGTTTAAAAATAAAGCTTTCTTTTCAAATACGTCACATCCTTTCGTTTTTCTCCCTAAACTATCGTTAGCTTATATATTATAGGAATATATATTTGATAGCAATATTGCTTTCAGAAAGTGTACAGAATAAATAACAAGTTTTCAATCTTATAAAATATCAAAATTACTCAAGCTGAAACTCGTGTTCTAGAGAATGAAAAGTAAAAATGCAACTTTTGTGCTCTGACACTAGACAACCGATCATGAGGCACTTAATGACGCCTCGTATTTCGTATATAATAGTGGGTGAATAAACGTACAAAATGGGGGTAATATTGTGTCAATACTTCTGGTGTGCTTTTTTTAATTAACAAGGATTAAGATATTTATTTCAGATAGTAAAATTTTACTTTGGTGCCGATATATTTTACACCAGTATGACACTCTCAAAGAAGAAAAAAAATACAATCTTTTTCTTTAATCTAATCTGTAAATTAGAGTGAACGTCTACATAAGTAAACATTTAATTTTAACATTACTGTATTATAATCCAAATGTTTCATAAATCAAGATAACACATCCAAGATTTAGACATGTGAATTTCAACAATTATTTTATCTCGTACAAAAAACAAACTACCGATGAATGTTCTCCTTAAATGCTGCAGTGTTATCATTTGTTCAAATTATTTACTTAAGTATTTTAAAATTGAGCCTTGAAATATTTTTATAATATTGTGTATGCTAATAGTTATGATTGTTACGTTTCAATCAGTCAGAAGAAATCTTTTATAGAAGACTTGAGGTCTAGTGACGCAGACATCTTTGAAAACAACGGCGTCCAATCAGACGACTTGGCATTCGTGGTCACAACCTCCGGTAGTACGGGTTATTCCAAGTTGGTGCCGAGGTCACACAGGGAAATCTTAGATCTCTTGGACTTTTATTACAGAGGAAAATGGACTCACCCACGACATAATAAAAGCAAAGTGTACAGCGACAGGCAACTAGGTAATAAAGTGTACAGGGATAGCCAAATGTGTAATAAAGTGTACAGGGACAGGCAACTGGGTAATAAAGTGTACAGGGACAGGCAACTGGGTAATAAAGTGTACATGGACAGGCAACTGGGTAATAAAGTGTACAGCGACATGAAACTGGGTAATAAAGTGTACATGGACAGGCAACTGGGTAATAAAGTGTACAGCGACAGGAAACTGGGTAATAAAGTGTACAGCGACAGGCAACTGGGTAATAAAGTGTACATGGACAGGCAACTGGGTAATAAAGTGTACAGGGATAGCCAAATGTGTAATAAAGTGTACAGGGACAGGCAACTGGGTAATAAAGTGTACAGGGACAGGCAACTGGTAATAAAGTGTAAAGGGACAGGCAACTGGGTAATAAAGTGTACATGGACAGGCAACTGGGTAATAAAGTGTACAGCGACAGGCAACTGGGTAATAAAGTGTACAAGGACAGGCAACTGGGTAATAAAGTGTACATGGGTAGCAAAATGGGTAATAAAGTGTACAGGGATAGCCAAATGGGTAATAAAGTGTACAGTGAGAGGCTAATGGGTAATAAGGTGTACAGTGAGAGGCCAATGGTGATAAAGTGTACAGTCAGACGCTAATGGTAATAAGGTGTACAGTGAGAGGCTAATGGGTAATAAGGTGTACAGTGAGAGGCCAATGGTGATAAAGTGTACAGTCAGACGCTAATGGTAATATAGTGTACAGTGAGAGGCTAGTTGTAATAAGGTGTACAGTGAGAGGCTAATGGTAATAAAGTGTACAGTGAGAGGCTAATGGTAATAATGTATACAGTGAGAGGCTAATGGTAATAAGGTATACAGTGAGAAGCTAATAGTAATAAAGTGTACAGTGAGGGGCTAATGGTAATAAGGTGTACAGTGATAAGCTAATGGTAATAAGGTGTACAGTGAGAAGCTAATGGTAATAAAGTGTACAGTGAGAAGCTAATGGGTAATAAAGTGTATAGTGAGAAGATAATGGTAATAAGGTATACAATGAGAAGCTAATGGTAATAAAGTGTACTGTGAGAGGCTAATGGTAATAAAGTGTACAGTGAGTAGCTAATGGTAATAAAGTGTACATTGAGAAGCTAATGGTAATAAAGTGTACAGTGAGAAGCTAATGGGTAATAAAGTGTACAGTGAGAAGCTAATGGTAATAAGGTATAAAATGAGAAGCTAATGGTAATAAAGTGTACAGTGAGTAGCTAATGGTAATAAAATGTACAGTGAGAAGCTAATGGTAATAAAGTGTACAGTGAGTAGCTAATGGTAATAAAGTGTAATGTGAGAAGCTAATGGTAATAAAGTGTACGGTGAGAGGCTAATGGTAATAAAATGTACAATGAGAAGCTAATGGTAATAAAGTGTACGGTGAGAAGCTAATGGTAATAAAGTGTACAGTGAGAGGCTAATGGTAATAAGATATACAGTGAGAAGCTAATGGTAATAAAGTGTACAGTGAGAAGCTAATGATAATAAAGTGTACAGTGAGTAGCTAATGGTAATAAAGTGTACAGTGAGAGACTAATGGTAATAAAGTGTATAGTGAGAGACTAATGGTAATAAAGTGTACGGTGATAAGCTAATGATAATAAAGTGTACAGTGAGTAGCTAATGTTAATAAAGCATACAGTGGGAAGCTAATGGTAATAAAGTGTACAGTGAGATGCTAATGGTAATAAAGTGTACAGTGAGATGCTAATGGTAATAAAGTGTACAGTGAGAGGCTAATGGTAATAAAGTGTACAGTGAGATGCTAATGGTAATAAAGTGTACAGTGAGAGGCTAATGGTAATAAGATATACAGTGAGAAGCTAATGGTAATAAAGTGTAAAGTGAGAGACTAATGGTAATAAAGTGTATAGTGAGAGACTAATGGTAATAAAGTGTACGGTGATAAGCTAATGATAATAAAGTGTACAGTGAGAAGCTAATGGTAATAAAATGTACAGTGAGATGCTAATGGTAATAAAGTGTACAGTGAGAGGCTAATGGTAATAAAGTGTACAGTGAGAGGCTAATGGGTAATAAAGTGTACAGTGAGAAGCTAATGATAATAAAGTGTACAGTGAGAAGCTAATGGTAATAAAGTGTTCAGTGAGAAGCTAATGGTTTTTAAGTGTACAGTGAGAGGCTAATGGTAATAAAGTGTACAGTGCGAGGCTAATGGTAATAAGGTGTACAGTGAGAGACTAATGGTAATAAAGTGTACAGTGAGTAGCTAATGGTAATAAAGTGTACAGTGAGAAGCTAATGGTAATAAAGTGTACAGTGAAAAGCTAATGGTAATAAAGTGTACAGTGAGAAGCTAATGGTAATAAAGTGTTCAGTGAGAAGCTAATGGTAATAAAGTGTACAGTGAGAGGCTAATGGTAATAAAGTGTACAGTGAGAGGCTAATGGTAATAAAGTGTACAGTGAGAGGCTAATGGTAATAAAGTGTACAGTGAGCGGCTAATGGTAATAAAGTGTACAGTGAGAGGCTAATGGTAATAAAGTGTACAGTGAGAGGCTAATGGTAATAAGGTTACATGGAGAGGCTAATGGTAATAAATTGTACAGTGAGAGGCTAATGGTAATAAGGTATACAGTGAGAAGCTAATGGGTAATAAAGTGTACAGTGAGAGGCTTATGGTAATAAGGTGTACAGTGAGAGGCTAATTGTAATAAAGTGTACAGTGAGAGGCTAATGGTAATAAAGTGTACATTGAGAGGGTAATGGTAATAAGGTGTACAGTGAGAGGCTAATGGTAATAAAGTGTACAGTGAGAGGCTAATGATAATTAAGTGTACAGTGAGTAGATAATGGTAATAAAGTGTACAGTGAGAGGCTAATGGTAATAAAGTGTACAGTGAGAGGCTAATGGTAATAAGGTATACAGTGAGAAGCTAATGGGTAATAAAGTGTACAGTGAGAGGCTTATGGTAATAAGGTGTACAGTGAGAGGCTAATGGTAATAAAGTGTACATTGAGAGGCTAATGGTAATAAAGTGTACATTGAGAGGGTAATGGTAATAAGGTGTACAGTGAGAGGCTAATGGTAATAAAGTGTACAGTGAGAGGCTAATGGTAATAAAGTGTACAGTGAGAGGCTAATGGTAATAAGGTATACAGTGAGAAGCTAATGGGTAATAAAGTGTACAGTGAGAGGCTTATGGTAATAAGGTGTACAGTGAGAGGCTAATGGTAATAAAGTGTACAGTGAGAGACTAATGGTAATAAAGTGTACATTGAGAGGGTAATGGTAATAAGGTGTACAGTGAGAGGCTTATGGTAATAAAATGTACAGTGAGAGGCTAATGGTAATAAGGTATACAGTGAGAGGCTAATGGTAATAAGGTATACAGTGAGAGGCTAATGGTAATAAAGTGTACAGTGAGAGGCTAATGGTAATAAAGTGTACAGTGAGAGGCTAATGGTAATAAGGTATACAGTGAGAAACTAATGGATAATAAAGTGTACAGTGAGAGGCTAATGGTAATAAAGTGTACAGTGAGAGGCTAATGGTAATAAAGTGTACAGTGAGAGGCTAATGGTAATAAAGTGTACAGTGAGAGGCTAATGGTAATAAAGTGTACAGTGAGATGGTAATGGGTAATAGAGTGTACAGTGAGAGGTAATGGTAATAAAGTTTACAGTGAGAGGGTAATGGGTAATAATGTGTACAGTGAGAGGCTAATGGGTAATAAAGTGTACAGTGAGAGGGTAATGGGTAATAAAAAAGATTACAGTGAGAGGGTAATGGGTAATAAAGTGTACAGTGAGAGGGTAATGGTTAATAGAGTGTACAATGAGAGGGTAATGGGTAATAGAGTGTACAGTGAGAGGGTAATGGTTAATAGAGTGTACAATGAGAGGGTAATGGGTAATAGAGTGTACAGTGGGATTGTAATGGGTAATAGAGTGTACGGTTATAGTTATAGACAAATGATTTAATTTTCAGGCTGGGCTGGCGGTATGACAGTGACGTCATTTTGTTCTGGTGTGACCCGGGTTCTATGTGACAAGATCTGGTCCACTAGACCACTGACCGGTGCTGATCTCTGGCGACTGGTCGTAACTGAAGGATGTAACAACTACGCCATGTCGTCGCAGGAGTGTGAACGTATCTACGGCCATGTGATGAGAGCTGGAGGAGTGACGTATAAACTGGACATGGTGGAGGCCAGTGGTCAGCCCGTCATGGAGGTAGAACAACCAAATAAGCTGTAGTGTGTTGTATAGACCGCTGTAGTGTGTTGTATAGACAGCTGTAGTGTGTTGTATAGACAGATGTAGTGTGTTGTATAGACAGCTCTATTGTGTTGTAATGACAGCTGTAGTGTGTTGTATTGACAGCTGTAGTGTGTTGTATTGACAGATGTAATGTGTTGTATAGACAGCTGTAATGTGTTGTATAGACAGCTGTAGTGTGTTGTATAGACAGCAGTAGTGTGTTGTATTGACAGCTGTAGTGTGTTGTATAGACAGCTGTAGTGTGTTGTATAGACAGCTGTAGTGTGTTGTATAGACAGCTGTAGTTTGTTGTATAGACAGCTCTATTGTGTTGTATAGACAGCTGTAGTGTGTTGTATTGACAGCTGTAGTATGTTGTATAGACAGCTGTAGTGTGTTGTATAGACAGCTGTAGTGTGTTGTATAGACAGCTGTAGTGTGTTGTATAGACAGCTGTAGTGTGTTGTATAGACAGCTGTAGTGTGTTGTATAGACAGCTGTAGTGTGTTGTATAGACAGCTGGACCAAGTACAACTGTTTAGCCCCGTATGTCTACATCAAGGAAATGTTTGTTTAGTACAAATCCAAATTTAGACTTGAGTTTGAATGTGAAATCTGAGATAAAACTAAATAAAACAAAACCAAAAAATGATGTATTATCCAAGGTATAGACAGTGATTAAAATAATGTTCTAGTTCATCTTTTATAATAATGTTAGAATTGGCGATAAAACTTTTTAATTGTTGTGTTTTAAAACTTCCTTGAAGGCTCAAATGAAGAAAATGTTGACATTGTCCAGATTAGTCCTTGTGACATACGGTTCATCAGAGACATTTCTGGTCGCCATGAAACTTGTCAATGGTACGTACATTTAGGTCTTCATATGGAAACAGACTTTTACATGTATTAGATTCAGAAGCGTTACTTGTCTTATCGGAAAACAGAGCTATTTTTTTATTATTTTTGTTGGGCAATAGCTTTGCCACAGAAATGTCTTTTCGACTACAGTAATAAGCCACGTCGAAGTATTTAAATTAAAAGTTATTTTACAATCATTTGATTTTCAAACTTCTTACATCTCAGACAAAGGGATCTATTCTAACAAAGGGATATATTCTAACAAAGGGATCTATTCTAACAAAGGGATCTATTCTAACAAATGAATCTATTCTAACAAAGGGATCTATTCTAACAAAGGGTTCTATTCTAAGAAAGGGATTTATTCTAACAAAGGGATCTATTCTAACAAAGGGATCTATTCCAACAAAGGGATCTATTCTAACAAAGGGATCTATTCTAACAAAGGGATCTTTTCTAACAAAGGGATCTATTCTAACAAAGGGATCTATTCTAACAAAGGGATCTATTCTAACAAAGGGATCTATTCTAACAAAGGGATCTATTCTAACAAAGGGATCTATTCTAACAAAGGGATCTATTCTAACAAAGGGTTCTATTCTAACAAAGGGATCTATTCTAACAAAGGGATCTATTCTAACAAAGGGTTCTATTCTAACAAAGGAATCTATTCTAACAAAGGGATCTATTCTAACAAAGGGATCTATTCTAACAAAGGGATCTATTCTGTTTGTTGTTGTTCGTCCGTCGTGATCGACGATGACCACTCTCATCATATTTGCTGGGCCGCCACATGTGTTCTCTGGTGGCTTATTAACCCTATTTTAGCACGAAAGAGGCGTCCGCATGTCGGACAAGAGATAGAAGCGGTCCCTTCAGGTGGGTTTTGGTTACGTTCCTTTCTGGCTTGGCATTTTAACTTGGCAGCCTGTTGTCTATTTGCCTCACAGACAGCTGCGCCATTCCATATCGTAGAGTGCCACTGGGCTCGGTTACTGGCTGCTGCTTCCCAGGAGTCATGTCCGATGTCGAAGGCCTTCAGAGCCGTTTTAAGTGCGTCCTTGTAGCGCTTTCGTGGACCTCCGCGTGCTCTATGCCCTTCGGTAAGTTCACCATAGAAGAGCCTCTTGGGTAGGCGATGGTCGGGCATGCGCACTAGATGCCCCGCCCAGCGTAGTTGGCTTTGCATGAGGATAGTGTGGATGCTGGGGAGTCCTGACCTGGCTAATATTTCGGTGTCTGGAACTTTTTCCTGCCATTTTATATTGAGAATTTTTCTAAGGCTTTTGGTGTGGAAGTGGTTCAGCAACCTCGCATGGCGTTGGTATACAGTCCAAGTTTCACATGCATATAATAAGGTGGGGAGCACTACAGCTCTGTATACTTTTAGTTTTGTTTGGGTGCTGATTCCCATTCTGTTCCAGACACTGTCATGCAATCTACCGAATGCTGCGCTGGCCTTTGAGATTCTCGAGTTCACCTCGTCATCAATATTGGCCTTCTGGGACAGTGTGCTGCCAAGGTAAGTAAAGCGGCTCACTGTGTTGATTTTGTTGCCGTTGATGAATATGTTAGGCTCAGTATAGGATTTGCCCGGGGCCGGCTAATATAGCACTTCTGTCTTTTTTGTGCTGATGGTGAGCCCAAAGTTAGAGCATGCACTGGAAAATGTATCAACACTTAGTTGCAGTTGTGCTTCAGAGCCCGCGTTAAGGGCACAATCATCAGCAAAAAGAAGTTCCAGGATGCTGTCTGATTTGACCTTTGTCTTAGCTTTAAGCCTCCTGAGGTTGAACAGACGACCATCAGTGCGATACCTGAAGTCCATGCCTACATTTCTATTCCTGAAGGCCTCTGTAAGCATGGCTGAGAACATGAGGATGAACAATGTTGGGGCCAGAACACAGCCTTGCTTAACGCCATTTGTGACAGGGAATGGTTTAGAGGCCTCTCCATTGTCCTGGACTCGAGCCTGCATGCCATCATGATATTGCCTTACAATGGCTATACACTTATTTGGACACCCATACTTGGCCATAATCCTCCATAGGCCCTCTCTGCAGACTGCGTCAAAGGCTTTCGTAAGGTCTAATAGGTCCATATTCTGCTCTTGCTCTGGATCTATTCTAACAAATGGATCTATCCTAACAAAGGGATCTATCCTAACAAAGGGATCTATTCTAACAAAGGGATCTATTCTAACAAATGGATCTATCCTAACAAAGGGATCTATTCTAACAAAGGGATCTATCCTAACAAAGGGATCTATCCTAACAAAGGGATCTATTCTAACAAAGGGATCTATTCTAACAAATGGATCTATCCTAACAAAGGGATCTATCCTAACAAAGGGATCTATTCTAACAAAGGGATCTATTCTAACAAAGGGATCTATTCTAACAAATGGATCTATCCTAACAAAGGGATCTATTCTAACAAAGGGATCTATTCTAACAAAGGGATCTATCCTAACAAAGGGATCTATCCTAACAAAGGGATCTATCCTAACAAAGGGATCTATTCTAACAAAGGGATCTATTCTAACAAATGGATCTATCCTAACAAAGGGATCTATTCTAACAAAGGGATCTATTCTAACAAAGGGATCTATCCTAACAAAGGGATCTATCCTAACAAAGGGATCTATTCTAACAAAGGGATCTATTCTAACAAATGGATCTATCCTAACAAATGGATCTATCCTAACAAAGGGATCTATTCTAACAAAGGGATCTATCCTAACAAAGGGATCTATCCTAACAAAGGGATCTATTCTAACAAAGGGATCTATCCTAACAAATGGATCTATCCTAACAAAGGGATCTATTCTAACAAAGGGATCTATCCTAACAAAGGGATCTATCCTAACAAAGGGATCTATTCTAACAAAGGGATCTATTCTAACAAAGGGATCTATCCTAACAAAGGGATCTATTCTTACAATGGGATCTATTCTAACAAATGGATCTATCCTAACAAAGGGATCTATTCTAACAAAGGGATCTATTCTAACAAATGGATCTATCCTAACAAAGGGATCTATTCTAACAAAGGGATCTATCCTAACAAAGGGATCTATCCTAACAAAGGGATCTATTCTAACAAAGGGATCTATTCTAACAAATGGATCTATCCTAACAAAGGGATCTATCCTAACAAAGGGATCTATTCTAACAAAGGGATCTATTCTAACAAAGGGATCTATTCTAACAAATGGATCTATCCTAACAAAGGGATCTATTCTAACAAAGGGATCTATTCTAACAAAGGGATCTATCCTAACAAAGGGATCTATCCTAACAAAGGGATCTATCCTAACAAAGGGATCTATTCTAACAAAGGGATCTATTCTAACAAATGGATCTATCCTAACAAAGGGATCTATTCTAACAAAGGGATCTATTCTAACAAAGGGATCTATCCTAACAAAGGGATCTATCCTAACAAAGGGATCTATTCTAACAAAGGGATCTATTCTAACAAATGGATCTATCCTAACAAATGGATCTATCCTAACAAAGGGATCTATTCTAACAAAGGGATCTATCCTAACAAAGGGATCTATCCTAACAAAGGGATCTATTCTAACAAAGGGATCTATCCTAACAAATGGATCTATCCTAACAAAGGGATCTATTCTAACAAAGGGATCTATCCTAACAAAGGGATCTATCCTAACAAAGGGATCTATTCTAACAAAGGGATCTATTCTAACAAAGGGATCTATCCTAACAAAGGGATCTATTCTTACAATGGGATCTATTCTAACAAAGGGATCTATTCTAACAAAGGGATCTTTCTAACATTGACAAGATCTTTGTCCATCCTCCATTGTGACAGGTCAAGGTGAGCTTTACAAGGCCAATAACTCAGGTCAGCCCCCTACAGGAACGGCCATCCGGGTGGTGGATGACAAGGGAGAGAACTGCAAGCCAGGCGTAACTGGGACAATCCATGTCAAAGGTTTGATGGCTTGCAGAACATCATGGATGACTGGATGCTTGGGTGCCTAGGCTTGCAGAACAGCATGGATGACTGGATGCTTGGGTGCCTAGGCTTGCTAAACAGCATGGATGACTGGATGCTTGGGTGCCTAGGCTTGCAGAACATCATGGATGACTGGATGCTTGGGTGCCTAGGCTTGCAGAACATCATGGATGACTGGATGCTTGGGTGCCTAGGCTTGCAGAACATCATGGATGACTGGATGCTTGGATGCCTAGGCTTGCAGAACATCATGGATGACTGGATGCTTGGGTGCCTAGGCTTGCAGAACAGCATGGATGACTGGATGCTTGGGTGCCTAGGCTTGCAGAACATCATGGATGACTGGATGCTTGGATGCCTAGGCTTGCAGAACATCATGGATGACTGGATGCTTGGGTGCCTAGGCTTGCAGAACAGCATGGATGACTGGATGCTTGGGTGCCTAGGCTTGCAGAACATCATGGATGACTGGATGCTTGGATGCCTAGGCTTGCAGAACATCATGGATGACTGGATGCTTGGGTGCCTATGGGCTGATTTCTTGCATACGATGATTTTATGTTTGAAACTCTGATGGATAAATGAAATACAAAATCCATGGATGGTTTTATTAGTTTATGGAGGATGAATGGATGATTTAACAATGATTGTACTGATTGAGGATTTGATTGATTGTACTGATTGAGGATTTGATTGATTGTACTGATTGAGGATTTGATTGTACTGATTGAGGATTTGATTGTACTGATTGAGGATTTGATTGATTGTACTGATTGAGGATTTTGATTTTTTTTTAAAAATAGGATAAGATAATGGATTATTTTGTGAACGATTTCGTGGATTGATCAAATATTTCAATGGATGGTGTGGAGAGGTTGAGGAAAAGGTTTAAAACCTGTTGGCTGAATGCCGGGGGGGGGGTAAGTGGGTTTAAAACCTGTTGGCTGAGTGTCCGGGGGGGGGCAGTTGGCTGAGTGACCGGCAGCGGTCGTGGATTTGGACAGGTCGGTTCCAATAACTGTGTAAAAGTATCTGCATAGCGAGGCCAGTTTGATGAGCCAGTTTGATGAGCCAGTTTGATGAGCCAGTTTGATGAGCCAGTTTGATGAGCCAGTTTGATGAGCCAGTTTGATGAGCCAGTTTGATGAGCCAGTTTGATGAGCCAGTTTGATGAGCCAGTTTGATGAGCCAGTTTGATGAGCCAGTTTGATGAGCCAGTTTGATGAGCCAGTTTGATGAGCCAGTTTGATGAGCCAGTTTGATGAGCCAGTTTGATGAGCCAGTTTGATGAGCCAGTTTGCCAGTAAAATCATTTGTCGGGTCATACGAGTTTCAATTAAGTCGACCCACAAAATAAAATAAAATAAAATATTGGATGGCTGGATGAAACGTATTTAGACAATTTTTGATTGAGATGTGCATAGATGAGTTGGATAAGGTAATGTATTACTTGCCAAAATTTGAGCCATCCAGAAGATTATATCGTTGGAAGACTTCAACTCATATATTCTATTCTACTCATATAGCATGTGCAATTTTTCTCAGATATGTATAATTTTATTCATATACCATGTGTACTAATACTCATATATCATGTATCATTTTACTTATTTTTGTTTGCTACTAACGTAACTAAAACATGGGGAAACTGATTATACATTATATTTAATCCTTTGTTTTATGTTACTTCAACCCACTATTAGGTCCCTTTGTGTTCAGGGGTTATTTCAACAAACTAGAGGAGGCCGACCCCCAAACCAAACAAGCGTTGACCCCTGATGGCTGGTGTGACACAAACGACTACGGCTACATCGATGACGCCGGAGATCTCTACGTCCTGGGACGAAATAACGACATCATCACCTATGGGCAATTCCTGGTCTACCCCAGCTGGATGGAGGGAAAGTTGATGGAACATCCTGACATCACGATGGCCTGTCTGGTGCCTGTAAGTAAATATCTCTTGATATGAGGCTGACCTATGACCTATCCCAGCTGTATAGAACATCACGATGGCCTGTCTGGTGCCTGTAAGTAAATATCTCTTGATATGAGGCTGACCTATGACCTATCCCAGCTGTATAGAACATCACGATGGCCTGTCTGGTGCCTGTAAGTAAATATCTCTTGATATGAGGCTGACCTATGACCTATCCCAGCTGTATAGAACATCACGATGGCCTGTCTGGTGCCTGTAAGTAAATATCTCTTGATATGAGGCTGACCTATGACCTATCCCAGCTGTATAGAACATCACGATGGCCTGTCTGGTGCCTGTAAGTAAATATCTCTTGATATGAGGCTGACCTATGACCTATCCCAGCTGTATAGAACATCACGATGGCCTGTCTGGTGCCTGTAAGTCAATATCTCTTGATATGAGGCTGACCTATGACCTATCCCAGCTGTATAGAACATCACGATGGCCTGTCTGGTGCCTGTAAGTAAATATCTCTTGATATGAGGCTGACCTATGACCTATCCCAGGTGTATAGAACATCACGATGGCCTGTCTGGTGCCTGTAAGTAAATATCTCTTGATATGAGGCTGACCTATGACCTATCCCAGCTGTATAGAACATCACGGTGGCCTGTCTGGTGCCTGTAAGTAAATATCTCTTGATATGAGGCTGACCTATGACCTATCCCAGGTGTATAGAACATCACGATGGCCTGTCTGGTGCCTGTAAGTAAATATCTCTTGATATGAGGCTGACCTATGACCTATCCCAGCTGTATAGAACATCACGGTGGCCTGTCTGGTGCCTGTAAGTAAATATCTCTTGATATGAGGCTGACCTATGACCTATCCCAGCTGTATAGAACATCACGGTGGCCTGTCTGGTGCCTGTAAGTAAATTTCTCTTGATATGAGGCTGACCTATGACCTATCCCAGCTGTATAGAACATCACGATGGCCTGTCTGGTGCCTGTAAGTAAATATCTCTTGATATGAGGCTGACCTATGACCTATCCCAGCTGTATAGAACATCACGGTGGCCTGTCTGGTGCCTGTAAGTAAATATCTCTTGATATGAGGCTGACCTATGACCTATGACCTATCCCAGCTGTATATAACATCACGGTGGCCTGTCTGGTGGATGTAAGTCGGGGGCCTCCAAACGTTTCGCAAATAATGTATTTCATGAATTAAATAGGGTCGTATATCATGAATTAAATAGGGTCGTATATCATGAATTAAATAGGGTCGTATATCATGAATTAAATAGGGTCGTATATCATGAATTAAATAGGGTCGTATATCATGAATTAAATAGGGTCGTATATCATGAATTAAATAGGGTCGTATATCATGAATTAAATAGGGTCGTATATCATGAATTAAATAGGGTCGTATTTCATGAAGTCAAAGCATGCGCGGGCCGTATTTAGATAATAAACGAACATGACATACATTAAATGTACGACTAACTTACTGGCTTTTCATTAATTTATAATAGTTAGATGTGTTGTTTTCTTTTTATTATTTTAAAAATGTGTTGTAAAGAACGATATTTTGTGGAGAACAAAGGTTAGACTGCTATCGCGATTTTCGACACTAACAATATCTTATTCCATCATTTTAAATTTCTAAAATTGTATTAATTATGGGAAAAGTTATAGAATAAACAGGTCTATTGTAAACTATGTTTTTTGCTACAATATAACAATAGAGGAAAACGTGTTAAAAATTATTATATTCTTAAATATCTGTCTCAACATTGTATCTACAATCTACATCGATGCCTAATTATTCTCTTTTCGAGTCGGCAAAACTAACAACAAAATAAAACAACCCCGTAAAAACAAAGTTTTTTACTATAAATCTCTTGAGACATAACTAAAAGTATTGATTATGTTCAAAAGTGATACACATTTAGAGACTGAAACCGAAATTATCTCCCCTGCCGCTACATATAGTTTATAATAATTTATATAGATAAACTAAAAATGCATTAATTTAATTACGGTACGTTCGATCGATCTGACATTTTGATACGATGCATTGTTAGGTGACACGGGACCGTGTGCCAAATTTCAGCTCGATGGCTTCACTGGAAGTGGGTCATTTTTGACTTGTGTTTTTCCGCCGACGGGACGAGCCGAGACGAACGACGAACGAGTCGGCGGTGAAGTTAATATAAGGGATTTAATAAAACAAACCCGTAAAAACAAAGTTTTTGACTATAAATCCCTTATATATAAGACATAACTAACAGTATTTGTTATTTTCAAACTCTTAACTCAACTTTGCTTCATAACCCTAGGGGGGGGGGCTGAGCTCAGCATGACACGTAAAATGTAAACAAAAGCACGCGGGTACGTCGATGGGTCGCGTCGACGCATCAACTCAAACTCTCACGTGGGAAAAAAACAATAACAAACCGTGAATTTGAATTACATACCTCATATAAGGATAAACTAAAAATGCATTAATTTAATTACGGTAAGTTCGATCGATCTGAAATTTTGATACGATGCATTGTTAGGTCAGACGGGTCAGTGTGCCAAATTTCCGCTCGATCGGATCACGGAAAACGGGTCATTTTTTACTTTTGTTTTTCCGCCCGCCCGCCCAAGACAGAGAGAGATGACGAGACAGCGGTGAAGTTAATATAAGGGATTTAATAATAAAACAAACCCGTAAAAACAAAGTTTTCTACTATAAATCCCTTATATTTGAGTCATAATTAAAAGTATTGATTATGTACCAACGCCACAAATATTTACAGACTGACACCGAGAGATGTCCCCTGTCTTTTAACGGGGGATGGGTCGTGAGGGGTGTCGGCACGACGGTCGACGTCTAAGCGTCAACTCAAACTCACGTGGAAAAAAAATATAACAAACCGTGAATTTGAATTACATACCTCATATAAGGATAAACTAAAAATGCATCAATTTAATTACGGTACGTTCGATCGATCTGAAATTTTGATACGATGCATTGTTAGGTGAGACGGGTCCGTGTGCCAAATTTCAGCTCGATCGGATCACGGGAAGTGGGTCATTTTCGACTTTTGTTTTTCCGCCGACCCGCCCATGAGATGATGAGATGAACGACAGACAGAGACGGCCGCGAAGTTAATATAAGGGATTTAATAAAACAAACCCGTAAAAACAAAGTTTTTGACTATAAATCCCTTATATATGAGACATAACTAACAGTATTGATTATTTTCAAACATTTACAGACTGAATCTGTCTAACTCAAGTTTGCTTCATAACCCTGGGTGAGAGGGGAAAAGTCTGGTCACCGATTCGCTTGACCGAGCTCAGCGTGACACGTAAAATGTAAACAAAAGCGCCGCGGTGCTTCGATGGGCCGCCTCAACGCGTCTACTCAAACTTTCACGTGGAAAAAAAACAATAACAAACAGTGAATTTGAATTACATACCTCATATAAGGATAAACTAAAAATGCATTAATTTAATTACGGTACGTTCGATCGATCTGAAATTTTGATACGATGCATTGTTAGGTCAGACGGGTCCGTGTGCCAAATTTCAGCTCGATCGGATCACGGAAAGGGTCATTTTTTGACTTTTGTTTTTCCGCCCGCCCGCCCAAGACAGAGAGAGATGACGAGACAGCGGTGAAGTTAATATAAGGGATTTAATAATAAAACAAACCCGTAAAAACAAAGTTTTCTACTATAAATCCCTTATATTTGAGTCATAATTAAAAGTATTGATTATGTTTCAACGCCACAAATATTTACAGACTGACACCGAGTGATGTCCCCTGTCTTTTAAACGGGGGATGGGTCGTGAGGGGGTGTCGGCACGACGGTCGACGTCTAAGCGTCAACTCAAACTCACGTGGAAAAAAAAACAATAACAAACCGTGAATTTGAATTACATACCTCATATAAGGATAAACTAAAAATGCATCAATTTAATTACGGTACGTTCGATCGATCTGAAATTTTGATACGATGCATTGTTAGGTTAGACGGGTCCGTGTGCCAAATTTCAGCTCGATCGGATCACGGGAAGTGGGTCATTTTCGACTTTTGTTTTTCCGCCCAGCCCGCCCATGAGATGATGAGATGACAACAGACAGACAGAGACGGCCGCGAAGTTAATATAAGGGATTTAATATAACAAACCCGTAATAAAACAAACCCGTAAAAACAAAGTTTTTGACTATAAATCCCTTATATATGAGACATAACTAACAGTATTGATTATTTTCAAACATTTACAGACTGAATCTGTCCTAACTCAAGTTTGCTTCATAACCCTGTGAGAGGGGAAAAGTCTGGTCACCGATTCGCTTGACCGAGCTCAGCGTGACAGTAAAATGTAAACAAAAGCGCCGCGGTGCTTCGATGGGCCGCCTCAACGCGTCTACTCAAACTTTCACAGTGAAAAAAAAACAATAACAAACAGTGAATTTGAATTACATACCTCATATAAGGATAAACTAAAAATGCATTAATTTAATTACGGTACGATCGATCGATCTGAAATTTTGATACGATGCATTGCTAGGTGAGTCGGGTCCGTGTGCCAAATTTCAGCTCGATCGGATCACTGGAAGTGGGTCATTTTTTACTTTTCTTTTTCCGCCCGCCCAGCCCATGAGATGATGAGAGAGATGATGAGATGACGACAGACAGAGACGGCCTCGAAGTTAATATAAGGGATTTTAAAATGGAACAAAATACCATTATATTACATATATTGATGATATATCAAGTAAAAGATTGATATAGTATCCAATAGATACGTTTTAAGAAACCAGAAATGTAACCAGTACATTTGTACGAAACGAAAAATAATATCATTCACCATGGAAAGGCCGACTTAGTTACTAAGTCACTTTGTCTGATTTATTTTTTACCTCTAACGTACAGGTGTCAGATCCAGTGGTTTATCAGAACGTCTGCGCATGTCTTAAACTTGTATCCGGAAGTGCACTCACCGAAGAAAAGATTAAAGATTATTGTCAAAGTATTTTTCTACCCAACGTGCCGAGCAGCATGACACCCTTGCCAGGATTTTACCTCGTACGTGCCAGTTGTCACATGTCTGTCAAAAAGTAGCTATGCCAAGTGAACCTTTTAAAAGATATTATCTTATATATTACAGACACTAGAAAAATATAATGTCCTATGCCCACATCAACATGACTTTAGAAAAAACAGATCACGTGAAGCACAATTAATTGGTTTAATAGATGATCTGTCAAAAGGCTTAGACAGTAATGATCAAATAGATACAATATTAATAGACTTCTCAAAAGCATTTGACAAAGTTCACCACTTTAGTTTGCTCAAAAAGCTTAAATACTTTGGAATCGCAGGTCCCTTACATCACTGGATCCAAGACTTCCTTTTGGGCAGAGAGCAAACTGTAATAATTAATGAATATAAATCTGCACCAATAATGGTTAACTCAGGAGATCCACACGGAACTGTGCTATGTCCCTTACACTTTTAAATTTATATAAATGAGTTATTATACCCAACAACATCTCAACAGGAACTAAAGTCAGGTTATTTGCTGGTGATTGTATAATCTATACAACAATTCAATCAGAACAAGATAGCAAAATCTTACAAAAAGACTTAGATGAATTGATAAAATGAGAAAATAACTGGAATATGTATTTCCACCCAGAAGGTGTCAACTGTTAAGAGTAACAAAGAAAAAGAAACAAATAAATTCAAAATATTTCATTCATGAAAAAGAACTAATCCAAACTAAAGGTGCAAAATACTTAGGAGTAATAATAAATGAGAATCTATTATAGAATTCCCATGTCGATGAAATTGTTTAAAAAATCAAACAAAATCTTAGGCTTTATAAAAATAAACTTTTACAGATGTAATAAAAATATATAACTAAAATAATAATCTTTGGCTGGGAAGGCCGATCCCGTAGTACAGACAAAGTATGTTAAAGGAACCGATGAACTATTTAGTTACAAGTTACAGTCTTATATTAGCTGCTAGCAATCATTTTATTTAAAGGGACGCTGGCTGGATAGGGCCCCAGTTTGAATAGCAGCCAGGGGCCCCGTTCAGTCTTAATCCGCCCCTGACCTGACGTCAATCTCAAGTAATTTTTGATAATTTTTAGTTTGCTGAAACTCATTTCAGCAGTGCATGGCTACTGTGTTTGGCATTGTAAGAAATGTTTTCAGAGCTCGTCGGATATTCGGGTAGAATTTTTACACTTCCCATTTAGCGAGAACATTATTAAATGAAACATGTCATCGGGTTTTTTGTTTTGCAATAGTTCAATCATTTGGTGTTTAAAGCATTTTATTTCAATTATAAATTGCTATTTATTTATATCAGTTTTGGAGCTAGGGAAACTGGCGTAATAGGCGCCGATTAATCAAGGACAATGTTGATATTGAGAGGGGAGGGCAGCCATAGATGCTCGAAGGCATGATAGGAAAGAGAGGCGGTGTCTGATGTTAAACTTGCTTTGACATACCGACACAAGCCCGTGAGAGGAGACACCTTCCCTCCCCTCCCCCACTTTACTCCCTCGACAGTGGGATGGGGATAGTAAGATTTTTATTTTGAAAAGAAAGACTGTAAAATCATATTGACATTTGTATGACAAGAAGCCCCGCAAAGGCCACAAATAATATTTCAGAAAGATTTCAGAAAACGAATGTATCCCTTCAAGAGTGGGGTATATATTTGAATTCAAGGGCCAACCATAAATGATCGCATGCGGTTTTGGCAGATTTTTATGTTGCATCTTTTGACGTGAGGTCACATAAAAACACGCAACTTTAAATAAAAGTTCCACTTAAATATTTGATTTATTATAATTTATTTAATTACGTTTTACATGGCTTCACGCGTGTTACGATACAAGAATGAAGGCCTAAACTAAAAAATACTTAAATGTAAAAAAAATAAATTGAAACATGCTAATTTTCAAATAGAACAAAATATTTTTATGCAAAGCTTAGTGACGTTATATTTGAGGGGTCTAACTTTTTGTGACGACGTGGGACGAGGGGGGGGGGTAAAAATCGGCCTAAATCGCATTACATCATTTATGGATGGCCCTTGAATTCAAATATAGTCCACGCTCTTGAAGGGATACATTCGTTTTCTGAAATCTTTCTAAAATTGTGTCCCAAATTTCAAGTAAAATAGCGACTTCCAGTTGCTCAAGTTCCTTCGTAAATCCTTCTGCTTCAAATCGACTGTCATGCGGCTGATTTTCGTCAGTTGCCAATTCTCCAGTGCTGCAATATTTTCATGGCATGATTTATTAATAGACCTTACAGCATCATGTCGGACTGACCATCTTGTGTGAGACATGGCTTTGTTAACAGGTAACCTTATATGGGTTTTTGAAGTACCTTCCAGCGATGAGTAAATGCAACAAGCCAGGTATAAATATTTTGCAGAAGGAAAAAAATTTGGCTGCAGCAGAACAACCTTTTAATGCAATTTTCTCAACCAAATTAAGGGAATGAGCTGTGCATGGCACATAATGAGCAACACTGCACTTCTTACTTCTGCCTGGACTCCGTTATACGTCCCACTCACATTTGCAGAATTCTTGTATGACTGTCCACGGCAATCTTGAATTTGATTGTCATTTTCTTCCAAAAAATTAAACATAATTTGGGCCAATTCTGATCCAGTATGGGAAATACATTGCTATGAACTTGGTGAATCGCTCTTCAGGGCTAGTTTGTGAAAAATATCGGACGATCATTGCTAACAAGTTCACATTCATAATATCTAATAGTATACAATCTAATTTAATTTTTTTTTAAATATTCAAAATTCACTCCCCGTTCCCTGTGACAAACAGACTATGTCTTAATTAACGGTATTTTAAAAGATTTTTCTTTCATTTTTTTCTGAATTTACTAGTATTTACTTAAATATTTATTCGAATATTTACTTCTTGCGGCAGTCTGTCTGTAGGTCGAAGTGTCGTAACTCGTGTACGATGTACTTGCTTAAAAAATCAATGATTGAATTATGCAATATTATGTCAAAGTTTAACAATCGCAACTTCCGCAAACTTATAAGAAATATATTTTTTTTACCTTAGCTAGGTTTCCTCTTTCCTTCATGATATTACAAACGATGACGAATTTTGGTATTTCACACTCTTCGACATTTTCTCGTGATAAATAGATGCAATTTTTGTTAATTTATTTATAATATTTTCAGGGATTCATGCAAACATTGCCCCAAACTTTATTATACAATATTAGTCAATAATAAAGTTTGTGGGCCCTTGGCTTTAGACCGTTCAGCCCCGTTTGTGGGCCCTTGGCTTTAGACCGTTCAGCCCCCCCCCTTTAATCCGCCATAGATCCCGACCCAACACGCTATATGGGCCATCCATAAATGACGTCACGCGATTTTTGCCGATTTTTGTCCCCTTCCCCCCCCCCTTCGTCACGCGTCATCACAAAAACTTAGCCCCCCCCTCTAAAAATACGTCACAAATCTTTGACCCCCCCCCCACCCAAAAAAAAATAAAAAATATATATATTTTGTTCTATTTGAAAAATAAGTATGTTTCAAATCACTTTTATTGTCATTTAAGTATTTATTATTTATTAAGTGAAGATCTACATTGTAATATCGTAACCCGCGTGAAGCATTTTTTAAAAACTTTTAACCGGCCTTCAGAAAACAACTGTGTTAACATCCTTAGATTTATTTTATTTTAATGCATACAAATTAAACATTAATTATTAATCATCACGGTTAACGTCTTTGTTTTGAAAAAAAAATGTTTAAAAATAACATTTAAAAAATTTATTTTAAAAAAATCCCTCAATTGACTGACGGGCATCCGTAAGAAAGAGGTCAGCGAACAGAGGTAAATAACCTCATCTGGGGCCAAAAAGTGAATTTTTGGGGGTAATGCAGACTCATTTGGGACATATAAAATCCACTACAATCCACTAGATATATTAAAGTACGTTTTGTGTACGTGTACGCTTGGATCATATGCCCATTATTGAACCGGTTCCTTCCAGAAAATGCATTTTTTTTAAAATGTGACAACTATGTAGATTTCTTACCTACGTACTATACGAAGACACCTAAATCTACCCTACTTTCATTTATATTGACACGAGTGACAATAATCTTAATCCACATGACTTGTCTGTATCAAGTATCCTTTCTGTGATATTTAAAATTAATGCCTTAAAAACTGAGCTAAGAAGAAAAGTTGTTTTGTGCTCCTCTCGAATTGCGATGTCAAGAATTTGATGCATTCAATAAAGTTAATGAATAGTTGACTAATTTTAAATGGGCTCATTTACCATTATATCTAGAGCAGTTCTTCTCAAACTTTTTAGTATGGCGGACCGGCAGGAATTTTTTCCATTGCACCAGGGACCAGTGCACTATTTTCCCTGCACTGACAATTTTTTCGGTCCTTTTTTTTGAGAACATCTGCGGACCGGCAGCGGATGGCCCACGGACCGGCATCGGTCCGCGGACCACCACTTTGAGAAGCACTGATTTAGAAGACTAGAATGGCCAGGGGCGATTGACCAAAAACCAATCGAACAATTATATCAAACTTAAAACGTTTTTAATTTATCAAATAGATTCCCTCCCACCCCCCTCCCCTTTTAAAGAAAAAGGATATTCCGTGTCGTTTTGACTTAAAATATCTACACATAATCCTATTCAGATCATTTTTAGACACTTGTCATGCTTGTAAAACTCACAAGTAGCATTTTCGGATTGGGGGGGGGGCTAACAATGCTCCCCCTAATCCCCGAGTCGTGTGAGCAGAACCTAGAGTCTGGGGGTTGGGGGGGGGGTAACGCACACATAAACTTGTCTATTTTGGGGTAACGGGCAAAAAAGGCCATGAGAAAATCAAACGGAGCTGCGGTTACATCACAAATGCTTTGATGTCAACATCAAACGACGCAGTGTAACAATTTCATATGTTATCTTGTGGATTCTCAAACTTAAGGATTATAATTAGATTTAATTTTCATGTCTTGATAGCTTACGTCAACCAGCGTCTGATGGCCTTACCGACCGGCACAATGAGAAGCACTGATTTTTAAAAAAAAGTAATTAAATAAATTGTAAGCGACCAAATATTTCAGTGGAAGTTTTATTTAAAGTTACCCTTTTGATGTGACGTCACACTTCTTCAACCCCCCTCCCTCCCCTTCGTCACGCATCGTCACAAAAGTGTGACCCCCTCCCCCCCTAGGTGCGGGACGTCATTTATGGACGGCCCCTATGACGTAATTTAAATATGTCTCCCACGTATGAATATTCATTATTTTAATGAGACGACTTCTGTCTTTTATTTACTCTCTACACCAAAGATCTTCAGAGACGAGTTTCCAGAAACAGCCAATGGTAGTGGTAAGCCCGACAAAGTCAAACTAAAGAAGATGGCGGAGGATAAATTTGGATACAGAGGGAGATCACAGACAGAAACTAAGGCAGAGGCGTAGATAAGAGTTTGCGTCATTGCGAATTTCGTTCCAAGAGTGTGCTACTCATTATTTATGAATTAAGGAGAGCGGTATAAGATATGTGTTCATAACTTCAACTTTTGTCTTGATTGCTATACACTGTTCATGAGAGCCAATTAATTTCACATCTAAAAATAGACTATCAACAATAGTAATAGGGCGTGTCATTTCTAAAACCAGAAAACGTCATAACCTATTCGGTCATATGCTATTTTTAGAACGTGAGGTCAAACTTTTCAGAAATATCCTAACAACATTGATCTCACTGAAAACAATCTTTTTATAGGCGTGTAATCTTATGGATATATAATATATATATATATATATATATATATATATATATATATATATATCTTATCTTATCTGTTTACAGAAGCTCCTTCTATACAGAAGATTATTGCGTCCTACGCTTATCTATGGTTTGTGTTTAGTCCTGCATTTTTATTAGAGATTTAAATGTTGATAAAGTGTTGGTTTTCCTGGATTCTTCAGGCAACCCATTCCACGCCCGAATTCCGGACGGGAAGAAGGAAAACTTGTATGTGTTTGTTCTTGCATACGGAATAAGAAAGGTGTTTTTATCCTTATGTCTATCTGAGGGTTGTATTAAGTTATCTTTGTGTTGTATTTCTAAAATAGAATTAATTGCTTTATGTATGATTACTACTTTGCTTTGGTTCTTCTATCCTCTAGTGTTTCATGATTTAACTACTGGTGTTATTCTTGTCAGTTTCGAATATTCTCCAGTAATGAATCTGGCAGCTCTTTTTTGAATTTGTTCTAGTTTATCAATGTTTTCTTTGGTGGATGGGTCCCATACAGAAGATGCATATTCTAGTACAGGTCTCACCAAAGTAAGGTAGCATTTTAGTTTTATATCTCTATTACATTTGTTAAAGTTCCTTTTTATAAAGCCTAAGGTTTTGTTTGATTTTTTAATAACTTCATTGACATGGGGATTCCATGATAGTTTCTCATTTATTAAGACTCCTAAGTATTTTGCATCTTTAGTTTGGGTCAGTTCTTTTCCATGAATGTAATATTTTGAATTTATTTGTTTCTTTTTCTTTGTTACTCTTAACAGTTGACACTTTTCTGGGTGGAAAGACATACTCCAGTTAGTTTCCCATTTTATCAATTCATTTAAGTCTTTTTAAGTCTTTTTGTAAAATTTTGCTGTCTTGTTCTGTATATACATGTATATATATACCAAGAACTGTCTTGTTCTGTATATACATGTATATATATACCAAGAACTGTCTTGTTCTGTATATACATGTATATATATACCAAGAACTGTCTTGTTCTGTATATACATGTATATATATACCGGGGTTGCCAGATCTGTAGTAAGTGAGAGCCATTTTATTAATATTAAAAAATTTTGAGAGCCTGCATTGAGACATTATCAATCACGTTCCCACCAATGTTCCCTTTAAGCTGTGCAGCTGCACAGATAACTGACAGACGCCGCGCAGCAGTTTAGAATTACCACGCAGCAAAATTTTGTAAAATATTGCACACAAAATGGATGTTGTGCAACTTTGCACACAAGTTTGTTTTTTTAATTTGCACAAGGACCAGCGAACCTTCTTTATCAATAAATGCAAAATCCTCTTCCCATTCTGGTAAAAAGCTTCTATTTTCTTCTTTATATTTGTAGTTTCGTTTCCTGCAACTTGTTGCCATAGTTTGTGGATTTTTATCGAAACGGGAACAAGAAATTTAACAGTTTACATCACCAACCACATTTAAACCAATCGTTCCTTTCAACTATTAAAATTTGAATAAACCAAAAATATTTTTAAGCCTTTGTTTCTGTCCAGATTTTTAAAAAAAACTTTCATTTATTTTTGTTATTACAGTGAAAATCATTGAAAGACTGAAAATTATGTTTGTTAAAACCCAATAATAGATTATGTGTTATATAAGTATGGTTGTTCAATAAAGAACATTGACTCGTCTGTCTCAACCAGTAACTCAAAAATATGGTGTATTGCAAAGCGAAGTTAGCATCCTGTCATATAATAAAAGCAGGGGTGTTATTATTAATAACACAAAAAACCAACCCCTTTTAGTTCTCTGGGGTGCGGTCGTGTTTTCCTTGATTAAATCAAAGAACCTAAATCTTTTAGTGTTAATAGATTTTTATTTCATGTTCAGGGAAAAACGGTCGGGACCGTATTTTATTTCCCTTTGACAGATATTTCTTCTTCAGCGTTTTTCTGTTAAACGTATTTCACAGCATATATTTCAAACGAAAATTTTTAATTTGATCAATTGTTCGCGAGCCGCAAAGTGAACACAGAAGAGCCACAGTTTGGCCACCGTTGATATATACTAATACTAGCAAAATACCCGCGCTTCGCAGCAGTAAATTAGGAATTCAGTTAGCGTTGAGAACCCAATGCAAAACACCAATTGATTTCAATCTGGATCATGATGGATATACTAAATATATTAACTTCACCATCTTGTCTATCTGTCGTGATCCCGCGGAAAAACAAAAAGTAAAAAATGACACACTTCCTGTGATCCCTTCGAGCTGATAATTTAAATGTTTTTTTCGTCTGTTATAATCGCGGGAGGGTACTCAACTACTTCCCAAAGTTTCATAATTCTACCTACATGTAGAGTTGGAGAATTAGTGATGCGTCAGTTTTTATATAAGACAAAAGTTACATTTGGGCCCCCAGTTAGTGATAAATTAATTAATTTTATTTTAGCCTGTTAACATTGGGGGAATGCACAACAGCTTCCCAAATGTGCGTGCTTCTACTTAAACGGGATGTTGGAGAATTAGTGGTGAGTCAGTTTTATATACGAAAAAAAAACTACATTCGGGCCACCATGAGTGGGAATTTTAAAATTCTTTTCCGCCAATTATCGTCCTTGGAGTTTACTCAACAACTTCCCAAAATTTCATGTTTCTACCTAGACGGGAAGTTGGAGAATAAGGGATGAGTCAGTTTTTATATAGCTCATATAAATAAAATAAAAACTACATTTGGGCCCCCGGCCCCCAGGGTAGTTATAATTTCAATATTTTTTTCGCCTGTTACCATTGTGGGAGTGTACTCGACTTTTTCCTAAAGTTTCAAGCTTTTACCAACACAGGAAATCGGATAATTAGTGATGAGTCAGATTTTATATAGCTCATATAAATAAAAGACTACATTTGGGACCCCGGCCCCCCATGAGTGGGATTTGAAAATTCATTTTTGCCAGTTATCGTCGTTGGAGTGTACTCAATAACTTCCCAAAGTTTCATGCTTCTACCTACATGGGAAGTTGGAGAAGTAGTGATGAGTCATTCAGTCAGTGAGGGTTCGGTCTTTATAAAAACTAGTCCTATTATTAGTAGTCAAGTCTTAACTTAACTTTATTTTAATTTAATAATATTTTTTTGCTTGGTCGTTATGTTTGATTGCAGCTTTGAGATAATTTAATGGCAGAATACAAAATTTGTTTCCTAAAACTTAATTTTCTTTAAAAGCAACTAAAAATTAAAGGGAAACAATGAAAGCAAACTTCTAGTATCAGCAGTGTTGTTTATTAAAATATAGTTATAGTATAGTCATCTGATCATGAATAGATAAGTAAACATGGTACAGATAAATTGATAGATACAGTACAATAAGAATCATAGGGATTGATCAGAAGATGAATTTGTTCTTGAATTTGTCAGATGTGTCAATCACACATGACCCCGCCCACCTTCCTACCATGAATTAAGCTGAGAGATGACTATGTACATGCTGCTTGGGATAAAACTGAATGACCAATGGCAACTGGCTGTCTTTAGAGCACATCAGCTACTTCTATTGAGATAATATCAGATATTTGTGGACAGATAGAAAGAACCAGATCTTAGTGGCACATAAAAATTTGTTTTACAAAACAATATATTGGGATATACTATAAAAGGAAATTTCTTTTTAACATTTTAGATGGGTTCAACATTTTAAGAATTACAAATTTTAAAGTAATCTGAATTTTATTTTTTTAAAACACGAAGCACTAAGGAGAATGGACTGATATAAAAATCCTTACAAAATGCTACATTCTGTCCCATGGGTCAGGGATAGAGTGATTATCATAGTATCAGAAATGGCTCGTTGGTTTATTGTCTTTAATGGTCATGGAGGGAAAGTACAAATTGTCTTGTGTTAACTATTGATAGGTGAAAGTAATATCTAGGATATGGAACTACCAAAACTAGTTCATTGACTTCCAAGTTGAAAACATCAGGATTATTTTGGCAGAATATTCAGTAAGCAATGATTAAATATGATCAGCAGGGACACAAACAATAAATGCAGCCATGTTTTTTCTTACTACGGTGTGTGGTTAGCTTATACTTATAGTAGTGAACAGGGGCCACACCAATACATCATACTGAGCCTCCAGTTGGCATCTCATCACTTTCAAGAATAATGACACCATTTTTATTTCTATAAATTAGACTTAAGTTATATCTGGCCATTTTTTTTTACATGTTTCATTCTTTTCTTGAATGTGTACAAAATGTTTGTTTTTTTAAATTTCAACCAACTTGATAAACCAACAAAATATTTGTACATATTATTATTATAGTATTTACAAATAATTCAATTAAAGTACTCAACAAAATTCCAATAATTAAAAATAACTTCAGTCACATGTACTGTCAGGAATCATTGTGTTGAGCATTCAATTTTATTACTACTTCCAGTTTTGGAATCAGTTCTAGCTTCATGTCATCAACTATTTTTAAAATGATTTCTTGAAGAGTAAAAAAAAAGTTATCTGAATAACATTAGATAACTTTAATAATTATTTATATTAAAACATGTTAAAATTTAATTAATGAAATAGAAATAAACATTTGATGTAATGAAAGTAATCAATAAATTAAATGTATGCATTGCTAATAAATTTGTCTTCTTCTTGAAAGTTAATATTTTATTAACAAGGCATTTTCAATCTAGAAACACTCACATATTAAATAAATGATCCATTACATAAGCATTAACATACACGTTCATCAATTTAAAAATAGAAACATTTTTGTAAGATATTTAGAATATTAATAATCTGAATGTCTCTTGATTTGATAAACTTTATACACTGTCATGTTATCAAATGACAGCAGTGACCTCCCTCGGCTCTTCAAATAGAATCTTATCATTTGTTCCATCATTTCTAAGACACATTTATTTACAGAATATATCTCTTCCTATTTTCAACATCAAGTATAGAAAGACGAGAGCCTCAAGCAAGCAACTCCTCTATCAAGTCTAGTCTAGTAGTTTTTTTGTTTGCATAAATCTGATTAAGATTTTAACAGAGGTTCAAATGACAAAATAAAATGTACATCAGAAATTTAAGGGTTCATATATTTCCCTGGCATAAAAACATCTAAGATTTTCCCCTAAAGAAAATCGACATGAAGAAATACATTATTAATAGCCAGTATTGGCACAGCACTAGAAGGTATGTACACATCACTAGTAGGTATGCACACATCACTAGTCGTATGCAAACAGCACTAGTCCGTATGCACACATCACTAGTCGGTATGCACACAGCAATAGGTATGCACCCATCACTGGTCACTATGCACACATCACTAGTCGGTATGCACACATCACTAGTCGTATGCAAACAGCACTAGTCGGTATGCACACAGCAATAGGTATGCACCCATCACTGGTCACTATGCACACATCACTAGTCGGTATGCACACATCACTAGTCGGTATGCACACATCACTAGTCGTATGCAAACAGCACTAGTCGGTATGCACACAGCAATAGGTATGCACCCATCACTGGTCACTATGCACACATCACTAGTCGGTATGCACACATCACTAGTCGGTATGCACACAGCGCTAGGCGGTATGCACACATCACTAGTCGGTATGCACACAGCACTAGTCGGTATGCACACATCACTAGTCGGTATGCACACATCACTAGTCGGTATGCACACATCACTAGTCGGTATGCACACAGCACTAGTCGGTATGCACACATCACTAGTCGGTATGCACACAGCACTAGTCGGTATGCACACAGCGCTAGTCGGTATGCACACATCACTAGTCGGTATGCACACATCACTAGTCAGTATGTGTTGAACTCTATCCAACTTACCAGCTTGACTTAGAACTAAAAGTTATTTATAGCACTACTAAAAGCTTCAGAGCCAATGAACACAAATCAAATCCTAAAACTAAAATACACAGGTCAAAAACAGTCACTTTAACTTGTTCAAAGTTTATGAATAGGCAAAATATATGCATTGGGAATTTCATATTGCATATTACATAAAAAGTCACTGATAATAAGATAACCATTTCTACTGGTTATTGGCTAAGTGCGCAGGAGGAATGATGGAGAAATTGCTGAACTAAGAAACTAATGCACAGACTGAATATAATCATGTCCCTTTGGCATGATACGAATGTTCTTCCTTAAAGTCAATAATAAGACTTGCATTATTTGAACTGGTTGCTTATACAAATAAAACATTACAGAGAACAATGAAGTAAACGAACAATGAAGTAAACGCTATCTTTACACGACTAAATTTCAACATCAACAACTTAGACATTAAAAATCCAAAAGTTAAGAAATATTTCTTTTGTAAGACCTTCAGGTGGTTCAGTTACCAAGTGATGTAAGAAACTCAGGCTTAATTTGCATCACCAAATAAGTAGAAGCATTTTTAACAATGTCTTATTGATATCTTATTTTTATCCAATTTAATGTGTTACATAATTTAATATGAAATGTACACTACAGCAGTGCTTCTCAACCTATGGTCTGCGGACCACTAATGATCCGAGGAAATGCGCCTTTTGGTCCGCGAGGATGAAATTTTAATTTATAAACAAAGTATATTTATCTATAAATTTCCTGAACGTGAGTGGCAAAATTTTCAGTAGTGGTCCGCAGCTAAGACACAAATTTTTCAAGTGGTCCTTGATTATCAAAAGGTTGAGAACCACTGCACTACAGTACAGTACAGTGCTTTGAATCATCATATTTATCAATCAACAAGAAAAAAAACTATATTTAAATATTATCTGATATTTTCTGAGAATACAATAAAAAATTTGTTATAATTTTGTCATGGAATATTCACAACAAAACTATTTGCTACAATGAGCCACACAAATAAGATGGCTCTAACTATGAGCCCCACAAATAAGATGGCTCTAACTCTAACATGAACTCAATGCTGAACTTGTTGAACACTGGCCCAAACAACAAACAAAACCATCAACAGTAAACATTGGTTTCATCACACAGAAGAAAATCAGTGGAAATATTATCATCAAAATGTTCAAATATTTGCCAATCAAATACAGCCTTCTTATCATCTGCTACTGCTAGTTCCAATCTGATATGTCATTTATAGGAACTACTCCATTACAACTAACTGTATAACCAGACACCATAATTTTTGCTTGCTAATTCTTGTCTAGGCCAAGTGGAAATTATAAATCAATTTTATCTAATGTGGTCCTGAGAGAAGATTTATACTTGTAGCTTTCAACCTTTGAACTCTGACCAAAAATATAATGCCGATATTTTTTTAATTTTCAAATAAAGAAACTGACCATTAGCCATTTATAAATTTAAAAACAAATTATGATTATATCTCTTGGCAGAGAAAGATTTAGTACCCATTATAATTTTGTTAATAACTAAAATGTTCAAATACAATGATAAAGCATTAGGTGGCTAGATTACTTTGGCACAACCCTGTCTTATATGTAACATAAAGCATTCTGTGGCTAGATTACTTTGGCACATCCCTGTCTTATATGTAACATAACTAGACAAACAAGTATAGCTCTTTACAAGATGTGCTTGCTCCTTGTAACATAGAACACTTACGATCACATGACCTGATGTGCTTGCTCCTTGTAACATAGAACACTTACGATCACATGACCTGATGTGCTTGCTCCTTGTAAAATAGTACACTTACGATCACATGACCTGATGCACTTCAATCACATTGCCTCATGATTCAAGTATAATACACATCATGTGCATGCCTCAACAGACATGATCCTACTATGAGTAGGGTCTCTTGTAGTTTCACATGTTCATCAAATAGATAGGTTTCCATTTCTTTCAGGAGTCAATGGTTTGGAAAACTCACAACCGGGTTCACTATTCAGCTCACTTGAACATGAAACCAAATGTTATTTATAAGTTATTATTCAGTCATTCAACTTCTGTTGAAAATAATGATTTGCAAGGTGAAATACTCGTTATTTTCAGAAATACTACTCTGAAATTAAATGAATTTCGTTGCGTTGATTTCTTTACTATAAAAATTATGGGAAATGCCAGGTGAAAGAATGTAATATTTAATTGAGTGTAGAAATGAAACGTTTGATTGACCATTGAGTTAAGAAACAGCATCTACTGTTACTGACCATTGAGTTAAGAAACAGCATCTACTGTTATTGACCATTAAGTTGAGATTCAATAGTTCTTAGTGTTTTGGAAGATTTAGGTTTGTATTTGATGGTGTCTTCTCCTGCCTCTGTTGCAAAGTATTTCATTTTTTCCCTGAAGGACATTCTGTCAGTGCTTGGTGTGCGGCCGGTGGTCTGTGATGCTATTTTGGCCTCAATTCTGGACCTGGGGTCTCTGTAGATCTCCTGTGCCCCTATTACGTTTGGCGTGTTGGTGTTTGTGCTATAAACAATGTCTGACTGCCGGTCATCCCCCTGCGGTGTGCCGTTGCTCCTGACAAACGGAGGGTCGGGGCCGTCAAAGACCTCGGCATCAGGGCTGTAGTTGGGAGGGGGAAGATCATCAAACGACTGGGAGCCTGTGGGTGACTTGTAGGAAGAGGAAGAATGGCTGGGGGTGCGATCTTTATAAGTGTTCATTTGAGTATTGAAGGACACAGACTTCTTGGCGGGCGGCGGAGGTTCCTGGGCGTTCCTCAAGGCTGAAGGGAGGGCACCGGGGACCGTCGCCGGAGGCGGAGGAAAGTCAGGGTTGCCACTACCTCTGAATGATGCTCTCTGTTGGTGGTGATTGAATGTTTCATAGGATGACGCACTTCTGGCCGGGGGTGGCGGCGCCTGAGTTGTCGGGTCAGGCTGACCCTGGGCATTGAGATTAGCATACTGGGCATAGACAGGAGATGCTGGGCCTTGTTGAGAAGAAATAGGAGTGTTGAGTGAATCTAGCCTTTTTCTCTCTTCAGAAACTCGTATAATACGATTTTGCTCCAGTTTCTGCTGCCTTTCCAGAGCCAGTTGCTGTTGCGTATACTCTTCTTCTTCTCTGCGTATTTCTGCCCTTATCCTTTTCTCTTCAGCATCTCGCTTGTCTTGAAGCTCTTGCCTGCGTTCACGCTCCTAGAGAGACAATGAAAAGTCAGTGACAGCTAATACATTGGTTGCAATAGATGACCAAAGACAGAAACTACTTTTAATAAGATGCAGATTCTTTTCTCTGGTATTCTGAGACACTTTCTTTAAACTGTGCTGCTGACCTCCAGATATAATAGGCTAATCTGACTACTATAACAATTGACATTACTCAACTAGACAAATTAAATTATCAAATAATATATATTTTTTTTAAAAAACAACAAAAAAACCAACAACAATAAATTATTAGAGAAAGATCCAGCACAACAATCCTAAAATATTTTCTTACTATATCACATAGAAATTTATTTTTGACATTTTATTCTCGTAAAATATTCATCAACCTACAAATTGTCTTTTCTTTTCCAGTTCTTCTTCTCTCCTTTGATTCAGTTTCTCTTCCTCCTTTTGTAGCTGGCGTTTTTGTTCTTCATAATTCTGCCGCTGCTTCTCTCTAGTTTCCTGTTCCAAATACAAAGACATGAGGACCGTCTCATTGAAATGTCTGACAAGCTTCAAATAAAGTGTCCCCTAGTTTAACTCACAGAGTAGTTTGGGATATTATTCCCCTTAGCCCAGAGATTATTTTGGAGACAGTAAACATTTAATAGGTTAGCAAATTATTTTTGAACTTTTTTTATTTAAACAACTGATAATAACTAATAACATAAAGATAATTATCTGTGTAGAATTGGAGAAGATTTTGGTTCACACTTTTCTTTTATGAATAAAAACATTAATTAGACAAGGATAGAAATGATTCTAAAAATAGATTATAGAAATAAAGATGTATAAGTAAAAAAATGAAGCTGTTAATTATGAAGATGAAGTCAATGACAAAAGTCAATAATATAAAATATATAATACATTTTAAATAAAAACAATTATTATAAGATAAAAAGTTTAATGCAATAATAATATATTAGGTTTCATCGAGTGTGCGTAAGTCGCCATTAACAGATCCACACAAAATAAATCAGTTATTGGTTGATTTTCATAATTTAAAGGGCAAAATAAAATTCAACTATTCTAGTAAAGGTTAAACATTATGCCCGAGACTTTGGTGAAAAGTCATTCTCATTTTTCTGTTTATATCCAATAACCCTCTATGTGACAAATAGACGTGCTTGGGCCACAGGCAAAAATGTAGGTCGGTACAAAAAGACAAGCCTATACTAGAAGGGTTAAAGGATATTTCCACTTAGTGTCCCCATGACAGGACCGGTGCCCTAGATGTTATTAAAAAGGACATTTACCCTTTGTAACCTGAGCTGTTCCTGGTGCTCCTTAGATCTTCTCTCTTGTCTCTTCTGCATTCTCTGACGCTGCTCTTCTCTGTCTTTTTCATGCATCTCCAGTCTCCTTTCAAGGCTGAAATATAGAGCACAAGTGATATAGGGCACAAGTGATATAGGACACAAGTGATATAGGACACAGGTGATATGGGACACAGGTGATATGGGACACAAGTGATATAGGGCACAGGTGATATAGGGCACAAGTGATATAGGGCACAAGTGATATAGGACACAAGTGATATAGGGCACAAGTGATATAGGGCACAAGTGATATAGGGCACAAGTGGTATGGGGCACAAGTGGTATGGGACACAAGTGGTATGGGACACAAGTGGTATGGGACACAAGTGATATAGGACACAAGTGATATAGGGCACAAGTGATATAGGGCACAAGTGATATAGGGCACAAGTGATATAGGGCACAAGTGGTATGGGGCACAGGTGATATAGGACACAAGTGGTATGGGACACAAGTGGTATAGGACACAAGTGATATAGGACACAAGTGATATAGGGCACAGGTGATATAGGACACAAGTGATATAGGGCACATGTGATATAGGGCACAGGTGATATAGGGCACAAGTGATATAGGGCACAAGTGATATAGGACACAAGTGATGTAGGGCACAAGTGATATAGGACACAAGTGATATAGGGCACAAGTGATATAGGGCACAAGTGGTATGGGGCACAGGTGGTATGGGACACAAGTGGTATGGGACACAAGTGATATAGGACACAAGTGATATAGGGCACAAGTGATATAGGACACAAGTGATATAGGACACAAGTGATATAGGGCACAAGTGGTATGGGGCACAGGTGATATAGGACACAGGTGGTATGGGACACAAGTGGTATGGGACACAAGTGATATAGGACACAGGTGATATAGGGCACAAGTGGTATGGGACACAAGTGATATAGGGACACAAGTGATATAGGGCACAGGTGATATAGGGCACAAGTGATATGGGGCACAGGTGATATAGGGCACAGGTGATATAGGGCACAGGTGATATAGGGCACAAATGATATAGGACACAAGTGATATAGGGCACAGGTGATATAGGGCACAAGTGGTATGGGGCACAGGTGATATAGGGCACAGGTGATATAGGGCACAAGTGATATAGGGCACAGGTGATATAGGGCACAGGTGATATAGGGCACAGGTGGTATGGGGCACAAGTGGTATGGGGCACAGGTGATATAGGGCACAAGTGATATAGGACACAAGTGATATAGGGCAAAAGTGGTATGGGGCACAGGTGGTATGGGGCACAGGTGATATAGGGCACAGGTGATATAGGACACAAGTGATATAGGGCACGGGTGATATAGGGCACAGGTGATATAGGGCACAAGTGATATAGGGCACAGGTGATATAGGGCACGAGTGATATAGGGCACAAGTGATATAGGGCACAGGTGATATAGGGCACAGGTGATATAGGGCACAGGTGATATAGGGCACAGGTGATATAGGGCACAGGTGATATAGGGCACAGGTGATATAGGGCACAAGTGGTATGGGGCACAGGTGATATAGGGCACAGGTGATATAGGGCACAAGTGATATAGGGCATAAGTGGTATGGGGCACAGGTGATATAGGGCACAGGTGATATAGGGCACAGGTGATATAGGGCACAAGTGATATAGGGCACAGGTGGTATAGGGCACAGGTGATATAGGGCACAAGTAGTATGGGGCACAGGTGATATAGGGCACGGGTGATATAAGGCACAGGTGATATAGAGCACAAGTGATTTAGGGCAAAAGTGATATAGAACAAAGAGGGATTTAGGACACATAATTTTCATAAAGAAATAATATATATTAAGTGCAGTGCAATGATAAAGTTATACCGTATTTATCTGCGTATAACACGCACACGTAAATCCTTCTGCTTCAAATCGACTGTCATGCGGCTGATTTTCGTCAGTTGCCAATTATCCAGTGCTGCAATATTTTCATGGCATGATTTATTAATAGACCTTACAGCATCATGTCGGACTGACCATCTTGTGTGAGACATGGCTTTGTTAACAGGTAACCTTATATGGGTTTTTGAAGTACCTTCCAGCGATGAGTAAATGCAACAAGCCAGGTATAAATATTTTGCAGAAGGAAAAAAATTTGGCTGCAGCAGAACAACCTTTTAATGCAATTTTCTCAACCAAATTAAGGGAATGAGCTGTGCATGGCACATAATGAGCAACACTGCACTTCTTACTTCTGCCTGGACTCCGTTATACGTCCCACTCACATTTGCAGAATTCTTGTATGACTGTCCACGGCAATCTTGAATTTGATTGTCATTTTCTTCCAAAAAATTAAACATAATTTGGGCCAATTCTGATCCAGTATGGGAAATACATTGCTATGAACTTGGTGAATCGCTCTTCAGGGCTAGTTTGTGAAAAATATCGGACGATCATTGCTAACAAGTTCACATTCATAATATCTAATAGTATACAATCTAATTTAATTTTTTTTTAAATATTCAAAATTCACTCCCCGTTCCCTGTGACAAACAGACTATGTCTTAATTAACGGTATTTTAAAAGATTTTTCTTTCATTTTTTTCTGAATTTACTAGTATTTACTTAAATATTTATTCGAATATTTACTTCTTGCGGCAGTCTGTCTGTAGGTCGAAGTGTCGTAACTCGTGTACGATGTACTTGCTTAAAAAATCAATGATTGAATTATGCAATATTATGTCAAAGTTTAACAATCGCAACTTCCGCAAACTTATAAGAAATATATTTTTTTTACCTTAGCTAGGTTTCCTCTTTCCTTCATGATATTACAAACGATGACGAATTTTGGTATTTCACACTCTTCGACATTTTCTCGTGATAAATAGATGCAATTTTTGTTAATTTATTTATAATATTTTCAGGGATTCATGCAAACATTGCCCCAAACTTTATTATACAATATTAGTCAATAATAAAGTTTGTGGGCCCTTGGCTTTAGACCGTTCAGCCCCGTTTGTGGGCCCTTGGCTTTAGACCGTTCAGCCCCCCCCCCTTTAATCCGCCATAGATCCCGACCCAACACGCTATATGGGCCATCCATAAATGACGTCACGCGATTTTTGCCGATTTTTGTCCCCTTCCCCCCCCCCTTCGTCACGCGTCATCACAAAAACTTAGCCCCCCCCTCTAAAAATACGTCACAAATCTTTGACCCCCCCCCCACCCAAAAAAAAATAAAAAATATATATATTTTGTTCTATTTGAAAAATAAGTATGTTTCAAATCACTTTTATTGTCATTTAAGTATTTATTATTTATTAAGTGAAGATCTACATTGTAATATCGTAACCCGCGTGAAGCATTTTTTAAAAACTTTTAACCGGCCTTCAGAAAACAACTGTGTTAACATCCTTAGATTTATTTTATTTTAATGCATACAAATTAAACATTAATTATTAATCATCACGGTTAACGTCTTTGTTTTGAAAAAAAAATGTTTAAAAATAACATTTAAAAAATTTATTTTAAAAAAATCCCTCAATTGACTGACGGGCATCCGTAAGAAAGAGGTCAGCGAACAGAGGTAAATAACCTCATCTGGGGCCAAAAAGTGAATTTTTGGGGGTAATGCAGACTCATTTGGGACATATAAAATCCACTACAATCCACTAGATATATTAAAGTACGTTTTGTGTACGTGTACGCTTGGATCATATGCCCATTATTGAACCGGTTCCTTCCAGAAAATGCATTTTTTTTAAAATTTGACAACTATGTAGATTTCTTACCTACGTACTATACGAAGACACCTAAATCTACCCTACTTTCATTTATATTGACACGAGTGACAATAATCTTAATCCACATGACTTGTCTGTATCAAGTATCCTTTCTGTGATATTTAAAATTAATGCCTTAAAAACTGAGCTAAGAAGAAAAGTTGTTTTGTGCTCCTCTCGAATTGCGATGTCAAGAATTTGATGCATTCAATAAAGTTAATGAATAGTTGACTAATTTTAAATGGGCTCATTTACCATTATATCTAGAGCAGTTCTTCTCAAACTTTTTAGTATGGCGGACCGGCAGGAATTTTTTCCATTGCACCAGGGACCAGTGCACTATTTTCCCTGCACTGACAATTTTTTCGGTCCTTTTTTTTGAGAACATCTGCGGACCGGCAGCGGATGGCCCACGGACCGGCATCGGTCCGCGGACCACCACTTTGAGAAGCACTGATTTAGAAGACTAGTATGGCCAGGGGCGATTGACCAAAAACCAATCGAACAATTATATCAAACTTAAAACGTTTTTAATTTATCAAATAGATTCCCTCCCACCCCCCTCCCCTTTTAAAGAAAAAGGATATTCCGTGTCGTTTTGACTTAAAATATCTACACATAATCCTATTCAGATCATTTTTAGACACTTGTCATGCTTGTAAAACTCACAAGTAGCATTTTCGGATTGGGGGGGGGGCTAACAATGCTCCCCCTAATCCCCGAGTCGTGTGAGCAGAACCTAGAGTCTGGGGGTTGGGGGGGGGGTAACGCACACATAAACTTGTCTATTTTGGGGTAACGGGCAAAAAAGGCCATGAGAAAATCAAACGGAGCTGCGGTTACATCACAAATGCTTTGATGTCAACATCAAACGACGCAGTGTAACAATTTCATATGTTATCTTGTGGATTCTCAAACTTAAGGATTATAATTAGATTTAATTTTCATGTCTTGATAGCTTACGTCAACCAGCGTCTGATGGCCTTACCGACCGGCACAATGAGAAGCACTGATTTTTAAAAAAAAGTAATTAAATAAATTGTAAGCGACCAAATATTTCAGTGGAAGTTTTATTTAAAGTTACCCTTTTGATGTGACGTCACACTTCTTCAACCCCCCTCCCTCCCCTTCGTCACGCATCGTCACAAAAGTGTGACCCCCTCCCCCCCTAGGTGCGGGACGTCATTTATGGACGGCCCCTATGACGTAATTTAAATATGTCTCCCACGTATGAATATTCATTATTTTAATGAGACGACTTCTGTCTTTTATTTACTCTCTACACCAAAGATCTTCAGAGACGAGTTTCCAGAAACAGCCAATGGTAGTGGTAAGCCCGACAAAGTCAAACTAAAGAAGATGGCGGAGGATAAATTTGGATACAGAGGGAGATCACAGACAGAAACTAAGGCAGAGGCGTAGATAAGAGTTTGCGTCATTGCGAATTTCGTTCCAAGAGTGTGCTACTCATTATTTATGAATTAAGGAGAGCGGTATAAGATATTTGTTCATAACTTCAACTTTTGTCTTGATTGCTATACACTGTTCATGAGAGCCAATTAATTTCACATCTAAAAATAGACTATCAACAATAGTAATAGGGCGTGTCATTTCTAAAACCAGAAAACGTCATAACCTATTCGGTCATATGCTATTTTTAGAACGTGAGGTCAAACTTTTCAGAAATATCCTAACAACATTGATCTCACTGAAAACAATCTTTTTATAGGCGTGTAATCTTATGGATATATAATATATATATATATATATATATAGTATATATATATATATATATCTTATCTTATCTGTTTACAGAAGCTCCTTCTATACAGAAGATTATTGCGTCCTACGCTTATCTATGGTTTGTGTTTAGTCCTGCATTTTTATTAGAGATTTAAATGTTGATAAAGTGTTGGTTTTCCTGGATTCTTCAGGCAACCCATTCCACGCCCGAATTCCGGACGGGAAGAAGGAAAACTTGTATGTGTTTGTTCTTGCATACGGAATAAGAAAGGTGTTTTTATCCTTATGTCTATCTGAGGGTTGTATTAAGTTATCTTTGTGTTGTATTTCTAAAATAGAATTAATTGCTTTATGTATGATTACTACTTTGCTTTGGTTCTTCTATCCTCTAGTGTTTCATGATTTAACTACTGGTGTTATTCTTGTCAGTTTCGAATATTCTCCAGTAATGAATCTGGCAGCTCTTTTTTGAATTTGTTCTAGTTTATCAATGTTTTCTTTGGTGGATGGGTCCCATACAGAAGATGCATATTCTAGTACAGGTCTCACCAAAGTAAGGTAGCATTTTAGTTTTATATCTCTATTACATTTGTTAAAGTTCCTTTTTATAAAGCCTAAGGTTTTGTTTGATTTTTTAATAACTTCATTGACATGGGGATTCCATGATAGTTTCTCATTTATTAAGACTCCTAAGTATTTTGCATCTTTAGTTTGGGTCAGTTCTTTTCCATGAATGTAATATTTTGAATTTATTTGTTTCTTTTTCTTTGTTACTCTTAACAGTTGACACTTTTCTGGGTGGAAAGACATACTCCAGTTAGTTTCCCATTTTATCAATTCATTTAAGTCTTTTTAAGTCTTTTTGTAAAATTTTGCTGTCTTGTTCTGTATATACATGTATATATATACCAAGAACTGTCTTGTTCTGTATATACATGTATATATATACCAAGAACTGTCTTGTTCTGTATATACATGTATATATATACCAAGAACTGTCTTGTTCTGTATATACATGTATATATATACCGGGGTTGCCAGATCTGTAGTAAGTGAGAGCCATTTTATTAATATTAAAAAATTTTGAGAGCCTGCATTGAGACATTATCAATCACGTTCCCACCAATGTTCCCTTTAAGCTGTGCAGCTGCACAGATAACTGACAGACGCCGCGCAGCAGTTTAGAATTACCACGCAGCAAAATTTTGTAAAATATTGCACACAAAATGGATGTTGTGCAACTTTGCACACAAGTTTGTTTTTTTAATTTGCACAAGGACCAGCGAACCTTCTTTATCAATAAATGCAAAATCCTCTTCCCATTCTGGTAAAAAGCTTCTATTTTCTTCTTTATATTTGTAGTTTCGTTTCCTGCAACTTGTTGCCATAGTTTGTGGATTTTTATCGAAACGGGAACAAGAAATTTAACAGTTTACATCACCAACCACATTTAAACCAATCGTTCCTTTCAACTATTAAAATTTGAATAAACCAAAAATATTTTTAAGCCTTTGTTTCTGTCCAGATTTTTAAAAAAAACTTTCATTTATTTTTGTTATTACAGTGAAAATCATTGAAAGACTGAAAATTATGTTTGTTAAAACCCAATAATAGATTATGTGTTATATAAGTATGGTTGTTCAATAAAGAACATTGACTCGTCTGTCTCAACCAGTAACTCAAAAATATGGTGTATTGCAAAGCGAAGTTAGCATCCTGTCATATAATAAAAGCAGGGGTGTTATTATTAATAACACAAAAAACCAACCCCTTTTAGTTCTCTGGGGTGCGGTCGTGTTTTCCTTGATTAAATCAAAGAACCTAAATCTTTTAGTGTTAATAGATTTTTATTTCATGTTCAGGGAAAAACGGTCGGGACCGTATTTTATTTCCCTTTGACAGATATTTCTTCTTCAGCGTTTTTCTGTTAAACGTATTTCACAGCATATATTTCAAACGAAAATTTTTAATTTGATCAATTGTTCGCGAGCCGCAAAGTGAACACAGAAGAGCCACAGTTTGGCCACCGTTGATATATACTAATACTAGCAAAATACCCGCGCTTCGCAGCAGTAAATTAGGAATTCAGTTAGCGTTGAGAACCCAATGCAAAACACCAATTGATTTCAATCTGGATCATGATGGATATACTAAATATATTAACTTCACCATCTTGTCTATCTGTCGTGATCCCGCGGAAAAACAAAAAGTAAAAAATGACACACTTCCTGTGATCCCTTCGAGCTGATAATTTAAATGTTTTTTTCGTCTGTTATAATCGCGGGAGGGTACTCAACTACTTCCCAAAGTTTCATAATTCTACCTACATGTAGAGTTGGAGAATTAGTGATGCGTCAGTTTTTATATAAGACAAAAGTTACATTTGGGCCCCCAGTTAGTGATAAATTAATTAATTTTATTTTAGCCTGTTAACATTGGGGGAATGCACAACAGCTTCCCAAATGTGCGTGCTTCTACTTAAACGGGATGTTGGAGAATTAGTGGTGAGTCAGTTTTATATACGAAAAAAAAACTACATTCGGGCCACCATGAGTGGGAATTTTAAAATTCTTTTCCGCCAATTATCGTCCTTGGAGTTTACTCAACAACTTCCCAAAATTTCATGTTTCTACCTAGACGGGAAGTTGGAGAATAAGGGATGAGTCAGTTTTTATATAGCTCATATAAATAAAATAAAAACTACATTTGGGCCCCCGGCCCCCAGGGTAGTTATAATTTCAATATTTTTTTCGCCTGTTACCATTGTGGGAGTGTACTCGACTTTTTCCTAAAGTTTCAAGCTTTTACCAACACAGGAAATCGGATAATTAGTGATGAGTCAGATTTTATATAGCTCATATAAATAAAAGACTACATTTGGGACCCCGGCCCCCCATGAGTGGGATTTGAAAATTCATTTTTGCCAGTTATCGTCGTTGGAGTGTACTCAATAACTTCCCAAAGTTTCATGCTTCTACCTACATGGGAAGTTGGAGAAGTAGTGATGAGTCATTCAGTCAGTGAGGGTTCGGTCTTTATAAAAACTAGTCCTATTATTAGTAGTCAAGTCTTAACTTAACTTTATTTTAATTTAATAATATTTTTTTGCTTGGTCGTTATGTTTGATTGCAGCTTTGAGATAATTTAATGGCAGAATACAAAATTTGTTTCCTAAAACTTAATTTTCTTTAAAAGCAACTAAAAATTAAAGGGAAACAATGAAAGCAAACTTCTAGTATCAGCAGTGTTGTTTATTAAAATATAGTTATAGTATAGTCATCTGATCATGAATAGATAAGTAAACATGGTACAGATAAATTGATAGATACAGTACAATAAGAATCATAGGGATTGATCAGAAGATGAATTTGTTCTTGAATTTGTCAGATGTGTCAATCACACATGACCCCGCCCACCTTCCTACCATGAATTAAGCTGAGAGATGACTATGTACATGCTGCTTGGGATAAAACTGAATGACCAATGGCAACTGGCTGTCTTTAGAGCACATCAGCTACTTCTATTGAGATAATATCAGATATTTGTGGACAGATAGAAAGAACCAGATCTTAGTGGCACATAAAAATTTGTTTTACAAAACAATATATTGGGATATACTATAAAAGGAAATTTCTTTTTAACATTTTAGATGGGTTCAACATTTTAAGAATTACAAATTTTAAAGTAATCTGAATTTTATTTTTTTAAAACACGAAGCACTAAGGAGAATGGACTGATATAAAAATCCTTACAAAATGCTACATTCTGTCCCATGGGTCAGGGATAGAGTGATTATCATAGTATCAGAAATGGCTCGTTGGTTTATTGTCTTTAATGGTCATGGAGGGAAAGTACAAATTGTCTTGTGTTAACTATTGATAGGTGAAAGTAATATCTAGGATATGGAACTACCAAAACTAGTTCATTGACTTCCAAGTTGAAAACATCAGGATTATTTTGGCAGAATATTCAGTAAGCAATGATTAAATATGATCAGCAGGGACACAAACAATAAATGCAGCCATGTTTTTTCTTACTACGGTGTGTGGTTAGCTTATACTTATAGTAGTGAACAGGGGCCACACCAATACATCATACTGAGCCTCCAGTTGGCATCTCATCACTTTCAAGAATAATGACACCATTTTTATTTCTATAAATTAGACTTAAGTTATATCTGGCCATTTTTTTTTACATGTTTCATTCTTTTCTTGAATGTGTACAAAATGTTTGTTTTTTTAAATTTCAACCAACTTGATAAACCAACAAAATATTTGTACATATTATTATTATAGTATTTACAAATAATTCAATTAAAGTACTCAACAAAATTCCAATAATTAAAAATAACTTCAGTCACATGTACTGTCAGGAATCATTGTGTTGAGCATTCAATTTTATTACTACTTCCAGTTTTGGAATCAGTTCTAGCTTCATGTCATCAACTATTTTTAAAATGATTTCTTGAAGAGTAAAAAAAAAGTTATCTGAATAACATTAGATAACTTTAATAATTATTTATATTAAAACATGTTAAAATTTAATTAATGAAATAGAAATAAACATTTGATGTAATGAAAGTAATCAATAAATTAAATGTATGCATTGCTAATAAATTTGTCTTCTTCTTGAAAGTTAATATTTTATTAACAAGGCATTTTCAATCTAGAAACACTCACATATTAAATAAATGATCCATTACATAAGCATTAACATACACGTTCATCAATTTAAAAATAGAAACATTTTTGTAAGATATTTAGAATATTAATAATCTGAATGTCTCTTGATTTGATAAACTTTATACACTGTCATGTTATCAAATGACAGCAGTGACCTCCCTCGGCTCTTCAAATAGAATCTTATCATTTGTTCCATCATTTCTAAGACACATTTATTTACAGAATATATCTCTTCCTATTTTCAACATCAAGTATAGAAAGACGAGAGCCTCAAGCAAGCAACTCCTCTATCAAGTCTAGTCTAGTAGTTTTTTTGTTTGCATAAATCTGATTAAGATTTTAACAGAGGTTCAAATGACAAAATAAAATGTACATCAGAAATTTAAGGGTTCATATATTTCCCTGGCATAAAAACATCTAAGATTTTCCCCTAAAGAAAATCGACATGAAGAAATACATTATTAATAGCCAGTATTGGCACAGCACTAGAAGGTATGTACACATCACTAGTAGGTATGCACACATCACTAGTCGTATGCAAACAGCACTAGTCCGTATGCACACATCACTAGTCGGTATGCACACAGCAATAGGTATGCACCCATCACTGGTCACTATGCACACATCACTAGTCGGTATGCACACAGCACTAGTCGTATGCAAACAGCACTAGTCGGTATGCACACAGCAATAGGTATGCACCCATCACTGGTCACTATGCACACAGCACTAGTCGGTATGCACACAGCACTAGTCGGTATGCACACAGTCAGCTAGTCGGTATGCACACAGCGCTAGTCGGTATGCACACATCACTAGTCGGTATGCACACATCACTAGTCGGTATGCACACAGCACTAGTCGGTATGCACACAGCGCTAGTCGGTATGCACACATCACTAGTCGGTATGCACACATCACTAGTCAGTATGTGTTGAACTCTATCCAACTTACCAGCTTGACTTAGAACTAAAAGTTATTTATAGCACTACTAAAAGCTTCAGAGCCAATGAACACAAATCAAATCCTAAAACTAAAATACACAGGTCAAAAACAGTCACTTTAACTTGTTCAAAGTTTATGAATAGGCAAAATATATGCATTGGGAATTTCATATTGCATATTACATAAAAAGTCACTGATAATAAGATAACCATTTCTACTGGTTATTGGCTAAGTGCGCAGGAGGAATGATGGAGAAATTGCTGAACTAAGAAACTAATGCACAGACTGAATATAATAATGTCCCTTTGGCATGATACGAATGTTCTTCCTTAAAGTCAATAATAAGACTTGCATTATTTGAACTGGTTGCTTATACAAATAAAACATTACAGAGAACAATGAAGTAAACGAACAATGAAGTAAACGCTATCTTTACACGACTAAATTTCAACATCAACAACTTAGACATTAAAAATCCAAAAGTTAAGAAATATTTCTTTTGTAAGACCTTCAGGTGGTTCAGTTACCAAGTGATGTAAGAAACTCAGGCTTAATTTGCATCACCAAATAAGTAGAAGCATTTTTAACAATGTCTTATTGATATCTTATTTTTATCCAATTTAATGTGTTACATAATTTAATATGAAATGTACACTACAGCAGTGGTTCTCAACCTATGGTCTGCGGACCACTAATGATCCGAGGAAATGCGCCTTTTGGTCCGCGAGGATGAAATTTTAATTTATAAACAAAGTATATTTATCTATAAATTTCCTGAACGTGAGTGGCAAAATTTTCAGTAGTGGTCCGCAGCTAAGACACAAATTTTTCAAGTGGTCCTTGATTATCAAAAGGTTGAGAACCACTGCACTACAGTACAGTACAGTGCTTTGAATCATCATATTTATCAATCAACAAGAAAAAAAACTATATTTAAATATTATCTGATATTTTCTGAGAATACAATAAAAAATTTGTTATAATTTTGTCATGGAATATTCACAACAAAACTATTTGCTACAATGAGCCACACAAATAAGATGGCTCTAACTATGAGCCCCACAAATAAGATGGCTCTAACTCTAACATGAACTCAATGCTGAACTTGTTGAACACTGGCCCAAACAACAAACAAAACCATCAACAGTAAACATTGGTTTCATCACACAGAAGAAAATCAGTGGAAATATTATCATCAAAATGTTCAAATATTTGCCAATCAAATACAGCCTTCTTATCATCTGCTACTGCTAGTTCCAATCTGATATGTCATTTATAGGAACTACTCCATTACAACTAACTGTATAACCAGACACCATAATTTTTTCTTGCTAATTCTTGTCTAGGCCAAGTGGAAATTATAAATCAATTTTATCTAATGTGGTCCTGAGAGAAGATTTATACTTGTAGCTTTCAACCTTTGAACTCTGACCAAAAATATAATGCCGATATTTTTTTAATTTTCAAATAAAGAAACTGACCATTAGCCATTTATAAATTTAAAAACAAATTATGATTATATCTCTTGGCAGAGAAAGATTTAGTACCCATTATAATTTTGTTAATAACTAAAATGTTCAAATACAATGATAAAGCATTAGGTGGCTAGATTACTTTGGCACAACCCTGTCTTATATGTAACATAAAGCATTCTGTGGCTAGATTACTTTGGCACATCCCTGTCTTATATGTAACATAACTAGACAAACAAGTATAGCTCTTTACAAGATGTGCTTGCTCCTTGTAACATAGAACACTTACGATCACATGACCTGATGTGCTTGCTCCTTGTAACATAGAACACTTACGATCACATGACCTGATGTGCTTGCTCCTTGTAAAATAGTACACTTACGATCACATGACCTGATGCACTTCAATCACATTGCCTCATGATTCAAGTATAATACACATCATGTGCATGCCTCAACAGACATGATCCTACTATGAGTAGGGTCTCTTGTAGTTTCACATGTTCATCAAATAGATAGGTTTCCATTTCTTTCAGGAGTCAATGGTTTGGAAAACTCACAACCGGGTTCACTATTCAGCTCACTTGAACATGAAACCAAATGTTATTTATAAGTTATTATTCAGTCATTCAACTTCTGTTGAAAATAATGATTTGCAAGGTGAAATACTCGTTATTTTCAGAAATACTACTCTGAAATTAAATGAATTTCGTTGCGTTGATTTCTTTACTATAAAAATTATGGGAAATGCCAGGTGAAAGAATGTAATATTTAATTGAGTGTAGAAATGAAACGTTTGATTGACCATTGAGTTAAGAAACAGCATCTACTGTTACTGACCATTGAGTTAAGAAACAGCATCTACTGTTATTGACCATTAAGTTGAGATTCAATAGTTCTTAGTGTTTTGGAAGATTTAGGTTTGTATTTGATGGTGTCTTCTCCTGCCTCTGTTGCAAAGTATTTCATTTTTTCCCTGAAGGACATTCTGTCAGTGCTTGGTGTGCGGCCGGTGGTCTGTGATGCTATTTTGGCCTCAATTCTGGACCTGGGGTCTCTGTAGATCTCCTGTGCCCCTATTACGTTTGGCGTGTTGGTGTTTGTGCTATAAACAATGTCTGACTGCCGGTCATCCCCCTGCGGTGTGCCGTTGCTCCTGACAAACGGAGGGTCGGGGCCGTCAAAGACCTCGGCATCAGGGCTGTAGTTGGGAGGGGGAAGATCATCAAACGACTGGGAGCCTGTGGGTGACTTGTAGGAAGAGGAAGAATGGCTGGGGGTGCGATCTTTATAAGTGTTCATTTGAGTATTGAAGGACACAGACTTCTTGGCGGGCGGCGGAGGTTCCTGGGCGTTCCTCAAGGCTGAAGGGAGGGCACCGGGGACCGTCGCCGGAGGCGGAGGAAAGTCAGGGTTGCCACTACCTCTGAATGATGCTCTCTGTTGGTGGTGATTGAATGTTTCATAGGATGACGCACTTCTGGCCGGGGGTGGCGGCGCCTGAGTTGTCGGGTCAGGCTGACCCTGGGCATTGAGATTAGCATACTGGGCATAGACAGGAGATGCTGGGCCTTGTTGAGAAGAAATAGGAGTGTTGAGTGAATCTAGCCTTTTTCTCTCTTCAGAAACTCGTATAATACGATTTTGCTCCAGTTTCTGCTGCCTTTCCAGAGCCAGTTGCTGTTGCGTATACTCTTCTTCTTCTCTGCGTATTTCTGCCCTTATCCTTTTCTCTTCAGCATCTCGCTTGTCTTGAAGCTCTTGCCTGCGTTCACGCTCCTAGAGAGACAATGAAAAGTCAGTGACAGCTAATACATTGGTTGCAATAGATGACCAAAGACAGAAACTACTTTTAATAAGATGCAGATTCTTTTCTCTGGTATTCTGAGACACTTTCTTTAAACTGTGCTGCTGACCTCCAGATATAATAGGCTAATCTGACTACTATAACAATTGACATTACTCAACTAGACAAATTAAATTATCAAATAATATATATTTTTTTTAAAAAACATCAAAAAAACCAACAAAAATAAATTATTAGAGAAAGATCCAGCACAACAATCCTAAAATATTTTCTTACTATATCACATAGAAATTTATTTTTGACATTTTATTCTCGTAAAATATTCATCAACCTACAAATTGTCTTTTCTTTTCCAGTTCTTCTTCTCTCCTTTGATTCAGTTTCTCTTCCTCCTTTTGTAGCTGGCGTTTTTGTTCTTCATAATTCTGCCGCTGCTTCTCTCTAGTTTCCTGTTCCAAATACAAAGACATGAGGACCGTCTCATTGAAATGTCTGACAAGCTTCAAATAAAGTGTCCCCTAGTTTAACTCAAAGAGTAGTTTGGGATATTATTCCCCTTAGCCCAGAGATTATTTTGGAGACAGTAAACATTTAATAGGTTAGCAAATTATTTTTGAACTTTTTTTATTTAAACAACTGATAATAACATAAAGATAATTATCTGTATAGAATTGGAGAAGTTTTTGGTTCACACTTTTCTTTTATGAATAAAAACATTAATTAGACAAGGATAGAAATGATTCTAAAAATAGATTATAGAAATAAAGATGTATAAGTAAAAAAATGAAGCTGTTAATTATGAAGATGAAGTCAATGACAAAAGTCAATAATATAAAATATATAATACATTTTAAATAAAAACAATTATTATAAGATAAAAAGTTTAATGCAATAATAATATATTAGGTTTCATCGAGTGTGCGTAAGTCGCCATTAACAGATCCACACAAAATAAATCAGTTATTGGTTGATTTTCATAATTTAAAGGGCAAAATAAAATTCAACTATTCTCGTAAAGGTTAAACATTATGCCCGAGAATTCGGTGAAAAGTCATTCTCATTTTTCTGTTTATCTTATCTGTTTACAGACGCTCCTTCTATACAGAAGATTATTGCGTCCTACGCTTATCTATGGTTTGTGTTTAGTCCTGCATTTTTATTAGAGATTTAAATGTTGATAAAGTGTTGGTTTTCCTGGATTCTTCAGGCAACCCATTCCACGCCCGAATTCCGGACGGGAAGAAGGAAAACTTGTATGTGTTTGTTCTTGCATACGGGATAAGAAAGGTGTTTTTATCCTTATGTCTATCTGAGGGTTGTATTAAGTTATCTTTGTGTTGTATTTCTAAATTAGAATTAATTGCTTTATGTATGATTACTACTTTGCTCTTGGTTCTTCTATCCTCTAGTGTTTCAAGGTTTAATGATTTAACTAATGGTGTTACTCTTGTCAGTTTCGAATATTCTCCAGTAATGAATCTGGCAGCTCTTTTTTGAATTTGTTCTAGTTTATCAATGTTTTCTTTGGTGGATGGGTCCCATACAGAAGATGCATATTCTAGTGCAGGTCTCACCAAAGTGAGGTAGCATTTTAGTTTTATATCTCTATTACATTTGTTAAAGTTCCTTTTTATAAAGCCTAAGGTTTTGTTTGATTTTTTAATAACTTCATTGACATGGGGATTCCATGATAGTTTCTCATTTATTAAGACTCCTAAGTATTTTGCATCTTTAGTTTGGGTCAGTTCTTTTCCATGAATGTAATATTTTGAATTTATTTGTTTCTTTTTCTTTGTTACTCTTAACAGTTGACACTTTTCTGGATGGAAAGACATACTCCAGTTAGTTTCCCATTTTATCAATTCATCTAAGTCTTTTTGTAAAATTTTGCTATCTTGTTCTGATTTAATTGTTCTATAGATTATACAATCATCAGCAAATAGCCTAACTTTTGTACCTGTTGAGATGTTGTTGGGTAAATCATTTATATAAATTAAAAAGAGTAAGGGACCTAGCACAGTTCCTTGTGGAACTCCTGAGTTAACCTTTATTGGTGCAGATTTAGATCCATTAATTATTACAGTTTGCTCCCTGCCCAAAAGGAAGTCTTGGATCCAGTGATGTAAGGAACCTGAGATTCCAAAGTAGTTAAGTTTTTTAAGTAAACTAAGGTGGTGAACTTTGTCAAATGCTTTTGAGAAGTCTAGTAATATTGTATCTATTTGATCATTTTTGTCCAAGCCTTTTGATAGTTCATCTATTAAACCTATTAATTGTGTTTCACATGATCTGTTTTTTCTAAAGCCGTGTTGATGTGGGCATAGGGCATTATATTTGTCAAGGTGGTTAACTATTCTACTATATATTATGTGTTCTAGTAATTTACAGGTGATACTAGTAAGTGATACAGGCCTGTAATTACCAGGGTCTGATTTATCCCCTTTCTTAAAGAGTGGACTTACATTAGCTAATTTCCAATCCTGGGGCACTTTACCCTGGTTTAGAGAGGCTTGAAAGAGAACTGTTTATATCCAATAACCCTCTATGTGACAAATAGACGTGCTTGGGCCACAGGCAAAAATGTAGGTCGGTACAAAAAGACAAGCCTATACTAGAAGGGTTAAAGGATATTTCCACTTAGTGTCCCCATGACAGGACCGGTGCCCTAGATGTTATTAAAAAGGACATTTACCCTTTGTAACCTGAGCTGTTCCTGGTGCTCCTTAGATCTTCTCTCTTGTCTCTTCTGCATTCTCTGACGCTGCTCTTCTCTGTCTTTTTCATGCATCTCCAGTCTCCTTTCAAGGCTGAAATATAGAGCACAAGTGATATAGGGCACAAGTGATATAGGACACAAGTGATATAGGGCACAGGAAATATAGGGCACAGGTGATATAGGACACAGGTGATATGGGACACAAGTGATATAGGGCACATGTGATATAGGGCACAGGTGATATAGGGCACAAGTGATATAGGGCACAAGTGATATAGGACACAAGTGATATAGGGCACAAGTGATATAGGACACAAGTGATATGGGGCACAAGTGATATAGGGCACAAGTGGTATGGGGCACAGGTGATATAGGACACAAGTGGTATGGGACACAAGTGGTATGGGACACAAGTGATATAGGACACAAGTGATATAGGGCACAAGTGATATAGGGCACAAGTGGTATGGGGCACAGGTGATATAGGACACAAGTGGTATGGGACACAAGTGGTATGGGACACAAGTGATATAGGACACAGGTGATATAGGGCACAAGTGGTATGGGACACAAGTGATATAGGGCACAGGTGATATAGGGCACAGGTGATATGGGGCACAGGTGATATAGGGCACAAGTGGTATGGGACAAGTGATATGGGGCACAGGTGATATGGGGCACAAGTGATATGGGGCACAGGTGATATGGGGCACAGGTGATATAGGGCACAGGTGATATGGGACACAAGTGATATAGGGCACAGGTGATATAGGGCACAGGTGATATAGGGCACAAGTGGTATGGGACACACGTGATATGGGGCACAAGTGATATGGGGCACAGGTGATATGGGGCACAGGTGATATAGGGCACAGGTGATATAGGGCACAAGTGATATAGGGCACGGGTGATATAGGGCACGGGTGATATAGGGCACAAGTGATATAGGGCACAGGTGATATAGGGCACAAGTGGTATGGGGCACAGGTGATATAGGGCACAGGTGATATAGGGCACAAGTGATATAGGGCACAAGTGATATAGGGCACAGGTGATATAGGGCACAGGTGATATAGGGCACAGGTGGTATGGGGCACAAGTGGTATGGGGCACAGGTGATATAGGGCACAAGTGATATAGGACACAAGTGATATAGGGCAAAAGTGGTATGGGGCACAGGTGGTATGGGGCACAGGTGATATAGGGCACAGGTGATATAGGACACAGGTGATATAGGGCACAGGTGATATAGGGCACAAGTGATATAGGGCACAGGTGATATAGGGCACGAGTGATATAGGGCACAAGTGATATAGGGCACAGGTGATATAGGGCACAGGTGGTATGGGGCACAGGTGATATAGGGCACAGGTGATATAGGGCACAGGTGGTATGGGGCACAGGTGATATAGGGCACAGGTGATATAGGGCACAAGTGATATAGGGCACAGGTGGTTTAGGGCACAGGTGATATAGGGCACAAGTAGTATGGGGCACAGGTGATATAGGGCACGGGTGATATAGGGCACAGGTGATATAGAGCACAAGTGATATAGGACACAAGTGATTTAGGGCAAAAGTGGTATGGGGCACGGGTGATATAGGGCACAAGTGATATAGGGCAAAAGTGATATAGAACAAAGAGGGATATAGGACACATAATTTTCATAAAGAAATAATATATATTAAGTGCAGTGCAATGATAAAGTTATACCGTATTTATCTGCGTAAAACACGCACAGGCATGTAACACGCACCTTCATTTTAAGAGGGAAATTTCATGAAATTTTTTTAAACATATCGGCGTAACACACGCATACATCATTAGCCCTCTATTTTCAGGGGGGAAAAAGTGCGTGTTATACGCTGATAAATACGGTAAGTAGAATTGTGTTGATATCTTTTTAAATAAATCTTTTAAAATGCATGAAGAGAATTGACTTTTATATTGCTGAGTTGAGCTAAAACTATGATTGTTAAACTATTTAGCTGGATTGTTACTTACGACTTCAATCTTTCTGCCTCTCTGGCAGCATCAAGTCTTTGCTGGGTGTCTTCAAACTCCTGCATTCTAAGTCGAGACTTTTCTAGATCCTCCTTCAATGTCTGTATGAGCCGTTCACGGGTCTGAACAAGTGAGATTATAAGGTCAAACATAAAAGAACAGAAATACAAACTACGAGTCAGTAACCAAACAAACACATTAACACAATTACTAACAGACCAAACAAATTGGCTTTTTCATAAGACTGGTTTAAACAGCATTAAAACTATATCATCATTTCATCAAAGTCCATATTATTGTTCTGAGTTTTAAAAAAAATAAATAAAATTATGAAGAGAAAACTCACGAATAAACGTTCTGCCATTTCTTCATCATCCTCATAGTCATAATCTCCCTTTTCTTCTATTTCTCTAACTCTACGTTGAAACTCCTGCTCCATTTTTAGTTTACGCAGCCGATCTTGATCCTGTAATTAAAAAAAAATTGAGATAATTAAATTAGCCAGTTTTTATAAAACATTTACATTTTGCTGTTTCTCTTTATGCCATTTAGTCAAAAAGTTCTATAATTACTGACAGAGTCAATTTTACATTTTGCCGTTTCTCTTCATGCCATTTAGTCAAAAAGTTCTATAATTACTGACAGAGTCAATTATACATTTTGCCGTTTCTCTTCATACCATTTAGTCAAAAAGTGCTATAATGACTGACAGAGTCAATTTTACATTTTGCCGTTTCTCTTCATACCATTTAGTAAAAAAGTGCTATAATGACTGACGTCGTCAATACTCACTGACGTTGTCAATACTCACTGACGTCGTCAATACTCACAGATGGAGAGAGGAAAGATCTGGATTCCAATTCAGCTATTTCTTGCTCTCTAGCTCTAAAGAGTTCTTCCTGCTCTTGTGCTTCAGCTTTCTCTTTGGCATCTCTGTCCCAGGCAGACCTATTGTTGATGTCTGGTCTATCTTTCAACTTGGGTTTGGACATGGGAACAGCTGGCTTTACCTAGATAACAAATTATTTTCAATAAATAACAGACTAGAACTTGACAGACAAGAGAATGGGAACAGCTGGCTTTATCTAGATAACAAATTAGTTTCAATAAATAAGAGAATAGAACTTGACTGACAAGAGAAACACATTAATGCAGGTTTTCATTGGTTTATGTCAGTTAAATTGATAAAAATACATAAAAATTGAAGAGTTGATTCCCTCCCCTACAACTAGCAGTGTTAAAAGTAAACAACTTGTTGATGTACCTGAAATCCTTGAGCTTTCAAAGCCGGGTTGTTGATAGCATCATAGTCAGAGGGGGGCTGGGGCAGTGGGGGAGGCTGGTCAATGACATTGTCAAAACTGATGTTCTGGTAGTTGGGGTGTGAGAGAGAATCGTTGGATCTGTAGCTCTCCGGTCTCGGCTGGTAGCCCAAGGGGACAGAATCTCTGGCATCAGTACCAGGTGGGAGCACTCGGTTGATGGAAGATGGTGGGGGGTATTGCTGGGGTTGGGATGGTGGGGGGTATTGCTGGGGCTGGGCTGATGGCTGGTACTTTGCTTGTGGTGGTGGCTGCGACTGGTTGCCATACCTCTGGGTCCTGTCATTAAATTAAAGTGTTCATTTCTTTATGATGACATAGCATCCAAGTACTCTAGCTCAGAAATGTTCAACAAAGATAAAAAACTGTGCAGCGGTTTATGTTCATCCTACAATAGCAAAAATATGGGTACACTACCCCAGGGAGCTAAATGAGAACCTTATCAATAGAGATATCTTTTCGTACCTCAAAGAAGGGCCAGCTCTGACTAGGTGATCAAATCTTATCAATAGAGATATCTTTTGGTACCTCAAAGATGGGTAAGCTCTGACTAGGTGATCAAATCTTATCAATAGAGATATCTTTTGGTACCTCAAAGATGGGTAAGCTCTGACTAGGTGATCAAATGTTATCAATAGAGATATCTTTTGGTACCTCAAAGATGGGCAAGCTCTGACTAGGTGATCAAATCTTATAGTTACAATATTTATAGCTATGTAATTACCTGTCGGTGGCTAGAAATTGGTTAGTAGCATTGATCTGCATTAGAAGCTTCTGTTGTTCCTCTGCTAACTTCTGCTCAATGAGGGCTTCATGGGACGGCGGCGGGGGTAGAGGTGGGAGCTCTTCCTGATAATCATCAAGTTGAGAGGACGGGGCGGCCGTAGAATGGATGTCATTGTGTGTGGGTGGGGGCGGCAGTTCACTGCTGTCAGGGTAACCGTATTGATTGAGTGGGGGCTCCCCAAACCTTTGCTGGTGCTGAAACATTGGATCCTGCTGCATAGGTCTGTTGGAGTCTGGTTGCATAGCTACGTCCTGGTACACAGGGCTGGGGAGATTGTTAGTACTGTTACGCATCTCTTGTTTTGGGTAACCACCTTGGCCATTGGGCAGCTGGTAGTTCCTGGGGTCTGGGCCATTGGGCAGCTGGAAGTTCCTGGAGTCTGGGTTGAGCCTCTGGTCAGCAAAGTTTCTAGAGTCTTGCTGCATGCCCCTCAAGTCCTGCGTGCCCCTCAAGTCCTGCATAGGTCCATTTCTAGGGTCAGGAGATGTTCGGAGGTCCACTTCAAACCTGGGATCATTTCTCAAATTTTGTTGGCCAGAATTTCTATTTCCAGGCTGCTGCAAGTTCCTTTGGTCATACTGGGGTACTCCTGCATTGACGTAGCTTGGCTGCTCAGATGTCTGGAGTGAGCCAGTTGATCGTGCATCTCCATAAAAGTGGGGCTGGGTTTGACGGTTGTCTACCCTGACCATTGGAAGGTCAGCGTGCTGGACACGAGGCTGATTCTTCTTGGCTATGACCGGTGGCTTGAGTCCCGGTCTGGGCTTGAGGTCGTTCTCACTGGGCAAGCGCTGGAGCTGGTGGAAGGCAGGAGGAGGTTCTTGTTTCAGGGGAACTGTGTTTTCATAGAAATTGGGTTGTCTGTTGTAGGCAGTGTTACTGGTCTTCTGGGGGAGGCCCTGCTGACTGTTGGAGGCAGAGTTACTGCTCTTCTGTGGGAGGCCCTGCTGACTGTTGTAGGCAGAGTTAGTGGTCTTCTGTGGGAGGCCCTGCTGACTGAAGAGCCTTTCATGAGCCGTTGGTTTGGGGGGAGGGTTGTGCAGAGGTTGGGGAGGTGGCTCTCTATTCTGAGCCCCGATGTTGCTGTAAGGGGGGCTGTTACCTCCGCTGTTTTGGGGCTTGTAAGCAGCGCCTCGAGGGTCTTCGTATTTGTCGTGCCATTCTTTCAATTTACTGCCCACATCCTCTGACCTTGGCCTTGAAGAAAAATCCCCACTGTTGGCACTGTGAGGATCATAGTAAGCAGACTGAGGTCTGGAGTCTTTGTTGCTGTTGGAAGATGTTTTTGATGAGACTGATGACCTGTCAGAGTTTTTCTGGGCCACATAAGCCTGGTTCTGGGGCTTGGCTTGCCCTGGAATGTTCTGTCTGGGGTCAACAAAGTTATAGCCAGGTCTGTCCTGTCCTTCGTAAGAGTTTCTCTCCCCGGTTATGCCAGCGGGCTTGTTGATCGTAGGCTGGTTCTCATAGTCGTTTGGTCTGATGTCTTGCCTCCTACCACTGGGAGAGTACTGGCCATATCCCGGGGAGGACGGGTGCAGCATGCCGACAGACTGGGCAGGTTTCATCTGTGGATGCTGCATGTCAGGGCGGTCAAGGTTTGTGTCCACGTGCAGATTGGAAGTTGATTTGGAACGTGGGTCATCGTGGCGGTAGTAAGGTTCATTCTGGTGTGGTCTCTGTAAGGCCAGGTTACCAGAGGACGGAGCTCTCATTTTACTTGGCTCACCTGTGGACAGAAACATGAGGTCAGACTTGTGTTGCTGTATAACAAAGATGACAGAAATAGAAAATGTTCATTCAAGCTGTTATGTATTGACAGATTTGTTATCTCACCATAGCCATTGACAGACTTGATATCTGGACCATCATAAGGTGGGGGTGGGCCATCATCATTGGCCAGTCTCTTAGAACCAGCTCCTTTGTTTAGGGCAGCTGAAATCATTGAATGACTCTATTGAAATGTTTGGTCATTGAACTAAACATTTTACAGATTATAATACTATTCCTTTTTCTGTATACAAAGTTGAAATAAATGTAAAAGTATGACCACATTTGATGTCAACATCCACTGACCTCTCTGGCTTGTGGGGGAGGGTTGACTCAAGAGAGAGCCCAGGTTGTGGTAGAGAACTGCTCGTTTAGCCACCTTCAGTTTGATCACCTGACCAGTTTTGGTCATCAACTCTGCAGCCCTGGGTTAAATATACAAAATCTAAATTATTCAGAAAGCTATTCAACTTATCAATGGTTTAACTCTTTTTCTCCCGATCAACGCTGCCATCGTTGATTTTAAAAGACGTTTTTGACGGATTGACAATGGAACGTCAAATTTTACAACTGGATCGTTTTGTTTCTTTTCTTAGCTATTTAACTAAAATTAGTTTTAATGTAATCTAGAATGATTTCCCTTGCATAAAAAAAATAGGTAATTCTTTGTTTGAATGTTTTCACCGCAAAAGAAGCTTCTGTTTTCATTTTCGTTTTTACTTTTGTTTTACAAACCGGTATATTCAACCAGCTCATCTGGTTATCGATCTAATATTATTATAAATACTATAATGATGAACAAGAAAAAGGTATTGTTTTTTATGATGATTCAGATGGTAATTTTAAATTGCCGATGAATCATGCGCCCCTAGTGCTAGTAGTTGGTAGTGAAATCGACAATGAAGTTGACAAGTCATCTGTTGATAAACAACAAGCCCCGCCCCCATATCAAATGCTGCGATGAACTGATAATATTTCTACCATAAATAATAATACAGACAATAAAGAGTCCAGTTTGAAAGCTGCTAAACTTTTTCACTAAAACTACGTGCAATTTTGGATAGAATTTAAAATAAATTCTAGTTGCAATACATAATAGCTTCCAGCTCCATTGTAAACAGTTCAATGTTCCTATTATCTTACCCTTTAGGTGACCGTGGACATTGAGCTCTAATGTTTTATTGGTTGGTTTTTTAATGTGAATTTATTTCTGTTTGATATAAATATGAATATAGTTCAGAAAAAACACATTTGTCTTTCATTTTGGATAAAAATCTAGATTTTTGTGACTTAGAATGAGTTTTTTTTTAATGTGTTTTAATTTTTTTTTCTTTTCACTAAAACAAAATCATAATATTTTATGAAAATAAAGTCATGAGTCTGTGTTGCCTAAAAACATAATACTTTTCCCTTTAATTCAATAACAAATATATCATTTTCTGTTAAATAATAAAAACATTAACATTTTAAGATAGCATGGTAGCCCACGACAAATTTCCAGAATAGATAATTCCGGCACAATGAATAAAATAATTCCTGAGAAAAAGAGTAAAGGAAGCTATGGAAGTTCTCAATTATAAGCAGGCCATTTCAGTTTTGCCAATATATATTGAGTCAGTTAACTGATATTACATCAAACTTTTGTTGACTGATGACTTACTTGTCCTGTGAGAGGCCAACCAGAGATTTGCCATCAACTTCCAACAGCTGGTCCCCTGCTTGCAGCCGTCCATCCTAAAATAGATAGTTCAACTTTAGTTGGGGACGAGTAAAATTTGGTATTCTCCACAAAAAATTCAAAACATTATCTATGTCCACAAATACAAGACAATTCTTCTATATTTGACAAGAGCAGGCTGCACATAAAATGAGTTGTGTAAAAACTAACAAAAGATTTGAGTGACTCACCAAGGCTGCTGCACCACCTTCCACCACAGACTTGATATAAATGCCTTGTTCACTTTGACCTTCTCCCTGTAACAGGACAACACAGTTCATTTCAACATTACAATATACAGAAATTATAGACCAGGGAAAAGTTAATAAATAAATTCATCTGAACTAAACAGACTGACATTTTAGATTTTTTAACCATAAAAATTCTTTTTTTAAAATTATTAATGAGTTGGAATAATTTGAAATGAGTGAACCTCAGCAGGCCACTGTTGTGGTGTATCATGTACTTACAATGGCTGCCACAATACTCAGTCCCATGCTGCCTTTGACTTTATTAAATGTCACAGTAAATATCTGAGGTGTGGGTGGAAGTCCAAGGCCAGGGCTTGTTGGGCTGCTTGGTTTGAACTGAGGATTGGAAGTACAAGGGTTAACTAAACAACTGGTTGGTTTGAACTGATGATTGGAATTACATGGGTTAACTAAACAACTGGTTGGTTTGATCTGAGGATTGGTTGGAAGTACAAGGGTTAACTAAACAACTGGTTGGTTTGAACTGAGGATTGGAAGTACAAGGGTTAACTAAACAACTGGTTGGTTTGATCTGAGGATTGGTTGGAAGTACAAGGGTTAACTAAACAAATGGTCAGTTTCAACTGATGATTGGAAGTACAAGGGTTAACTTAACAACTGGTTGGTTTGAACTGAGGATTGGAATCACACACATAAGTTAATTAAACCAGCAACCTAGCTTTCTTCACAATATCTCAGGTATTTCTACAAGTAACTTTGACATAGTTACAAACATTTTATTTTATCAAGAACTCAGTGTTAATGAAGAGATCCATTCAATGTCAAGCATCAATCAATACAAATAATACAAACAAATTGTGTGAAGAGAAGTTACCTCAGGAAGGGGTCCATCTCCAAAGTAGACAGTCCAACTCCCAGAAGTGTTGTTGTTAACAATGAATCTACACATGCCTGCCATTGAAAAGTAAAGCATGAAATACATGACATTTTAACTCTTGTTTTATATCAAATAAAATATAAATGTGACAGTTAAGTAAATAAAAAATGGGGTTTAAGAACATAACAGGTGGAAGATGTTACCAAGACTTTCAAGCTGTCTCACAAAGTCAGGAAGCCCGTTTGGAATGCCCCGTATTGTATCACATGAGTAGCCGTCTTCTGGCAACAAGAAAGGCAGGTGAAGGTCATTGTCCTCTTCCAGCCTTACTTCTCGCCCATCGGTACGAGTCAACTCATCTGCCATATTTTCAGCTATGGACACGACCCTGTCGATGAACTGTGGGGCCACCGGCTGCTCATTGGGTTCTGGGATGTAACGTCTGAGCAACGCCCGCAGCTGCAGGGAGTTGAGCTTGAAGCACGTTGAACTGATGTTGGTGATGTCATCAGCTGTCAACTTGGAGGCTTGAAGTAAGTGGGCGGCCTAAAATAAATGTACAGATGTGAAATTAGATGCTCTATTAGCACAGATGTCAATTTTGATATTCTATTAGTACAGACATGAATTTAGATGTTCTATTAACGTTTAATGCCCCAAAGCGCAGTAATGCGCGCCTTGTCTCTAATCCCAAAGCACACTAAAGCGCGCCTCGATAGCTCTCTCTTTAGTAACCTGTATGATCCTACAACCTATATGCTCTAACCTGTATGATCATACAAGCTATATGTTCTAACCTGTATGATCCTACACAGATGGCAATCCGCTGCCAACTCCAGTCCTTGTTTCTCAGCCCAAGCCTCCACACTTCCCAGCCTCCTCTTGAGACGCAGTCCCCACGCCCTGGTGCACAGCTGCAGCTGTGGCTCAGTGACCAGGATGTTGAACAGCCACATGTTGATGAAGTGAAAGAGTTGAGAGAACAGCTGGATGGTCAGGGCTGCGTTAACACGACAGCGGCGTAACAGCGTCATGGCTGCTGTCAGCGTGTTTAAAACGTCAGCCAAAGTCGGCCGCCCCATGTTGTAGCGGTGACCCATTTCTGAAATTAAAATGTTGAGAATTTTTATTTTGATGTAATACTTCTAGTCACCCTTTTACCTTCATCTGCAACAGTTAATATATTATCTAATCTCCCTCTCACCGGCTATTGAGTTATTAATTACAACACTGGTCTACAGCGTCATTAATCTTGTTTGCTGTCAACTAAAACACTACTACACACTCACGTACTAACATGACTTATTTCATCTATATTTACACTACTACACACTCACGTACTAACATGACTTATTTCATCTATATTTACACTACTACACACTCACGTACTAACATGACTTATTTCATCTATATTTACACTACTACACACTCACGTACTAACATGACTTATTTCATCTATATTTACACTACTACACACTCACGTACTAACATGACTTATTTCATATATATTTACACTACTACACACTCACGTACTAACATGACTTATTTCATCTATATTTACACTACTACACACTCACGTACTAAAATGACTTATTTCATCTATATTTACACTACTACACACTCACGTACTAACATGACTTATTTCATATATATTTACACTACTACACACTCAAGTACTAACATGACTTATTTCATATATATTTACACTACTACACACTCACGTACTAACATGACTTATTTCATATATATTTACACTACTACACACTCACGTACTAACATGACTTATTTCATCTATATTTACACTACTACACACTCACGTACTAACATGAATTATTTCATCTATATTTACACTACTACACACTCACGTACTAACATGACTTATTTCATCTATATTTACACTACTACACACTCACGTACTAACATGACTTATTTCATCTATATTTACACTACTACACACTCACGTACTAACATGACTTATTTCATCTATATTTCAATCTTTTCATCATCATCAGTAGATGACATGAGAACATAGCTATGAGCAGAGTTCCTTTCTACATTTATACATTAGTGTTTTTTGTAGTCTTTGTTTATACATTAGTGTTTTTTTGTAGTCTTTGTTTATACATTAGTGTTTTTTGTAGTCTTTGTTTATACATTAGTGTTTTTTTGTAGTCTTTGTTTATACATTAGTGTTTTTTGTAGTCTTTGTTTATACATTAGTGTTTTTTTGTAGTCTTTGTTTATACATTAGTGTTTTTTGTAGTCTTTGTTTATACATTAGTGTTTTTGTAGTCTTTGTTTATACATTAGTGTTTTTTGTAGTCTTTGTTTATACATTAGTGTTTTTTTGTAGTCTTTGTTTATACATTAGTGTTTTTTGTAGTCTTTGTTTATACATTAGTGTTTTTTGTAGTTTTTGCATAAAATGTTTTCAAATGTTGTGGACTACAAAAACTGTAGAAAATATGTCAATAATGTACACAAGTACTTACCATCCTCAACATCATTACTGTCTGAAGGGTCAAGGAAGGCCGGCATAACCCTCTGAAGGTCTCCCTGCAGGCATCTGACCAAATGATGAAAAGCTGTTTGAACGGCTTCGGCCAGCATCTCTTGTGATGTCGTGCTGAGGGAATGAATGTCCCGATCCTGCTTGAACATGTGGAGAATTTCAGAGCAGTTGGCCATCCAGAAGGCTAGGGAGGGTGGATCATTGTGGTGGTCCTGGAAACAAACAACATCAGTAACCATGACGACAAGGGGCGGTGAGTCACGGCAGCACTTACACGTTTCTTTTAAGTAATTAATGAATTGATATTACAGTGGGGCCCGCTTAAGTCGACGGCCTCAGGGTATGAAAAATGGCGCCGAGATAACCGATCACCGACTTAAACGAAAACCAATATGGCGGCAAAATATTAACATGCACTTGAAATTTCTTTATAATTATATACATGATGTGCGTTAATTAGTGATGGGACGATAAATGAATTAATCGGAATCGTATCGGAATATCGGGACCCTAATATTTCTTCACTCTTTCCTAAGGTTAAGACCGTTCATTTTTAAGGACCGTTTAAATATAACGTAATGGGGGTGAGACTGCAATCAATTTAAATATAACCCAGGGTTCCCACTCAGTCGGGAATTCTCTTAAAATAATTTTCCCGGTCTTGAAATTTGGGAAATAGTCGGAAAAAGTTATGACTAGTCTGGAATTTATATATATATATTTATATTTTGCCGAAGTAAAAGTAAAATGACTTTGATTACATCTCTGTGGTCATGTTTCGATTCAATTTAATTTTAAAAAAGTTACCAGTTTATAATTGTCTGCGCATGCGTTAAAGGTCAAATTTTTCGCCTCGCCTCAATGCCCGTCGAATCGGCGAAATTAAAAAAAACAACAACAACATATCAATATGGTAATTTTAAATTTAATGCTTTTGACGTGCAGGATATCTGTCACTATGAGACCGCACTTGAATTTCCTCAGTCAATCAAATGATACGTGTAACTTGTAATATAAATAGTAACAAAAGCGGCCTTGACCTTATCAGAATTCGACCTACAACAGTAATGACGTGTATATTATATATCTACTAGAATATTAAGAAAATGATTTAATTTCAGCGTCATGCGCGTGTTAGTCACAGTCATGTACCTTACTGGTAACAAAGCAACAACAAACTTTTAAAAGAATAATAATAATTTTTTAAAAAATTATTTAAAAACCACCGTCGATTCTCGATACAAACCTTTATTTTCTTTTCTAAAGATATTCGTTTATCTTAAAAAATAAAATGATTAATGCATCAGAATATGAATTAAGTTTAATAATAATATAACATGCACAGCGAAATAATGACGGATTAAAGACCACGAACGCGATTTTCGAGTACATCTGGTGAATAGATACATACTCAAATTAATTCAAACACACGGAATCAAATTCAAATTGAAAGTGAAAACATCCGGTAATTTTTATTGAAATATCGTAGAATCACACAATAGCCGGAAGTCTCGAAGAAAGCGAGATGTCAACACTGTTTTGAACTAAAAATGCCAAGTGCATTGCTAGGCGAACAGACGGGGATCGAGCTAACCGACGTTAAGTTGCAAATTTAGCACTCTTTTGTGCGCGAAATATTAGGGCTTGGCGACTTTAAAAAATCGAATTAACCGCTGAAAAACGTCAGAACGGCTCAGGTGATTATGTCAAAATATTGAAGAAATGTACGTAAGCTGTGGAAATAAGTATACAAAATTTTAGACAATACAGCACAGATCTATTGAATACCTGAAGAAACAGCACAGATCTATAGTTCTATTGCATACCTGAATACTCTGTTGAGTCATTTTTGCAGTTTTGCTGGCAAAATCTGCCACGACTTGACCTCTGTGTGTGATCGGTGATCTGGCAGACAGCAAGTTACGGACGGCCATGTAGAGAGTGTACGTTGGTGCCAGTTTGAATTGGAGCTGTTTGCTGTTGACCTCCAGAATAGAAGCATGCAGCAAACGATCCTCAGCTGGGGAACAGTTGAAAAGTTTCTTGTTTCTTTGCAAACATGGCACGGTAATCATTCATAGCATAGTTTATAACACATGTCGACAACAACAAATGGCCTTGACCTACCATCATAGAATAGTTTATAACACATGTCAACAACAAATGGCCTTGACCTACCATCTATAAAATATTCCACAGAGGCAGGTAGCAAGTCTTCAGGACCTTGAGAAGAGCCTGGAGACCGGTCAGATCTCTCAGAGTTTCCCCTACAACATAAACAGTCAGTTTTTAGGTATATGTAACAGAGTCTGACACAATCAAATTACTTCATGTCAACACAGGCTAAAACTAATTAAAGATACAAATTATCTATACTCTTAAAATAAATTTTGACCAACATAAAAACAAAGACATCAACAAATATGGTTAGGATAATGACCTTCTTGGTTGTCCTTCCCATGATGGTGGCCCCTGGCGAAGGGAAGATCCCTGGACAGTTTCAATGTGTCCATCAATGTCAAAATTGGTCTCTTGAGGCTGGCCTCGAGATTTGTTGGGCAGCTGATACGGCTGATTTTGTAGAGGTGGCTGCAACATAAGACAATCTCAAGGAAATGATCTTTGGACTTGTTCTACCAACCTTTGAAGACATCCATACACAATTAATGGTCATTCACCCTCATCATTCCCACCCAGTGGCCCTTTGGACATGTCATCTTTGGACTTGTTCTACCAACCTTTGAAGACATCCATACACAATTAATGGTCATTTACCCTCATCATTCCCACCCAGTGGCCCTTTGGACATGTCATCTTTGGACTTGTTCTACCAACCTTTGAAGACATCCATACACAATTAATGGTCATTCACCCTCATCATTCCCACCCAGTGGCCCTTTGGACATGTCATCTTTGCCTCAAGGCCATGAGGAAGAATTATCAATTCAGTTGTTCTTTCTTTGTGAAATAATTACACTGCATTAAAAAACAAAAACAATTCCAAGTTTTAACATACCCAGATGCCATGTCAACTTTGTTTGATTTCATATAAAATAAGTTTCTCACATTTCTAGTGTATAGACGCAGTGTTTGAATGGGATAAAATTTACAAGATTGGTAGTTGGCATTGCCTCAGGTCTTAACCAATCTTGTCTCACCTGTCTGCTGTACTTACCTCATCAAACCTTGGGTCCAAGAACCTGTACAATCTGTCCTTCCCAAACTGGACAGTCATGCCGTGCCTCAGCATCGTTGTTTCGTGTATCCTCTGCCTCTCCACGAACGTTTCAGCATCCTGGCTGTTGGGTGTAACTGTGACGATGCCCTCTGTGTGAGCTATGACACAGTGACGTGGACGGATGTCAGCTCCAGACAGCTGCAATGTCATTGGTTTCATTGAGCAACGTATGCACAGGTTTAGATAACACATTCATTTCATTGAGCAATCTATGCACAGGTTTAGATAACACATTCATTTCATTGAGCAACCTATGCACAGGTTTAGATAACACATTCATTTCATTGAGCAACCTATGCACAGGTTTAGATAACACATTCATTTCATTGAGCAACCTATGCACAGGTTTAGATAACACAAGCATCATGAAATCATTCAAATCCATGCAAAATATAGTAAAACTATCAATGTCAAATAGAGAAAAAAATATTAAGTTAAAAAGTTCCAAGTATAGATATTACTTTTTACATAAGATAACAAACTAAGTTAACTAACAGCATATTAAACTTAAATCGTCTAAATAAAAGAACAGTTAATATTATGGCTCTAGATCACAATTGTACACCACACTACACAGTTCTTTGAACTTCATTCAAGTTCATTCAATTCATTGTAAAATGTTCATCGTTGACAGTGTCACAGACTGTCATTGTAGATAGCATATACTCCCCATATGTTGGATAGTTGGATAACAAATATTTTAAAATACAGTCGAACCCACTTACCTCGAGCTCGGTTAGCTCGACCACCCCACTAACTCGACGTTTTTTATTGGAACCGCCAAATTCTCTCTTTGTCTTAGCATTTTTTCATCGGCTAATTCGATTTTTCTAAGTCGCCGAAACCTAGTACCTCGAGCACAAAAGAGGGCCAAATTTGCAACTTAACTTGGTTAGCTCGATCCTCGTCGGTTGGCCTAGCAATGCACTCTGGCAATTTTAGTTCAAAACAGTGTTGACATCTCGCTTTTCTTCGAGACTTCCGGCTATTGTGTGATTCTACGAGATTTCAATAAAAATTACCGGATGTTTTGCGTGTGTGAATTATAATTCTACGTGTATCCATGGAGTATGTATTCACCCGAGGTACTGGACAATCGCGTTAGAGGTCGTAATTTCGTCATTTCGCAGTGCATGTTATATTATTATTAAACTTAATTCATTTTCTGATGCATTAATCATTTTATATTTTAAGATAAACGAATATCTTTAGAAATGAAAATAAAGGTTTGTATCGAGAATCGACGACAGTAGTTTTTATTTAATCAAATAAAAAAATTATTATTCTTTTAAAAGTTTGTTGTTGCTTTGTTACCAGTAAGATACGTGACTGTGACTAACACGCGCGTGGCGATGAAATGAAATCATTTCTGATAAGGAATGATTTTTTTAAAAATTCGCTTAGACTTATTTGCCGGACGAGGTCTAACACAGTACACACAGCCCACAGCGTGCTGTGATCAACGGTCAAGGCCACAATAGTTTTATTTATATTACAAGTTTGATTGACTGAGGAAATTCGAGAACGTTCTGATAGTAACAGATATCCTGCACGTCAAAAGCATTAAACTTAAAATTAGGGGTCTACCGATATGCATTTTTGCCGATATCGCCGATACCGATATTTTTTTTGCCGATATGAGTGCCGATATGAGTATTTCTTAGGACAAAACCCAGCGGTCATATTTGATGACGTCATTCTTAAATTTATCACTCGTAATAATTTATCTTTCATATTAGGGGACTACCGATATGCATTTTTGCTGATATTACCAATGTTTTTTTTCCTATATGAAAGCCGATATGAGTATTTGTTGGAACAAAAACCAGCGGTCTTATTTGATGACGTCATTCTTAAATGTATCACTCCTAATTATTTATATATTTATATAATAAGGTGTCTACTGATATGCATTTTACAAAATTAGGTACTCCTTTTGAAAATTCAACTTTTGACTCATAATTATTAATTCTAACCAATAGTTTAATGGCTTTTGCACACGGCCAACTTTTATGAATGAAACAATGAGAACAAAGCAATAGTAATAGATTGAAATGAGGTTGAAGGATGAATGGTTGCTAATGACAACTAGTCTGCACACGGTACATTTTGTTATTCCATACGAAACGAAATGTTTTAGACATCTGCGATTCTGCGTGCATCTTTGCTATTAGAGCAATTACGTGAACGTAATGTTTACATGTTATCCACTTATTAGAGCAATTACGGTATACTTGGCATCGGTACTATTTACAAAGTATATCCGAGCATACGAAAATCGGCCGCTACCTAAAAAATATCATAGCACATGGTACACTGTATCGTGGCTGTAGATATTAATACTAGGACTCTTTTGGCTATTTCAATACCGGTATCGTGATCGATATATTAATTTGTCGAGTTATTGTAAATGTAAATGATAGTTGTTTTTTGTTGTCGTTTTTTTGGGTCAAAATATCGTTTATTATTAAATATCGGTGACGTCAATATCGGTACCTTTACATGCTACCGATACTGATATTGCGGATATCCTGATAACGGTGCCGATATATCGGCCAGCCGATATATCGGTAGACCCCTACTTAAAATAACCATATTGAATCATATTGATTTGTTTATTTCTATTTTAAATTCGCTGATACGACAGCAAACGGGAGCGGCTGTGACACGGCGAAGCGTAAACTTTGACCTTTTAGCGCATGCGCAGACAATTATAAACTGGTAACTTATTTTTCATTAAATGGAATCGAAACATGACAGAGACGTAATCAAAGTCCTTTACTTCGGCATAAATATATATACATGTGTATATATATATATATATATATATATATATATATATATATATATATATATATATATATATATATAAATTCCTGATTAGTCATAACTTTTCCCGACTTTCAAGGCAGAGAATTTATTTTTAAGAATTCCCGATTTTTTCCCGTTTTCCTGATCTGGAACCATGGTTATATTTAAATTTTAAACGGTCCTTAAAAACGGTCATTACAACCTTAGGAAAGAGTGAAGAAATATTAGGGTTCCGATACGATTCCGATTAATCATCCCATCACTAATTAACGCTAACTAATTAATCATGTACATAAAGAAATTTCAAGCACATGTTAATATTTTGCCGCCATATTGGTTTTTGTTTTAACTCGATCCTCGGTTATCTCGACGCCATTTTTCATACCCCAACGCCGTCGACTTAAGTGGTTTCGACTGTAGTATTAAATACTAAATAGAAAGTAGTAAAGTACACCCCCCCCCCTTAGCTCTTACACTTAAACCTGGAGAATATTAGGGCCAAACTATCCGGGTCTGGCCAATAGTAAACAACCATATCCCACCACCCCCTACTGTAAAGTAAGACTATTGTAGTTTTGACATGTCTAGATATTACATTCATTATTGTAAAGTAAGACTATTGTAGTTTTGAAATGCCTAGATATTACATTCATTATAGTAAAGTAAGACTGTTGAAGCTTTGATGGAACAAGATCAGCTTTATTGTTTTATTTTAAGAATGTACCTGTAGAAAATGTTTCCCATTATATTCTTGCCTATTGTTGACAACCTCAGTAACATTGACAACTTCTGTGACATTGAGTGGAAGCACATGCCTTTTAGGTTTACCTATAAAAAGATTTGATGTTTGTATAGAGGCATTCAGCTAGCAAGACTTTCAAAATAAAAGTAAAAAAAGTACACTGCCATAAATCTAGCTCAATTGAATTTTAACAATGTAAGCAATGTAGCTGACACTTTTACCATATATTAACATAAAGACTTTTGTTTAAAATATACACTGTACGTAATTTATCTTATGTGATTTACAGGATTACCTCAAACATTCAATTAAGTTAAATAAGACAGCTTGTCTACATTTACGCCCTTACCTCGAATATTTAATTCAGTTAAATAAGACAGCTTGTCTACATTTACGCTCTTACCTCGAATATTTAATTCAGTTAAATAAGACAGCTTGTCTACATTTACGCCCTTACCTCGAATATTTAATTCAGTTAAATAAGGCAGCTTTTCTACATTTACGCCCTTACCTCGAATATTTAATTCAGTTAAATAAGGCAGCATGTCTACATTTGTGTGCCTTTGGTCACTCTGGTGATTACGAAGGTCATCTTGTGATACAGCTCTTGGACGTTTACTCCGTTTCTTATAGTCAGCTGACCTCTCCCTTAGCTGGAAGATGATATGACCTGAAACACAAACAGTTTCAAACTGATGATATGACCTGAAACACAAACAGTTTCAAACTGATGATATGACCTGAAACACAAACAGTTTCAAACTCTGATGTACTGGAAAATAAAAGATTTTAAATTTGTTGAATAGGTTTTAAAAATAATGTTTATTTTCTTAAATACTTGAAATTAGGAAGGGATCAGTTATAAGCTTTACTTATTTCAATTAAAATATTATATTTACATCGCTATATAAATTATCAATTAAAATATTATATATACATCGCTATATAAATTATCAATTAAAATATTATATTTACATCGCTATATAAATTATCAATTAAAATATTATATATACATCGCTATATAAATTATCAATTAAAATATTATATATACATCGCTATATAAATTATCAATTAAAATATTATATATACAGCGCTATATAAATTATAAATTAAAATATTATATATACAGCACTATATAAACTATCAATTAAAATATATATACAGCGCTATATACATTATCAATTAAAATATTATATATACAGCGCTATATAAATTATCAATTAAAATATTATATATACAGCGCTATATAAATTATCAATTAAAATATTATATATACAGCACTATATAAACTATCAATTAAAATATATATACAGCGCTATATACATTATCAATTAAAATATTATATATATAGCGCTATATAAACTATCAATTAAAATATATATACAGCGCTATATAGCCTACATTATCAATTAAAATATTATATATATAGCGCTATATAAATTATCAATTATTATGATTATTCTTATCTCATAACAAATTATTTCATTTATGGACTTTAACCACAAATCTTATAATGAAGAGATAGGGTTCAAGTTAAATGCAGGAAAATGTCATAATTTCTAGGGAAGTGTGCTTTAAATTTCTATGCGGCTGAGTGAAAACATGTCTTAAATAACCAGCTTAATTAGTGAGTCAACTGGAAATGTTCAACTGTAAATACAGCATTGGTTAAATGTACAATAATTAAAGACAAAGAGATTGAAGAAGGACATGAGTGTTTTCAAGTAACGACATTTCTTAGTGCATTCTGTCAGATGACTTGATATATACTAAAGTTTCATGCTGGTACACAAAATCCCTATCGCAGCTGGTTTTGGTGTCTTTTTTCTTATTTGTACAAAGGGTATTGATACTGTTTAATTTTTCTTATTTGTACAAAGGGTATTGATATTGTTTATTTTTCTTATTTGTACAAAGGGTATTGATATTGTTTAATATTTCTTATTTGTACAAAGGGTATTGATATTGTTTAATTTTTCTTATTTGTACAAAGGGTATTGATATTGTTTAATATTTCTTATTTGTACAAAGGGTATTGATATTGTTTAATTTTTCTTATTTGTACAAAGGGTATTGATATTGTTTAACTTATCCTTATTTTTACAAAGGGTATTGATATTGTTTAACTTTTTCTTATTTGTACAAAGGGTATTGATATTGTTTAATTTTTCTGAAAGAAAAATGTTTCAAAAAGCTTATTTTGAAAATGTTTCACAAAGTGGGAAAAATGTTTCTCCCAAAAAATAAACATATAAATCCAGCAAGATCAACAGGTAATTTGTTATTGAGGTTTAGTTGATATAATGAATACATGGTTAATGTAGAAAATCATGAAAGCAAACCACAAGACAATCAACTTTTCTCAAAATCAATTTTTTGCTCCTTGTGTTACAAAATACACTATAGACAGTTTTATGATATTGTTTTATTTATCCCTACTTTATACAGCAGTGTAAGTGACCCGATGATAGTCGCAGCTCATTTCAATCAAACAACTTTCTATAGCTCTTTAGAAATGTTGATTTGAAGAGATGCTACCCATATAATGTCAACAGTCTGTTGCTACCATACAATGTCAACAGTCTGTTGCTACCATATAATGTTAACAGTCTGTTGCTACCATATAATGTCAACAGTCTGTTGCTACCATATAATGTTAACATTCTGTTGCTACCATATAATGTCAACAGTCTGTTGCTACCATATAATGTTAACAGTCTGTTGCTACCATATAATGTCAACAGTCTGTTGCTACCATATAATGTTAACAGTCTGTTGCTACCATATAATGTTAACAGTCTGTTGCTACCATATAATATTAACAGTCTGTACATACATTTATATCATTGAAACTAACATGTGACTACTACATCTATTATATTATAGTAACTCTACTGTAGGAAGTAACAGTTAAATGTGAGGAGGTAGTCTTGTAACTTTGGTTAATGTTGGTCAAACAATCCTGGTATAACCTCTGGTTAGTAATATAGCATCTCTTTGTATCAATAAGGTCATAGAAATACAAAGATTAAAACCATTAGTTGGGTATACAGGGGAATACATGCACATGCCAATAGCAAACCTCTCCTACCCTGACCTTTGTGCTTTAGTTGGGAATACATGCACATGCCAATAGCAAACCTCTCCTACCCTGACCTCTGTTAGTTGGGAATACAGGGGAATACATGGGAATACAGGGGAATGCATGCACATGCCAATAGCAAACCTCTCCTACCCTGACCTCTGTGCTTGGCATGCTGCATGACGATAGCTAGAGGACATTCGTTGTCGTCCAGAACACGTTCATCCCCAACAGTTCCACCATGGTACTCCATTCCTCCTGGTGGAAGCAGAACCTGCCAAGTTGTAAACAACAGATTCGGTTAAGACTGGCCACTATCTACGATGCAAGTATTTATAACCATTTTTCTTGTGATAAGTTTTACTTCACAAAATCAACATCTGGTCTGTAATAACTTGATCAAGATTTAACTGTATCAAATGTATTGCATTCAATGATAACAAGATTTCTTTTGTTTATTTGCATATTTTGATTAATTAAGTGTTAAAGGATTTATGATAATTTACCACACAATACATACAAAGAATGTGGCTTTAATTTAAGGGAAACAATTGTCCAGCTACATACCTCCACAAGACAATAGTTGTTAGGATCTTCCTTCTCACGGCCATATTTCTCCAGTGCTTCTTTGACAACAGCCGAAGCCGGGTCAGCAGTAGACAGGAACAATGTTTTGTAAGGAACTTCTCGCTGTAAGGCCTCCCCATAGATTTTTAGTGTTCCACCTACCAATTAGTATTGAAAATCTTATTCGTTAAATCAAGTCAATTGGTTTGCCATTAATATAAATATAGAAATACTTTTCATCATATTTTGTAATTTTGGACATGAAAACATTTGTTCTAATTTAGGTTGAATAAAATATATGTTATTTAACATGTTGTTCTGTGACATCCTGTCAGGCCTATGTCTATACATACCCTGTATAAATAACTTACATTTTTAAAAATCTAAAAGCCTGTTTGCAGTCTCACCCATATTTTGTAATTTAGTTTGAACGATAAAGATGAAGTTTATTATTGGCAACAACATTCAATATTTAATTGTCATCATTTGTATAATGTCAAACCCAAATGGAAATTATTTTGTAATACTTTGTACTTCATTGAGTCATCAAATGGTAAACATCCATGTGAACTTTGAAATCAAACAACCCCGTAAAAACAAAGTTTTTGACTATAAATCCCTTATATATGAGTCATAATTAAAAGTATTGATTATGTTCAAATGCGACAAACATTTACAGACTGAATCTGCCTTAACTCCTGCTGTATAACCGGGGAGGGGTGGGGGGGGTGGGAGAGGTGAAAGGTCTGGTCACCGATCGCTGGACCGAGCACAGCGTGACAAGTAAAATGTAAACAAAAGCACGCCGGTACTTCGATGGGTCGCGTCAACGCGTGACTGAACAGTCACATGAAAAAAACAATAACAACCCGTAAAATTGAATTACACACGTCCTATAAAGATGAACTAAAAATGCATTAACTTAATTACGGTACGTTCGATCGATCTGAAATTTTGATATGATGCATTGTTAGGTGACACGGGTCCGTGTGCCAAATTTCAGCTCGATGGCATGACGGGAAATGGGTCAATTTTGACTTCTAATTTTCCGCGGTGCCCAAGACAGAGAGAGACTGCGGTGAAGTTAATATAAGGGATTTAAAAATACATTTAGCTTCTCATAGTTACACTAAGCTTACATTGTGCAAAAATAACTAAAAAATCTAGAACTTTGTCCAAAAATAATAAATGAACTAAGGCAGGTAAGACCAGGTTGACAAAGTGGAAGTCTGACATAGTTTAAAGGTATGTCACCACAGGTTATGTGCCCCTAGCCTAGCGATTTGTCAGTGAGGGTGGCGGGCGGGGTAATACCAGGCTGAATGTCTCCAGTGGAGGGGAGGTTACCTATCTCAAACTAGGTCACCAGTCACACCACCCACCGAAACCGTTTTACTGCCACACCAAGGTGCACACTTGAACGCTGCCACATTTTTCAAACTGTTAGCGTGTGCTTTTGAATTTCCTGTTATTATTATGGGGCGGGGAAGTGGAGGTGTATTTTAAAGGCGCTAATTCAACATATGCCGATATGAAAAATAAGTTCATCACAGAAGAGCTGGAAAGGTTACAAGAATGACGTAATCTGGATGGGATTGTACGGGGTGAGGCCAAGATCCCACTTTCAAGAGAAATAAAAACACTATGAAGTTGGCCTTTCAATAAAAACAATTACTCGAGTATTTGGCAATAAATGTGTGATATATTTTTATTGTATCTTGACGTGTTCACGGATAACGTTTAGGGTTGGTTTAAAACTAAACAAATCTAGTACTAATCGGGCGGTGTATAACAGTTTAAAACTAAACAAATCTAGCACTAATCGGGCGGTGTATAACAGTTTAAAACTAAACAAATCTAGCACTAATCGGGCGGTGTATAACAGTTTAAAACTAAACAAATCTAGCACTAATCGGGCGGTGTATAACAGTTTCAAACTAAACAAATCTAGCACTAATCGGGCGGTGTATAACAGTTTAAAACTAAACAAATCTAGCACTAATCGGGCGGTGTATAACAGTTTAAAACTAAACAAATCTAGCACTAATCGGGCGGTGTATAACAGTTTAAAACTAAACAAATCTAGCACTAATCGGGCGGTGTATAACAGTTTAAAACTAAACAAATCTAGCACTAATCGGGCGGTGTATAACAGTTTAAAACTAAACAAATCTAGCACTAATCGGGCGGTGTATAACAGTTTAAAACTAAACAAATCTAGCACTAATCGGGCGGTGTATAACAGTTTAAAACTAAACAAATCTAGCACTAATCGGGCGGTGTATAACAGTTTAAAACTAAACAAATCTAGCACTAATCGGGCGGTGTATAACAGTTTAAAACTAAACAAATCTAGCACTAATCGGGCGGTGTATAATAGTTTAAAACTAAACAAATCTAGCACTAATCGGGCGGTGTATAATAGTTTAAAACTAAACAAATCTAGCACTAATCGGGCGGTGTATAATAGTTTAAAACTAAACAAATCTAGCACTAATCGGGCGGTGTATAATAGTTTAAAACTAAACAAATCTAGCACTAATCGGGCGGTGTATAATAGTTTAAAACTAAACAAATCTAGCACTAATCGGGCGGTGTATAATAGTTTAAAACTAAACAAATCTAGCACTAATCGGGCGGTGTATAATAGTTTAAAACTAAACAAATCTAGCACTAATCGGGCGGTGTATAACAGTTTAAAACTAAACAAATCTAAGCACAAATCGGGCGGTGTATAACAGTTTAAAACTAAACAAATCTAAGCACTAATCGGGCGGTGTATAACAGTTTAAAACTAAACAAATCTAAGCACAAATCGGGCGGTGTATAACAGTTTAAAACTAAACAAATCTAAGCACAAATCGGGCGGTGTATAACAGTTTAAAACTAAACAAATCTAAGCACAAATCGGGCGGTGTATAACAGTTTAAAACTAAACAAATCTAAGCACTAATCGGGCGGTGTATAACAGTTTAAAACTAAACAAATCTAGCACTAATCGGGCGGTGTATAACAGTTTAAAACTAAACAAATCTAAGCACTAATCGGGCGGTGTATAACAGTTTAAAACTAAACAAATCTAGCACTAATCGGGCGGTGTATAACAGTTTAAAACTAAACAAATCTAGCACTAATCGGGCGGTGTATAACAGTTTAAAACTAAACAAATCTAGCACTAATCGGGCGGTGTATAACAGTTTAAAACTAAACAAATCTAGCACTAATCGGGCGGTGTATAATAGTTTAAAACTAAACAAATCTAGCACTAATCGGGCGGTGTATAATAGTTTAAAACTAAACAAATCTAGCACTAATCGGGCGGTGTATAATATTTTAAAACTAAACAAATCTAGCACTAATCGGGCGGTGTATAATAGTTTAAAACTAAACAAATCTAGCACTAATCGGGCGGTGTATAATAGTTTAAAACTAAACAAATCTAGCACAAATCGGGCGGTGTATAATAGTTTAAAACTAAACAAATCTAGCACTAATCGGGCGGTGTATAACAGTTTAAAACTAAACAAATCTAAGCACAAATCGGGCGGTGTATAACAGTTTAAAACTAAACAAATCTAAGCACTAATCGGGCGGTGTATAACAGTTTAAAACTAAACAAATCTAAGCACAAATCGGGCGGTGTATAACAGTTTAAAACTAAACAAATCTAAGCACAAATCGGGCGGTGTATAACAGTTTAAAACTAAACAAATCTAAGCACAAATCGGGCGGTGTATAACAGTTTAAAACTAAACAAATCTAAGCACAAATCGGGCGGTGTATAACAGTTTAAAACTAAACAAATCTAAGCACAAATCGGGCGGTGTATAACAGTTTAAAACTAAACAAATCTAAGCACTAATCGGGCGGTGTATAACAGTTTAAAACTAAACAAATCTAGCACTAATCGGGCGGTGTATAACAGTTTAAAACTAAACAAATCTAGCACAAATCGGGCGGTGTATAACAGTTTAAAACTAAACAAATCTAAGCACAAATCGGGCGGTGTATAACAGTTTCAAACTAAACAAATCTAGCACAAATCGGGCGGTGTATAACAGTTTAAAACTAAACAAATCTAAGCACAAATCGGGCGGTAAATAACAGTTTCAAACTAAACAAATCTAAGCACAAATCGGGCGGTGTATAACAGTTTAAAACTAAACAAATCTAGCACTAATCGGGCGGTGTATAACAGTTTCAAACTAAACAAATCTAGCACTAATCGGACGGTGTATAACAGTTTAAAACTAAACAAATCTAAGCACTAATCGGGCGGTGTATAACAGTTTAAAACTAAACAAATCTAGCACTAATCGGGCGGTGTATAACAGTTTAAAACTAAACAAATCTAAGCACTAATCGGGTGGTGTATAACAGTTTAAAACTAAACAAATCTAAGCACAAATCGGGCGGTGTATAACAGTTTAAAACTAAACAAATCTAGCACTAATCGGGCGGTGTATAACAGTTTAAAACTAAACAAATCTAAGCACAAATCGGGCGGTGTATAACAGTTTAAAACTAAACAAATCTAGCACTAATCGGGCGGTGTATAACAGTTTAAAACTAAACAAATCTAGCACTAATCGGGCGGTGTATAACAGTTTAAAACTAAACAAATCTAGCACAAATCGGGCGGTGTATAACAGTTTCAAACTAAACAAATCTAAGCACAAATCGGGCGGTGTATAACAGTTTAAAACTAAACAAATCTAGCACAAATCGGGCGGTGTATAACAGTTTAAAACTAAACAAATCTAAGCACAAATCGGGCGGTGTATAACAGTTTCAAACTAAACAAATCTAGCACAAATCGGGCGGTGTATAACAGTTTAAAACTAAACAAATCTAAGCACAAATCGGGCGGTGTATAACAGTTTCAAACTAAACAAATCTAAGCACAAATCGGGCGGTGTATAACAGTTTAAAACTAAACAAATCTAGCACTAATCGGGCGGTGTATAACAGTTTCAAACTAAACAAATCTAGCACTAATCGGGCGGTGTATAACAGTTTCAAACTAAACAAATCTAGCACTAATCGGACGGTGTATAACAGTTTAAAACTAAACAAATCTAGCACTAATCGGGCGGTGTATAACAGTTTCAAACTAAACAAATCTAGCACTAATCGGGCGGTGTATAACAGTTTCAAACTAAACAAATCTAGCACTAATCGGGCGGTGTATAACAGTTTAAAACTAAACAAATCTAGCACTAATCGGGCGGTGTATAACAGTTTCAAACTAAACAAATCTAGCACTAATCGGGCGGTGTATAACAGTTTCAAACCTAGCAATAGTACCGTCCTCAACGCGACCGCCGTCTTTGATCCGTCAAACGATAAATAGCCTAACAAAATGTTGTTCGATAAATCGGGATTAATCGATTAAAATTATATTTGTATAACGCATATATAGATCCCGTTAAGTTGCGATTCATTATTTCGCGAAATCGGCTAAGTCGCGGTGATTCCGTTCCTCCGAAATTTTGTGACGTAACAGTAAATTCGTTTTGCTGTGCAAGAAATAATAAAGAAAAATCTTTTATATTTGTTTACATATGCACGTTTAAATATGAGGGAAAAGTAAGTAGGAAACAAAAATATAAATTATTAATAAATTGGGGAAAAAATATTACAAACATTTTCTTAAATTTTCATCCTAATCGATTAAAATTTTTGACGATTAATCGATTAATTAATCGTTAATTTCCGCAGCCCTAATAACGTTATTTGCATTACTTATTTTTAAAATACTTATAGTCCACGAGAGTGATGTGTCACAATGATTTAAAAATAATTCTTACAGGCTGTTCATAAATAAATGACATTGTAAAGGAATTTAAAGTAAAAAATAATCATTTAATTGTTTTGACAGCGTCCCGCTGAAAGGAACCCAGTGCGACAGAGTCAATGGTGGGATGGGGCGGGGGGGGGGTGGGGGCGAGGCATCCCCGGACTGACAGCAATCAATATTTGGGACACGGCACACCAGGGGCGTGTAGGCAGAGGGGCTACAATAGCAAGCCTAAAGTAGAGCCTTGTATTTGGAAAACAATGTCGAGAATGTGAGGTTATCCCCCGTCAAAATACTGGCCCACCTGTCAGACGTTGACACATCACAACACTCCCACAGAACAGATCATAGACGGATTCTGACCGCTCGGCCAGGTCACACAACACGTCATGGGGGTCAGCACGTCACGGGGGTCAGCACGTCACGGGGGTCTACACGTCATGGGGGTCAACCCAATTCGTGGCTCTTTGGTCAAGTCAGAGTGTGGGTGAGCAGGACCGTCGTGTGTGGGGGGCAGCACCCCCAACCCCCCAATTCATTGACCACGCCCAGATTTCCGCACACATTGTGCACAGATGGCTGCACTTCGTATTATCGCTGCCTCAAGGCCTCCGACTCCGAGATTTCCAAAAGAAAGAATTTCAAACTAAACTTCGACTTGATATCTGAGTACAGAGAGGAGTTCGAGGCTCTAGGTGGCAGCGTGGGAAAAATGACGCCAGTCAATAAACTCTGGGTTAGGGACGGTCTAGCTGCCTACTTAATAGAACTCAAGAGATCTATTGGTTGGACGGTCTAGCTGCCTACTTAATAGAACTCAAGAGATCTATTGGTTGGACGGTCTAGCTGCCTACTTAATAGAACTCAAGAGATCTATTGGTTGGACGGTCTAGCTACGTACTTAATAGAACTCAAGAGATCTATTGGTTGGACGGTCTAGCTGCCTACTTAATAGAACCCAAGAGATCTATTGGTTGTGACGGTCTAGCTGCCTACTTAATAGAACTCAAGAGATCTATTGGTTGGACGGTCTAGCTACGTACTTAATAGAACTCAAGAGATCTATTGGTTGGACGGTCTAGCTGCCTACTTAATAGAACCCAAGAGATCTATTGGTTGGACGGTCTAGCTGCCTACTTAATAGAACTCAAGAGATCTATTGGTTGGACGGTCTAGCTACGTACTTAATAGAACTCAAGAGATCTATTGGTTGGACGGTCTAGCTGCCTACTTAAGAGAACTCAAGAGATCTATTGGTTGGACAGTCTAGCTGCCTACTTAATAGAACTCAAGAGATCTATTGGTTGGACGGTCTAGCTGCCTACTTAATAGAACTCAAGAGATCTATTGGTTGGACGGTCTAGCTGCCTACTTAATAGAACTCAAGAGATCTATTGGTTGGACGGTCTAGTTGCCTACTTTATAGAAGCGGATGGGTCAGTGATAACATAGGTGAGTCCATAGGATAGGTGAGTCCATGGGATAGGTGAGTCTATAGCAGGGGTCTCAAAACTTATTTTGTCGGAGGGCCGCATTAACTGTCAAACATCAGTTTGGGGGCCGACTATACAGTTTTGTGGTAAAAAAAAGTTAAAAAATAGTAGCTTTTCTTTTAGATCAAAAGGTCTCCAGGGGCCGGATGAGAGGGCCTCGCGGGCCGCACCCGGCCCGCGGGCCGTAGTTTGGAGACCCCTGGTCTATAGGATAGGTGAGTCTAGATTAGTTTGTGTGGCGTCAGCTCGTGCCCACCGGAGACCCTGCCCACAGACCAATGATGGAACAGAACGTAAACACAGTTTCCAATTACAGATAATGTCCCTTGATAAAAAATTAAAAAAATATATATAAAAAAAAACAACAACCTTGACAGAGATGAGCTACAGTTGTAGCATCTCATTAACAAATGAAGCAATCCGTTAAGATATTCAATCATAAAACCATACTATATGAACAGTCACAGGGATTTGAATTCAACTAATGTTAAGTACAGCAGTGAAAATATGGGCTTAAAAGGTGAACAGAGGAAAAGATTGAGGAAGACAAACTTGTATTTCTGGTTCTCCGCCCCAAGGACACGGGATTAGGCAATCAAGTCGTCAGTTGTCAGCATAATAGTTATGAGGCAAATTGATGTGGCACAGTCTATGAGCCAAAGTCTTGTACAGTCTATGAGCCAAAGTCTTGTACAGCCTATGAGCCAAAGTCTTGTACAGTCTATGAGCCAAAGTCTTGTACAGTCTATGAGCCAAAGTCTTGTACAGTCTATGAGCCAAAGTCTTGTACAGCCTATGAGCCAAAGTCTTGTACAGTCTATGAGCCAAAGTCTTGTACAGTCTATCAGCCAAAGTGTGGTACAGTCTATGAGCCAAAGTGTGGTACAGTCTATGAGCCAAAGTGTGGTACAGTCTATGAGCCAAAGTCTTGTACAGTCTATGAGCCAAAGTCTGGTACAGTCTATGAGCCAAAGTGTGGTGCAGTCTATAAGCCAAAGTGTGGTACAGTCTATGAGCCAAAGTGTGGTACAGTCTATAAGCCAAAGTGTGGTACAGTCTATGAGCCAAAGTCTTGTACAGCCTATGAGCCAAAGTGTGTTACAGTCTATGAGCCAAAGTCTTGTACAGTCTATGAGCCAAAGTCTTGTACAGTCTATGAGCCAAAGTCTTGTACAGTCTATGAGCCAAAGTGTGGTACAGTCTATGAGCCAAGGTCTTGTACAGTCTATGAGCCAAAGTGTGGTACAGTCTATGAGCCAAAGTCTTGTACAGTCTATGAGCCAAAGTCTTGTACAGTCTATGAGCCAAAGTGTGGTACAGTCTATGAGCCAAAGTCTTGTACAGTCTATGAGCCAAAGTGTGGTACAGTCTATGAGCCAAAGTGTGGTACAGCATATGAGCCAAAGTCTTGTACAGTCTATGAGCCAAAGTGTGGTACAGTCTATGAGCCAAAGTCTTGTACAGTCTATGAGCCAAAGTGTGGTACAGTCTATGAGCCAAATTGTGGTACAGTCTATGCGCCAAAGTCTTGTACAGTCTATGAGCCAAAGTCTTGTACAGTCTATGAGCCAAAGTCTTGTACAGTCTATGAGCCAAAGTGTGGTACAGTCTATGAGCCAAAGTCTTGTACAGTCTATGAGCCAAAGTGTGGTATAGTCTATGAGCCAAAGTGTGGTACAGTCTATGAGCCAAAGTGTGGTACAGTCTATGAGCCAAAGTCTGGTACAGTCTATGAGCCAAAGTCTTGTACAGTCTATGAGCCAAAGTGTGGTACAGTCTATGAGCCAAAGTCTTGTACAGTCTATGAGCCATAGTCTTGTACAGTCTATGAGCCAAAGTGTGGTACAGTCTATGAGCCAAAGTCTTGTAAAGTCTATGAGCCAAAGTCTTGTACAGTCTATGAGCCAAAGTGTGGTACAGTCTATGAGCCACAGTCTTGTAAAGTCTATGAGCCAAAGTGTGGTACAGTCTATGAGCCAAGGTCTTGTACAGTCTATGAGCCAAAGTGTGGTACAGTCTATGAGCCAAAGTCTTGTACAGTCTATGAGCCAAAGTGTGGTACAGTCTATGAGCCAAAGTCTTGTACAGTCTATGAGCCAAAGTGTGGTACAGTCTATGAGCCAAAGTCTGGTACAGTCTATGGGCCAAAGTCTTGTACAGTCTATGAGCCAAAGTGTGGTACAGTCTATGAGCCAAAGTCTGGTACAGTCTATGAGCCAAAGTGTGGTACAGTCTATGAGCCAAAGTCTGGTACAGTCTATGGGCCAAAGTCTTGTACAGTCTATGAGCCAAAGTCTTGTACAGTCTATGAGCCAAAGTCTTGTACAGTCTATGAGCCAAAGTGTGGCGCAGTCTATGAGCCAAAGTCTTGTACAGTCTATGAGCCAAAATGTGGTACAGTCTATGAGCCAAAGTGTGGTACAGTCTATGAGCCAAAGTCTGGTACAGTCTATGGGCCAAAGTCTTGTACAGTCTATGAGCCAAAGTGTGGCACAGTCTATGAGCCAAAGTCTGGTACAGTCTATGGGCCAAAGTCTTGTACAGTCTATGAGCCAAAGTCTGGTAGTCTATGAGCCAAAGTCTTGTACAGTCTATGAGCCAAAGTCTGGTACAGTCTAGGAGCCAAAGTCTTGTACAGTCTATGAGCCAAAGTCTTGTACAGTCTATGAGCCAAAGTCTGGTACAGTCTATGAGCCAAAGTGTGGTACAGTCTATGAGCCAAAGTGTGGTACAGTCTATGAGCCAAAGTCTTGTACAGTCTATGAGCCAAAGTCTTGTACAGTCTATGAGCCAAAGTGTGGTACAGTCTATGAGCCAAGGTCTTGTACAGTCTATGAGCCAAAGTGTGGTACAGTCTATGAGCCAAAGTCTTGTACAGTCTATGAGCCAAAGTCTTGTACAGTCTATGAGCAAAGTGTGGTACAGTCTATGAGCCAAAGTCTTGTACAGTCTATGAGCCAAAGTGTGGTACAGTCTATGAGCCAAAGTGTGGTACAGCCTATGAGCCAAAGTCTTGTACAGTCTATGAGCCAAAGTGTGGTACAGTCTATGAGCCAAAGTCTTGTACAGTCTATGAGCCAAAGTGTGGTACAGTCTATGAGCCAAAGTGTGGTACAGTCTATGAGCCAAAGTCTTGTACAGTCTATGAGCCAAAGTCTTGTACAGTCTATGAGCCAAAGTCTTGTACAGTCTATGAGCCAAAGTGTGGTATAGTCTATGAGCCAAAGTGTGGTACAGTCTATGAGCCAAAGTGTGGTACAGTCTATGAGCCAAAGTCTGGTACAGTCTATGAGCCAAAGTCTGGTACAGTCTATGAGCCAAAGTCTTGTACAGTCTATGAGCCAAAGTGTGGTACAGTCTATGAGCCAAAGTATTGTACAGTCTATGAGCCAAAGTCTTGTACAGTCTATGAGCCAAAGTGTGGTACAGTCTATGAGCCAAAGTGTGGTACAGTCTATGAGCCAAAGTCTTGTACAGTCTATGAGCCAAAGTGTGGTACAGTCTATGAGCCAAAGTCTTGTACAGTCTATGAGCCAAAGTGTGGTACAGTCTATGAGCCAAGGTCTTGTACAGTCTATGAGCCAAAGTGTGGTACAGTCTATGAGCCAAAGTCTTGTACAGTCTATGAGCCAAAGTGTGGTACAGTCTATGAGCCAAAGTCTTGTACAGTCTATGAGCCAAAGTGTGGTACAGTCTATGAGCCAAAGTCTGGTACAGTCTATGGGCCAAAGTCTTGTACAGTCTATGAGCCAAAGTGTGGTACAGTCTATGAGCCAAAGTCTGGTACAGTCTATGAGCCAAAGTGTGGTACAGTCTATGAGCCAAAGTCTGGTACAGTCTATGGGCCAAAGTCTTGTACAGTCTATGAGCCAAAGTCTTGTACAGTCTATGAGCCAAAGTGTGGTACAGTCTATGAGCCAAAGTGTGGTACAGTCTATGAGCCAAAGTCTGGTACAGTCTATGGGCCAAAGTCTTGTACAGTCTATGAGCCAAAGTCTTGTACAGTCTATGAGCCAAAGTCTTGTACAGTCTATGAGCCAAAGTCTTGTACAGTCTATGAGCCAAAGTGTGGTACAGTCTATGAGCCAAAGTGTGGTACAGTCTATGAGCCAAAGTGTGGTACAGTCTATGGGCCAAAGTCTTGTACAGTCTATGAGCCAAAGTCTGGTACAGTCTATGAGCCAAAGTCTTGTACAGTCTATGAGCCAAAGTCTGGTACAGTCTATGAGCCAAAGTATTGTACAGTCTATGAGCCAAAGTCTTGTACAGTCTATGAGCCAAAGTCTGGTACAGTCTATGAGCCAAAGTCTTGTACAGTCTATGAGCCAAAGTCTTGTACAGTCTATGAGCCAAAGTCTTGTACAGTCTATGAGCCAAAGTCTTGTACAGGCCTGTGAGCCAAGTTCATGTGGTACAGCTCTATGTGCCAAGTTTATGTGGTACAGCGCTATGTGCCAAGTTCTGTGGTACAGCCCCATGTGCCAAGTTCATGTGGTACAGCTCTATGTCCCAAGTTCATGTGGTACAGCCCTATGTGCAAAGTTCATGTGGTACAGCTCTATTTGCCAAGTTCATGTGGTACCACTCTATGTGCCAAGTTCTGTGGTACAGCCCTATGTGCAAAGTTCATGTGGTACAGCCCTATATGCCAAGTTCTGTGGTACAGCCCTATGTGCCAAGTTCATGTGGTACAGCCCTATGTGCCAAGTTCATGTGGTACAGCTCTATGTTCCAAGTTCTGTGGTACAGCCCTTATGTGCCAAGTTCTGTGGTACAGCCCTATGTGCCAAGTTCATGTGGTACAGCCCTATGTGCCAAGTTATGTGGTACAGCTCTATGTGCCAAGTTCTGTGGTACAGCTCTATGTGCCAAGTTCATGTGGTACAGCACTATGTGCCAAGTTCTGTGGTACAGCCCTATGTGCCAAGTTCATGTGGTACAGCCCTATATGCCAAGATCATGTGGTACAGCTCTATGTGCCAAGTTCATGTGGTCCAGCTATATGTGCCAAGTTCTGTGGTACAGCCCTATGTGCCAAGTTCATGTGGTACAGCCCTATGTGCCAAGTTCATGTGGTACAGCTCTATGTGCCAAGTTCATGTGGTACAGCTCTATGTGCCAAGCTCATGTGGCACAGCTCTATGTGCCAAGTTATGTGGTACAGCTCTATATGCCAAGTTATGTGGTACAGCTCTATGTGCCAAGTTCATGTGGTACAGTTCTATGTGCCAAGTTCATGTGGTACAGCTCTATGTGCCAAGTTCATGTGGTACAGCTCAAGGCGCCAAGTTCATGTGGTACAGCCCCATGTGCCAAGTTCATGTGGTGCAGCCCCATGTGTCAAGTTCTGTGGTACAGCCCTATGAGCCAAAGAGTGGTACAGCCCTATGTGCCAAGTTCTGTGGTACAGCCCTATGAGTGGGAATATTTGATGGATCATTATGATAGATACTGAGAAACGTTTATACCGCCAAGACCGATAGTTCTCAAAGTACTTTCATTCAATGTCCAGATGGTTACGTGAGCGTGTGATGAAACATGTTGATAGTGTATTTAAAACCGTGTCACTTCAATGTTATTAAAACTTTTTATCTTATCTTATCTATTACAGACGCTCCTTCTAGATTCTAGAAGATTATTGCGTCCTATGCTTATACATGGTTTTTGCCTAGTCTTGCATTTTTACTAGAGATTTAAAAGTTGATAGTGTGTTGGTTTTCCTGGTTTGATCAGGCAACCCATTCCACGCCAGAATTCAGGACGGGAAGAACGAGAATTTGTTTGTTTGTTATTGTATACGCAATAAAAAAGTGAATGGTCAATGATAGCAACGTGTGGGCACCCCTTCCAAACCGCACAAAATTCTACCAGAAAATTTCACCTGCGTACTTTCCAACAGAAGTCTCTAGTGATGAGTGTTGATGACTGCCGACAGATATGACATCGTGGAACAAACTACTGCGGTCATGGTTATCAGGGGCACATTAATTGTGTCAACTACGGTACAGCTTAACTCATGCCAGTTATGCGAGGCAGTGTCCCCGCCACAAATGTCAGCCCCGCGGAACTACCGTTTTAAACAGTAAACGTGCACCACTTAGGAGGCCGATGGCTGCCTTTCTGGCGCACTTACAGATGCAGTAACTTTCATTAAACAATTTTCTATTTAGTCCTCCAAAATACTTATCCTATATTGATATTTAAAAGAACGGGCTCTACATTCAATAGAACAGGTGGACAGTTCATGCGCGGTAATTCTAAACTGCTGCGCGGCGTCGGTCAGATATCTGCACGACCGCGCAGCTTAAAGGGAACATTGGAGCTAATGTGTGTGAATGAGGCGGGACTGTAACCCCCCATCCCCCCACCAACCCCAAACACAATAACGCTGGACACGGTCCAGTAAACAATCATTTAGATTTTGTGTCAAATCAATTTCTCATCTCTGTCAACGTTTTAACCCCCCCCCCTTTCCCTGCCCTACCAACACTAACTAGGTATGGAACCAGCGGACCTACTTATTTATTTCATATGAGTTGTTTACAACAGCCCCTGACATGGCTCTGGGGTCTCACAGCACGCTCTACATTAATACAGTCTACAGAGACCAAAATAAGCCTCACAGGAATGGGGCTAAAGCTCTTTTCTTGACCAGGCTATTGTCTCACACTAACATTTGGTTGACCCATCCCCACCCCACCTCTCTTTGCCTCGGTGCTTCTCATTAAGTTTGTTACACCATAGACCTACACTTGATTAAAATTGCAGTTAGGTCGTATATAGTGAACTTATTGTCACAGGTGTAAAGCGGACTGTAAAGTGCCGGTGGCATTGGTCTACTTTCAGCAAACTGTGAACATATTCCAAGTACAAACACAACTGTTGTACTGTGTCTTTTAAGCCATCATTTTCAAAGGTTTGAGATGCATTGTCCTGGCCACCAAGGTCCACAGTCACAGGTTTGAGATGCACTGGTCGCCCCACAACAGTAGATCACTTGAGCGGTACGTCCTACGTTCACAGGTTGGTGTAAAGGCAACCAGGAACCTCGCTGACTTATCGTGACGTCACCGTCACGTGACCCGTGTTTAAACAGCAGCGGTAGATCCCGTGTGACCAGGAGGTTCGTGACGTTGTCAACATTCAGGTGAACATGTAGCGATCTGGTTATTTCCTCGTTACTTGGCTGAGCTGTGCTTACCACAGCTGGTGGTGCACTCGCTCTACGGGTAATGGTGCACTGCCTGCAGGTGGTTTTGCACTGCTTACAGGTAAAAATGTACTGCCTAAATATAATGGTGCACCCATAATTAAAAAAATTATTTTGAAAAAAACAAACAAACAAACAACAAAACCGAACTTGTCTCCCTCCTCAGCAAGAAGTAAGAGAGTAAATATAAGCTGAGATGTGTAGTCCATATAAACATCAACCAATGTAACAATATAAGCTGAGATGTGTAGTCCACATAAACATCAACCAATGTAACAATATAAGCTGAGATGTGTAGTCCATATAAACATCAACCAATGTAACAATATAAGCTGAGATGTGTAGTCCATATAAACATCAACCAATGTAACAATATAAGCTGAGATGTGTAGTCCACATAAACATCAACCAATGTAACAATATAAGCTGAGATGTGTAGTCCACATAAACATCAACCAATGTAACAATATAAGCTGAGATGTGTAGTCCATATAAACATCAACCAATGTAACAATATAAGCTGAGATGTGTAGTCCACATAAACATCAACCAATGTAACAATATAAGCTGCGATGTGTAGTCCACATAAACATCAACCAATGTAACAACAATATAAGCTGAGATGTGTAGTCCATATAAACATCAACCAATGTAACAATATAAGCTGAGATGTGTAGTCCACATAAACATCAACCAATGTAACAATATAAGCTGCGATGTGTAGTCCATATAAACATCAACCAATGTAACAATATAAGCTACGATGTGTAGTCCACATAAACATCAACCAATGTAACAATATAAGCTGAGATGTGTAGTCCACATAAACATCAACCAATGTAACAATATAAGCTGAGATGTGTAGTCCACATAAACATCAACCAATGTAACAATATAAGCTGAGATGTGTAGTCCACATAAACATCAACCAATGTAACAATATAAGCTGAGATGTGTAGTCCATATAAACATCAACCAATGTAACAATATAAGCTGAGATGTGTAGTCCACATAAACATCAACCAATGTAACAATATAAGCTGCGATGTGTAGTCCACATAAACATCAACCAATGTAACAACAATATAAGCTGAGATGTGTAGTCCATATAAACATCAACCAATGTAACAATATAAGCTGAGATGTGTAGTCCACATAAACATCAACCAATGTAACAATATAAGCTGCGATGTGTAGTCCATATAAACATCAACCAATGTAACAATATAAGCTACGATGTGTAGTCCACATAAACATCAACCAATGTAACAATATAAGCTGAGATGTGTAGTCCACATAAACATCAACCAATGTAACAATATAAGCTGAGATGTGTAGTCCACATAAACATCAACCAATGTAACAATATAAGCTGAGATGTGTAGTCCACATAAACATCAACCAATGTAACAATATAAGCTACGATGTGTAGTCCACATAAACATCAACCAATGTAACAATATAAGCTATGATGTGTAGTCCACATAAACATCAACCAATGTAACAATATAAGCTGAGATGTGTAGTCCACATAAACATCAACCAATGTAACAATATAAGCTGAGATGTGTAGTCCACATAAACATCAACCAATGTAACAATATAAGCTGAGATGTGTAGTCCACATAAACATCAACCAATGTAACAATATATGCTGAGATGTGTAGTCCATATAAACATCAACCAATGTAACAACATAAGCTGAGATGTGTAGTCCACATAAACATCAACCAATGTAACAATATAAGCTGAGATGTGTAGTCCACATAAACATCAACCAATGTAACAATATAAGCTGAGATGTGTAGTCCATATAAACATCAACCAATGTAACAACAATATAAGCTGAGATGTGTAGTCCATATAAACATCAACCAATGTAACAACAATATAAGCTGAGATGTGTAGTCCATATAAACATCAACCAATGTAACAATATAAGCTGAGATGTGTAGTCCACATAAACATCAACCAATGTAACAATATAAGCTGAGATGTGTAGTCCATATAAACATCAACCAATGTAACAATATAAGCTGAGATGTGTAGTCCACATAAACATCAACCAATGTAACAAAAACTTTTGATGATATCCAAACATCTCAGCCAAAAATAAATCAGTTATTCCATCAGTCAAAATACGGTGTCCAGTATTGGTACATCCAAGTTACATGTTTAAAATGAATACAGGGGGACATAATGGCCAACTGATTGAAGTCAAGTTTCAATACATGTACATGCCTCAAGCTATCTCAAAGAGTTGTGTCCAAACGAATCTATATAATATCATGTGAAGGCATCAATCAAGTCAACGATGACTCCATGGGAACACAAGCAACACGCCAAGAGCCACAATCTCTGGTGGTCGCGAGACGTGAGAGACAAGCTTAGATTAGTAATTAGAAACGTGCCCCCAAAGCTGAAGGTCAGTGGAGAAAGTGAATGGTCGCATGGTGCGATCTTTAAGGGCCAATTGGTGTGGACATTTAGACTTAACGGTCTCAGGATCATGGCTAAAGAAAATGAAGTATGTACTGGAAATGGCAGATGTACAGGACCTCAGGACTCTGCCTGATGTGTAGGACATCATGACCATGGCTTATGTGTGGGGCATTAGGACCCTGGCTAATGTGTAGAACCTCAGGACTGTGGATTATGTGTAGGACATCAGGACTCTTGCTTATTGTAGGACCTCAGGACCATGGATTATGTGTAGGACCTCAGGACCATGGCATAGTGTGACTCTAGTGGCTTATCACACACGTGCCCTAACTGGAACCGGGACCTTTGCCAGGCCGGGCACTATTTTACCTGTTCTGGAGGATTATAAGCTCTTGGACACAAGCTCAGTTACAACTGCTATTGGCCAAAGATTGGATCTGAAGTTACCTATAAAATGCTACTCCAAGTGTTTAAGTACAGTGTCTGGTTGCCTACTCCAAGTGTTTAAGTACAGTGTCTGGTTGTCTACTTCAAGTGTTTAAGTACAGTGTCTGGTTGCCTACTCCAAGTGTTTAAGTACAGTGTCTGGTTGTCTACTCCAAGTGTTTAAGTACAGTGTCTGGTTGCCTACTCCAAGTGTTTAAGTACAGTGTCTGGTTGTCTACTCCAAGTGTTTAAGTACAGTGTCTGGTTGTCTACTCCAAGTGTTTAAGTACAGTGTCTGGTTGTCTACTCCAAGTGTTTAAGTACAGTGTCTGGTTGCCTACTCCAAGTGTTTAAGTACAGTGTCTGGTTGCCTACTCCAAGTGTTTAAGTACAGTGTCTGGTTGTCTACTCCAAGTGTTTAAGTACAGTGTCTGGTTGCCTACTCCAAGTGTTTAAGTACAGTGTCTGGTTGTCTACTCCAAGTGTTTAAGTACTGTGTCTGGTTGCCTACTCCAAGTGTTTAAGTACAGTGTCTGGTTGCCTACTCCAAGTGTTTAAGTACAGTGTCTGGTTGTCTACTCCAAGTGTTTAAGTGCAGTGTCTGGTTGCCTACTCCAAGTGTTTAAGTACAGTGTCTGGTTGCCTACTCCAAGTGTTTAAGTACAGTGTCTGGTTGTCTACTCCAAGTGTTTAAGTACAGTGTCTGGTTGTCTACTCCAAGTGTTTAAGTACAGTGTCTGGTTGTCTACTCCAAGTGTTTAAGTACAGTGTCTGGTTGTCTACTCCAAGTGTTTAAGTACAGTGTCTGGTTGCCTACTCCAAGTGTTTAAGTACAGTGTCTGGTTGTCTACTCCAAGTGTTTAAGTACAGTGTCTGGTTGCCTACTCCAAGTGTTTAAGTACAGTGTCTGGTTGTCTACTCCAAGTGTTTAAGTACAGTGTCTGGTTGTCTACTCCAAGTGTTTAAGTACAGTGTCTGGTTGTCTACTCCAAGTGTTTAAGTACAGTGTCTGGTTGTCTACTCCAAGTGTTTAAGTACAGTGTCTGGTTGTCAACTCCAAGTGTTTAAGTACAGTGTCTGGTTGTCTACTCCAAGTGTTTAAGTACAGTGTCTGGTTGTCTACTCCAAGTGTTTAAGTACAGTGTCTGGTTGTCTACTCCAAGTGTTTAAGTACAGTGTCTGGTTGCCTACTCCAAGTGTTTAAGTACAGTGTCTGGTTGTCTACTCCAAGTGTTTAAGTACAGTGTCTGGTTGTCTACTCCAAGTGTTTAAGTACAGTGTCTGGTTGCCTACTCCAAGTGTTTAAGTACAGTGTCTGGTTGCCTACTCCAAGTGTTTAAGTACAGTGTCTGGTTGTCTACTCCAAGTGTTTAAGTACAGTGTCTGGTTGTCTACTCCAAGTGTTTAAGTACAGTGTCTGGTTGCCTACTCCAAGTGTTTAAGTACAGTGTCTGGTTGTCTACTCCAAGTGTTTAAGTACAGTGTCTGGTTGTCTACTCCAAGTGTTTAAGTACAGTGTCTGGTTGCCTACTCCAAGTGTTTAAGTACAGTGTCTGGTTGTCTACTCCAAGTGTTTAAGTACAGTGTCTGGTTGCCTACTCCAATTGTTTAAGTACAGTGTCTGGTTGTCTACTCCAAGTGTTTAAGTACAGTGTCTGGTTGTCTACTCCAAGTGTTTAAGTACAGTGTCTGGTTGTCTACTCCAAGTGTTTAAGTACAGTGTCTGGTTGCCTACTCCAAGTGTTTAAGTACAGTGTCTGGTTGTCTACTCCAAGTGTTTAAGTACAGTGTCTGGTTGTCTACTCCAAGTGTTTAAGTACAGTGTCTGGTTGTCTACTCCAAGTGTTTAAGTACAGTGTCTGGTTGCCTACTCCAAGTATTTAAGTACAGTGTCTGGTTGTCTACTCCAAGTGTTTAAGTACAGTGTCTGGTTGTCTACTCCAAGTGTTTAAGTACAGTGTCTGGTTGCCTACTCCAAGTGTTTAAGTACAGTGTCTGGTTGCCTACTCCAAGTGTTTAAGTACAGTGTCTGGTTGCCTACTCCAAGTGTTTAAGTACAGTGTCTGGTTGCCTACTCCAAGTGTTTAAGTACTGTGTCTGGTTGCCTAACTATCACGATATCAGATCAATGGCATGTCGTCGTCTTACTTTTCTCTACGTATATTTACAACGCAGCTTAAATCGGTTCCCCCATAATCAAGACATTTCCCTAGATGAGGTCTCCCTAGTCATTATGCCATCCTGATCAACTATAGTGTACAAGGTCCACTTTACAGGACGTCAAACACACACAACCAAACTGACCAAGTGGTATGTTAGAGAAGTACTTCCAGACAGGGTCACGTTGCGGTATGGACTTGAATCTCCAGGCTCTCACCAATCGCGTGACCTCACTGATTAGACCAAACAATGGAGAGTTTGATGAGAGACGTCTGCTGGAGAGACTGCACGCATGCCCAGACCGCTTCACTGTACATTGTATAGACACCACAGTCCACTCATAGACCAGCTTGTTAGCACTGCTGTAGGCAGGTGCGTGGACAACTAACTAGTTAAGGGCCGATAACAAGTGTTGGTCACGGGCAATAAACCAGATACACGTGGACATCAATGTTCCCTTTAAGCTGCGTGGCTGCTTTGCCGCGAAGATATCTGACAGACGCCGCGCAGCAATAAAGATTTACCGCGCGGCAAATTTTGTAAAACATTGCACAAATTATGGATGCTGCGCAACTTTGCACACGAGCTTTTTTGCTTTGCACATGGGCCATCGAACCTTAGAGGGAAGATTTGTGGACATGGGCCATCAACATGCAGACGTCTATAGCGCTCGTGAATCCAAAGTCTAATAGTACAACCAATCCTCAATGTGCCATCAACATGCAGACGTCTATAGCGCTTGTGAATCCAAAGTCTAATAGTACAACCAATCCTCAATGTGCCATCAACATGCAGACGTCTATAGCGCTTGTGAATCCAAAGTCTAATAGTACAACCAATCCTCAATGGGCCATCAACATGCAGACGTCTATAGCGCTTGTGAATCCAAAGTCTAATAGTACAACCAATCCTCAATGGGCCCCCAAACTTCTACGTCAAAAAATACAACCAATACTCAAGTGACGCTTAAAATTCCAATGTCAAATGTTACCTATCAGGTGCGTGACCTTATTTTCTCTTGAGTTTAGATAAGGTCATGTCTATAAATCAAATCACTGCAACTACAAGATCTGTGGACATGTGTCTGAACAAATGTTCACTAAACTCCCAAATGAACAGCTCCTCGCCCCCCACCCCACACTTCACGGCTAACGTAATAGTAATAGGTTCTTGTTGTCTAGCGTAGCCACACTTGCAAGTTTCAAAGTTTAATATTGCTATGCAATAAGAATTGTATTCCTCTAAAGTTTTGGTCGTTATTTATACTTGTTCAGTTGATGCTAACAATAAAATAATGTTTACCCCTTCCAATTAGGCTGTAAACATTGTCATAACCAGAAATAGTAGCTCACGGGACTGTACTCTTCACTCAGAGAGTGACCTTTCTTTTCGTAGCACTGAAGAAGTTACTTTGGTGAAGTATCTCTCATGGTTGAGATCACGTGGTCTACAGGCCAGAGCGGGGTGGGTACGGAGATGATGACACAACGCTTCGATCGTGGCGGGCGATGACACCTGACATCAATCAAGTTAATACGACGACACGGCAGCCCCGCCCTCTCCCTGGAGGTCAAACTACATTCCAGCTGTCGCAATATTAGAAATGTCTCTCCGCTAACGGGTGGTGGGTTTAACAAGGGCTATTAAAGTACTGACCAAGATGTCCCCCCCCCCAATATAGAACCGGACAAGTCTGTATCGATGTCTCTCTAAGATCCATTGGTCCGTGTGCAAAGTTTTTAAAGAATCCAGTTTTTGTGCAATTATTTTACAAAAATTGGTAATTTGTGTGAGGCGTGGGTCAAATATCTGCAGGTGAAAGGGAACATTGGCATGTAAGCTAATAGATCGAAGGATAACAAGAGCTAATAAACTGCTGACCAGCGCGGGCCAAGACGCATCCTCTATGGCCAAAGACTGAAGTTTGTCGAATTTCAAACTTTAATGTACCGAAAAAGTGCCGGGAGCCTCCCAGGTCCTTCCTGTATACGCCCATGTGTAGATGATATTGTCAATGTGCTCAATGTAAACAAAGTCATGTGGGTCTTGTTTTTTTTCCTTATACTTATACTATTGTGAGGGGACCTTTCATTATCGTCACATTACACACAACACCTACACACCATATGATGGATGAGTCAGTCAATGACCACTAGGTTTACAACACACTATCAGATACACCTACACACCATATGATGGATGAGTCAGTCAATGACCACTAGGTTTACAACACACTATCAGATACACACCTACACACCATATGATGGATGAGTCAGTCAATGACCACTAGGTTTACAACACACTATCAGATACACACCTACACACCATATGATGGATGAGTCAGTCAATGACCACTAGGTTTACAACACACTATCAGATACACACCTACACACCATATGATGGATGAGTCAGTCAATGACCACTAGGTTTACAACACACTATCAGATACACACCTACACACCATAGCAAATGCATCCCTAAAGATTACTTCAAACAATGGCATCCCTAAAGATTACTCTAAACAAAACCTTGAGTGTAGTAGCTTCCTTAGCGCACCTTCAAAAATACTACTATTAAAATGGTTAACTTTCTTTAATATCAGCAATCAATTGACTACATGACAAATCTTCCAATAAATCCCCTCAGAGTAGAACCTACGCCGGCAAGTGTCAAGGCCAACAAGTATGATGATCAAACATCGAGGTACCGTTAGTGTTACATGTAGTAGGACAATTATTGGATGTCTCCAGCCTTCACCAGCAAACAGTGAAGAATTCCCTCCATGTCAGAGTAGATGTGGTACATTGCTTCAAACAGTGAAGAGTTCCCTCCATGTCAGAGTAGATGTGGGCCATTGCTTCAAACAGTGAAGAGTTCCCTCCATGTCAGAGTAGATGTGGGCCATTGCTTCAAACAATGAAGAGTTCCCTCCATGTCAGAGTAGATGTGGGCCATTGCTTCAAACAGTGAAGAGTTCCCTCCATGTCAGAGTAGATGTGGGCCATTGCTTCAAACAGTGAAGAGTTCCCTACATGTCAGAGTAGATGTAGGCCATTGCTTCAAACAGTGAAGAGTTCCCTCCATGTCAGAGTAGATGTGGGCCATTGCTTCAAACAGTGAAGAGTTCCCTCCATGTCAGAGTAGATGTGGGCCATTGCTTCAAACAGTGAAGAGTTCCCTCCATGTTAGAGTAGATGTGGGCCATTGCTTCAAACAGTGAAGAGTTCCCTCCATGTCAGAGTAGATGTGGGCCATTGCTTCAAACAGTTGTTTATTCCAGACACACCCGACACGTTACAATCAAATCATCAAGTTGAAATAAAACCATTGTTTAGATTAAACGTGTGCCCGGGACCACGTGGATCTGTGGGAGGGATAACTTTGTAAAGTTAAACCAAAAAGCGCTGTCAAGAATTTCGATATAATTTTGATGTAATGTATCTAGTGTTTCTGTCCTCCGCTTCCCGGCAATGCGTATGACGTGTGTTTAGTGCACATGGACATCTGACTGCTGTAAAGCATCAGTAGTTCTCATTTGAATTTGAGAACCACTTCAGTAGGGGTCCGCATGATATCTCCAGGCCACGCACGTCGAATAGGTTATAATTCGTGGGTCACCTTGTTCTGTGTTGTATGGAGCTGACCATCCACCTGTACGGCGCACTAAGCCCCTTTTAAAGTAACAAACTCCGAGAGGCCCGCGAGCACACATAAACAGACAGCGAACACAACAGTGGCGGAGCGCGCAGATAGTTGGGGCACATTTAAACAGAGCCCTCATACTACCCTATCCACAACAGTGACGGAGCACGCAGATAGTAGGAATACACTCAAAGTACATAGTTACATAGCATTGCTCTGTATTAAAAAGACTGTCATGCCAGAAATTGAAGTCATAACTTTTCGATTAGTACTGGCTCAATGATAGAATGTTCCAACTTGAAGTACTTTAGGCTTAAAGGACAAAAGTCGCAGGTGAAAGAATTTATCAAGAAACATGATTGATGAACAGGTAACGCCTGTAATAGATGGCACAATGCCCAGATTCACATACTTTATGTTGACTGTTCTGTTTATATATGGTCCTTCAATTAGCTGATAATATCATCTGAACGGAAGAATATGTAAGGTGAAGTGAACGTGGATACAATTGTTTGTAATGAGTGTAATAAGTGAGCTAGTGGGATGGGATGGGTAGGGCGCACTGCTCTAGCAACAAAACGTTTTCATCAAGTCTCATAGAAATGGACCCGGGAAGAAAAGGTCATTTATTGCCAGATTAATGTTGATGCTTATTTCTGACATGGAAATGATTTTCATCATGACTGTGAAGTTTGAAGGAAGAATTGAAAATTGCGAAATAAATGTAAACAATTGCCGTTGTGCTGTGTGCTAAATGTTTGCTGGTGCTATGTGACTATGTGATAGTATGTGGTACTAACTTGGTCTATCGAAGGATATCACCAAGTTAAAGATAGATGGGATGCATGGGAGGCAGATCTCTCCACTGGGCTACTGTTACATAGACCATCATACGGGGAGGGCCCCTCGCCCCAAACATGTTAACATGGGAGGCAGATCTCTCCACTGGGCTACTGTTACATAGACCATCATACGGGGAGGGCCCCTCGCCCCAAACATGTTAACATGGGAGGCAGATCTCTCCACAGGGCTACTGTTACATAGACCATCCTACGGGAGACCCACGCCCCAAACATGTTAACATGGGAGGCAGATCTCTCCACAGGGCTACTGTTACATAGACCATCCTACGGGAGACCCACGCCCCAAACATGTTAACATGGGAGGCAGATCTCTCCACTGGGCTACTGTTACATAGACCATCCTACGGGAGACCCACGCCCCAAACATGTTAACATGGGAGGCAGATCTCTCCACTGGGCTACTGTTACATAGACCATCCTACGGGAGACCCACGCCCCAAACATGTTAACATGGGAGGCAGATCTCTCCACTGGGCTACTGTTACATAGACCATCCTACGGGAGACCCACGCCCCAACATGTTATTCATCTAGCCTGAGGTGGGAGAGGAAAAGGTTGAAAGAAAACAACCTTGACATTTTGGTCCTAAGCACCCCAAGATGGTGAACACAAAACAAGCCGTCCAAAAAAAAGTGTGACGACGACTCATAAATAACATGGCCATAGTGATGGACACAGGAAGTTGTATCTGGGCCAATAATTTGATTACCATCCCTTACATCTCATAGTCACCAAAGACATTGTACAAACCACGGTGTAAGGACATTCCTCAAACACTAACTACACACTTGGTTTTAAAATATATGCTGGAAATAACATTAAATTTATACATTCATAAAATATCACACAACTATTGGTGCCATTAAGGAGGGGCTATTTAGATGTAATAGAAAAACTATGTTAAAATAATAGAACCGTTTCTGAAATGCCTGAATTATTGTGGACATTCCCCTGTGAGTGGCATGCTTAGCAATCTTGGCCTGCAGTGTCCCAACCTACAATAACCTGAGACCAACAATCTACATCCAGGAATTCTTTTATTACCCCCCCCCTCCCCATAAAATGGCCAGACTATTGTTCCATGGTAATGGGGTCAACTGCCAGACTTCACCCAGACAAGATACCAGGGAGGTAGTGTAACAGGAAACCAAGGAAATAGTAATCCCCAGAATTAGGGTTAACAAGAGGTCGTCTCCCCTTCTCAGATAAATGGCAAGATTGGTGGAGGGCTGGGCAGTAAAAACAAAAGAAATACCCATCAAGAGTGGGGAGGCAACTATTTTAATCCCTGGCCTGGAAGCAAGAAATCCATTCTTTATTTTTAACAGTGATTCTCAAACATTTAATTAAGGTCTTAATTAAACTGTTAGTGTTATGATCATGAATAGATTTCAAGTTCCATAAATACAAATAATGTTACGTAACTATTTGTATTTAAACAACTATTTTACTCCTACAAGACAGGTGCCAGGTGGTGTTGATGACAACAATATCTGGGGGTGAGAAGACGATGTTACTCACCACTATCTGTACCACCCTCTACAGCATTCATCTGAGCCAGTTTCTTCTCTAGCTTCTGCTGCCTCCTCCTCCTCATGACGGCCTCAGGGTTGGAGATACTCCTGGTGAAGCTGGTCTCTGGGGCCTCCTCGTACAACTTGTTGGCAACACTGTCATCTCCATTGACGTTCTCCTTGCCCCTCTCACGTTTCTTCTTCTCTTTCTTCTCTCTTTTGGAAAGCTTCCTTTTAAAATTGGGCTGTTCCTGCTGTAGTACTGATTTATCAAATCCCAGGGCTGGGTCCTAAACAACATAGAAATAGTTGAACGTTTAAAGGTTAGACTCTGTCATAGATATAGGCAAGGGGATGCCTTTAATAGGACAATATCTTGATTACCGTTTGAACAATATACATCTCAGCTACAAATGACGGAAAGTGTTCAACAATAAAACAGAGATAACAATTTTCACACATAACAAACAACCTGTGAACCTATGCCAGGAAATGAACGTACCCTAACAGTGGGGTGATCTTCATTCCTAAGTAGAAATCTCCCTTCCCGTACATCATTGCCCCAGTTGAGCTGTACGTAGAGAGGTTTCTCATCATCTGCCAGGCGCCTTTCCTCTGAAATAGACAAACATTAACTTTAGTGGTCAACTGTGGTGGTTACACTGTAATAGCTGGTCAGTTTTGGGCCAGTCATTTACTAGCGAATAGATGAAACCAATTCTATCTAACATAAATCTATACCATGCTCACAGTTTCCATGAGCCACAATTAGAATCAATAGATCCAATCTGGCTCAGCAGGAATGATATCAATTAGACTTAGCTATTTTTAGAATAAGGTGGTAGCAATAATAGGATAGAGAGAACGGGCAGCAAAGAGTTAGCGATCAGCTCTGTAAGATCAAACATACAGTAACGATGATGAGACTGGGGACAATATATAAATTGTCATGACAAGAAAAAGAACCATAGAAAAGAGGTAATATGGGTCAACACAAAAGAGCAAGATGCCACATGACGTCAGTTAGACCGCACAAAATAAATCCTGGCTAAATGGTGACAAATGCCCTGTACAGTAGGACATGTCCTTAATCGGCGACTTTTGACATGAACTGATTCATCAAGTCATTTCGAGACTCTGAGGAGATTTCCCAAATTACAATTATTAGAGATTTTATTTGTTGAAAGCCATGTCTCACTAGTAACTCGATGGTAACTTCGACTGTTATTCCTTGATATTGAAATCTTGAGAATAACCCTAAACAGCGCTCTATAACGAGACTTGGTGGTAAACCCAATCGTAATGGAGTTGTGTGTTGGTGGCTAATGTTACTTTAGAGAGTATGTGTAGTGGCAGTAGTTATGGCCTTGAAAACCATGGCAACCACATAGCAATGATCTTATCTATATGCCTTGACAACCCTGGCAACCACACAACAATGATCTTATCTAGATGCCTTGCCAACCCTGGCAACCACACAACAATGATCTTATCTAGATGCCTTGACAGCCCTGGCAACCACACAGCAATGATCTTATCTATATGCCTTGACAATCCTGGCAACCACACAGCAATGATCTTATCTATATGCCTTGACAACCCTGGCAACCACACAGCAATGATCTTATCTATTTGCCTTGACAATCCTGGCAACCACACAGCAATGATCTTATCTACATGCCTTGCCAATTCTGGCAACCACACAGCAATGATCTTATCTACATGCCTTGCCAATCCTGGCAATGATTTTATCTTGTTCACACGCAATGATCTTATCTATATGCCTTGACAACCCTGGCAACCACACAGCAATTATTTTATCTTGTTCATACGCAATGATCCATCTTTAGGTTTTACGGAGGAATGTTTCTTGAATGCACTTCTCAACGGACCGGCACCACACACAGCTGCTCAACAGACCGGCACCACACACAGCTGCTCAACAGACCGGCACCACACACAGCTGCTCAACAGACCGGCACCACACACAGCTGCTCAACAGACCGGCACCACACACAGCTGCTCAACAGACCGGCACCACACACAGCTGCTTAATTATCGAATCTCTATTATACTCTATATCAATGAGGACATCCATCTCACAGTGTTAACCTCATATCTCTAGAGCAGTCCAAGAATTGGGGTCTCATTCTAGGCCAGAGAATAGCAGAGTATATGTATATGAGAATAGCGGAGTATATGTATATGAGAATAGCAGAGTATATGTATATGAGAATAGCAGAGTATATGTATATGAGAATAGCAGAGTATATGTATATGAGAATAGCACAGTATACGTATATGAAAATCTTGGGGCAATGATAGTGTGTTTTTTTAAAATTTAAATTTAACTAACTAAACAATAAAAGATTCCGTCTTTGTTAATACCGATCAGAACATTTTGTCGTGTCAGTCTCTGGCTGAGTGATTCAAGAAACTTTTTTTCCCTTTGTTGTGTTGTGTCCCGGTGTAACAGGCCAGATTAAACCCCTGACCAGAATATACCCGGGTATAATCTGGCCTACGCCAGAATATACCCCGGGGGGTTAAACTGGTCTAGGCCAGAATATACCCCTCCAGGCCAGAATATACCCCTTTGACAACATGAGGATATATAGTAAAAAATGAATGAACGACTCTCTAGACATTCTATTGGTGTTTTAGCTTTGTCAGAGAATGTTTTTTTGGTTTTTTTCTTCGTATACATTTTAAATGTTACTGGCGACAACAGCATAGGCCCATCTTCATTTTGCTTTTGAAAAAAAAACATATCATAGCGCCTTTCCCCCTTTTTTAAAATCTATCTGAATATACGCTGATCTGTAAAATAGTTAAAAGACTAGGACAAGACTAAAAGTGTGGGAAACATCATTTGACTTCCCTAATGTTGCTTGTCGTAATTCCAAACCTTTAACTGTAGCTTGGTTTGCCTTTGTGGCTTCTTAAGACCAGGAGCGGCCTTTGGGGATGGCAGTTGGGGCAATCGCCCCAGGCCCCGCGCTTAGGGAGGCCCCGCGCTTAGGGGGGCCCCGCGTTTCAGACTTGAGACTATATTTTAGTAACAAAAAAGCAGGCAGATATTGCACTGCTGAGTTTGTGCAAGAATTGATCTAATCTAGGGGGCCCCGCGGGGACATTGTTGCACCAGGCCTCGCGCGTACCTAACCCCGCCTCTGCTTAAGACATTCAAAAGAAACCTTTGTTCCAGTAGCGCAAATTATTTTTATTTCTTTAAATCAGCGCAATTCATTTTTACCTGTGTCACTCTTAAAACAATACGGTCAACCATTGTTGGATTTCACCAATGTTGAATTGTCCGCTTTCCATGCATTCATCTATTGTTATGAAGCACGGATTGTGTTACGTTTAATCTGCATTCAAAAGAACCTTGACCTCGTGGCGCCCTATTATTTTATTTTAAACCAGCCGTATTTCTTTTGAAAGGTATACATATAAATGAGTAGCACAAAGTTGCAAATGTTGGCAACCTTGTTGGATTGGCCAATCTTTACAGAGTCGACGAATCGGATTTCGCTACTTTAAAAACACATGTTTTGAGTCACTATAACACAAACTCCAAAACGACTAGAGCTACAAACTTCGTCAACCATGGAAGATCAACTGTATGATCAGCTTTTACAATTCTACTCTACAACGAAAGATAAGTACCCCCAGTGGATCCATGACTAACCTTCAGAGAAACGGTCAAATGCCAAGTCACAATTTAGACAAACTGGAAAGCCTTTTCAAGCAAAAGAAGGGATTTATTATTTACCATGGTGAAAAGGAAGTTCTCAATAAGTCAGCTACCAAATATCCTGAAGACGTTTCATGTCAACCCAAATTTCGATGACCATTTTGGCAGAGATAAGACAGCCACAATCTCTGAACGTTGTTATTGGAAGAGAATGAAGCATCACGTTCGCCAATATGTCAAAGCCTAACAAAATGTTTTGTCCTAAGGCCAAAATCCCAGCAAGAAGGCACCACCACCTAACAATATACCAGTGTATAGGCACCACCACCACTGAACAATATACCAGTGTATAGGCACCACCACTGAACAATATACCAGTGTATAGGCACCACCACCACTGAACAATATACCAGTGTATAGGCACCACCACCACTGAACAATATACCAGTGTATAGGCACCACCACCTAACAATATACCAGTGTATAGGTACCACCACCTAACAATATACACGTGTATAGGCACCACCACCACCTAACAATATACCAGTGTATAGGCACCACCACCACTGAACAATATACCAGTGTATAGGCACCACCACCACTGAACAATATACCAGTGTATAGGCACCACCACTGAACAATATACCAGTGTATAGGCACCATCACCACTGAACAATATACCAGTGTATAGGTACCACCACCTAACAATATACCAGTGTATAGGTACCACCACCTAACAATATACCAGTGTATAGGCACCACCACCACTGAACAATATACCAGTGCATAGGCACCACCACCACTGAACAATATACCAGTGTATAGGCACCACCACCTAACAATATACCAGTGTATAGGCACCACCACCACTGAACAATATACCAGTGTATAGGCACCACCACCACTGAACAATATACCAGTGTATAGGCACCACCACTGAACAATTTACCAGTGTATAGGCACCACCACCACTGAACAATATACCAGTGTATAGGCACCACCACCTAACAATATACCAGTACATACAACATATGTACAGGCCTGAACCAGGTGCACTCCTTTTGAAATTATGTATGGACGAAAAGCCCAGCCACCTACGGATCTCGCAGGCCAGCGGAAGATGGAACAGTTTTACCATTAACTTATTCGAACAATGTCAACGCCGATGTGCTGAACACACTTACAGCAATTCAAAAAATGCTAAATCTAACCGTGAATACCAATATCCACCCAGCCCAGTTGCATCAAGAGTGTAACTTTGATCGCAGAAATACAAGCAACCAAGAAATAACTGATGATTCCATAGTTTATATAATCCTTAATGAAAGACGCCTAAGATGGCTAGGACATGTGAAAAGAATGAGCCCGTATCGCATCCCCAAGGATCTCCTATAATGAGAACTGGTATCAGGAAAGAGGAAGACAAGTCGCCCACGTCTCCGATTTAAGGATGTCTGCCTTAGGGACTTTAAAGCAGCCAGAATAAGGACAAGTGACTGGCAGTGTAAAGCAGAAGACCGATCTAAGTGGAGTACAGTTTTCAAAGAAAACGTAAAGTAGCCGAAGAGCGCAGGATGAACGAGGCTTTGGCTTTAGACAGAAGAGTTATGAGAATGGCCAAAACATTGGGAAGCACAAAACTTGTTTGCACCATCGTCTCACGAGACGGAAGGATGCTGATGCCTACAGTGTCAGTAACCTAAAAGTTTACAGCAATAAACAGGTCTCTTCACCCAATCAGTGCCCTGATGATTCTGTTAAAGGTACTGTTAATTGGAGCCTACAAACAACAAAAGAAAGCACAGGTGAAAAAACATCATTGTGATACAACCTGTCTCAAAACAGGCACTAATCATGGCACTGTTCATGATCATGTCAACATAGCTACAGATGATAACTACAGATGATAAGGTTGAATCCTTTCATCATAGCTACAGATGATAAGGTTGAATCCTTTCATCATAGCTACAGATGATAAGGTTGAATCCTTTCATCATAGCTACAGATGATAAGGTTGAATCCTTTCATCATAGCTACAGATGATAAGGTTGAATCCTTTCATCATAGCTACAGATGATAAGGTTGAATCCTTTCATCATAGCTACAGATGATAAGGTTGAATCCTTTCATCATAGCTACAGATGATAAGGTTGAATCCTTTCATCATAGCTACAGATGATAAGGTTGAATCCTTTCATCATAGCTACAGATGATATGGTTGAATCCTTTCATCATAGCTGCATGCGTAGCGCCCACTTGTGTTTGGGTGCAACAATTTATGGCACAGCCCGAGACGTGTGTTTGTGTGCAACAATTTATGGCACAGTCCGAGACTTGTGTTTGTGTGCAACAATTTATGGCACAGTCCGAGACTTGTGTTTGTGTGCAACAATTTATGGCACAGTCTGAGACGTGTGTTTGTGTCCAACAATTTATGGCACAGTCCGAGACTTGTGTTTGTGTGCAACAATTTATGGCACAGTCCGAGACTTGTGTTTGTGTGCAACAATTTATGGCACAGTCCGAGACTCGTGTTTGTGTGCAACAATTTATGGCACAGTTCGAGACTTGTGTTTGTGTGCAACAATTTATGGCACAGTCCGAGACTTGTGTTTGTGTGCAACAATTTATGGCACAGTCTGAGACTTGTGTTTGTGTGCAGCAATTTATGGCACAGTCTGAGACCCAGCCGATCTTGAGCACTAAGACTTGCTGACGTCAGAGCTAGTCGTCTAGAATGTGTCTTCCCTTACGTGCTCATTCCAACAGGAATTTTAAGTTTTTAAAAATATATAACTTGCTGTAAACTAGGCAGGGGAAACGATGGACAAAAGGGAAAGCCACAAGATGTTCTGACTTATGAGTTGACATACGGATGTGACGTCACATAAAATGAGACAATCAATCACTGATATTTTAGTTTGAAATTTGTTAGATGATCAAATTGTTTCACTAAACACCGTGCATGAGTTGCCGCAATCCCGGTGGAACCAGTCAAAAGAACCAGGTATAGAGGGTTCAGCCATTCAGCACGATTTTGTCCCAATATTTGTACGGTACATATCTGACGTTCTAACGCCTCATAAGAAGAAACAAAAGAGGACAGTAACACTATAACACACAGCTTTTCACCGTTATAATATTATGAACGCCACTTGACGGCTAGCTAGTTGCTGCTTTAAGGAAAGGGGGGAGAAAAGGGAAAGGTGAGGTAGGGTCAGATAAGCGGCCGTGACAAAGATAACTGACACAAGGGTAAGAACGTGTTTAGTCGGCGATAACTTAGCCGATATCCAACACGTTGGCAACAAATAAAAAAGCTGTCTAGCAGACCTGGTGGTGGATCTGTAGATAAGACAGCACTTCACAATGGGTGAATCTGTTGCCAGATTTGTTTGCTATTTAATGAGCAACAAAACATTTCCCATAACACCATGAGACCACTTTCCCCTGTGTAATGAATGGCCTCGGATGTTTGACCAAATGTTAACAACTGTTTGACCAAATGTTAACAACTGTTTGACCAAATGTTAACAACTGTTTGACCAAATATTAGCGCTTAAACTCAACAGCAAAAAAAGACCTATGTACATGATGGGAGCTGACCAATCGCATCTTTTTTCCGGCACTTACGACCATGGCTAAGACTAAAAACATTCGCGAATCCAATTCGTAAAAGTTTAGTTAGTTTTATTTTTTTTAGTGATGTTTGACATTAATTACTACACAAGGTGTCGTCGTAAACATCTAATTCTATCCGATCTTTAGAAGCCATACTTGCTAGTACTAGAGACGACATCAGATGAGGTGCATTATTCACCACATTGTCGTGCAGATATATCAGAAATACGGGTCTTAATAGTTTTGTTGGTTAAAATAGTATGAGACAATAAACTGTTTCCGGTCTTGCAACCCTGTGACAAGGTGTTGCTTTCATTCAAAGACTTATCAAACAGAGAAGATCGTTTTGATCAACATAAAGTTAGAAGATGTCACCCTTGACCTAACGATAACTTAGTTTCACCTTAACATTATATCACAACGGGATAAAATTAATCCGTTTTAACCTGGAGGCACTTTAGACTCTACGGTTTTAAAAGATCTTCTAATAATAGACTAAAGACTTGAGAGAAGCTGTTGTGAAAGGCTGAAACAACATACAGGCGGAGCTCAGGGAAGGAGGTGGGCGTATAAATTTAACACAGAATGTCATACAGACCACACAAGAAAAGTCACATATATTTTACATATGAAATGTCATACAGATCACACAAGAAAAGTCACATATATTTTACATATGAAATGTCATACAGATCACACAAGAAAAGTCACATATATCATATATGAATAGTCACACGGCTTAAATAGACTGCTCATAAATGCAAGAGAATGACTTCAGGGCTAAACTTGACCAGATTCCTCAGATGTGACATATGTATTCATGTCTATTCTAATCTAACAATTTCTATTGATTATCACATGTTGGCGTCATGAGTTTCACCATGTGAAATTGTTCAATCAGATTCTCTCCCTTTATGCACTCTACAATTAAACAAAGAAGTTTGCTACTGCAAGTAGATCTTTTAAAATTGGGTTCTTAAAAAGTAAATTTGTCCTGTGTGTGGCGGGACAGATAACTTCATCATGAGAGAACATCAGTTGGGCAACCTTTGTTGTAAATAATTGTGGACCATTGACCAGACTACTGAAATAATAAAACAGGACTGTACCACAGGAGGAAATAAACAGCTAAATCATATTTGACAAACCTTCTGTGCTTACATTACAATGACACATTTAAAAGCCAACAAGTACTCAAGCTGGTCAGAAGATTTAGAGTCAGTTATAATACAGTCTCACAGCCTCAGGTAATAGCTCAGAGTTCTCATTTTAATTTTTTAAATTTTTTTTATATATTGCTTCTATCAATCCACAAGCAATGTAGTTTGTAGTATAATTCTGGGCTCACAATCCACAATCAATGTAGTTTGTAGTATAATTCTAGGCTCACAGTCAACATATTAACATAATGAAATGTTCCAGCACAATTCTAACCAAAGTTCACATATAAAAACTAGTGACATGTTTGAAATTTCGTTTGCTAGCTTACCTCCATTAACATGAACTTCATAGAGTGCGTATTTGTTCTGAGAAAGCATACGCATATCTGGCCTGAATTTCTCTATGAGAACATCGATGACCTCTCTTGTGGTGGCAGTGCTGGACACTCGGATACATTTTGTGATCACATTTGCACCAATTCCACCTTGGAAGAAAAATCTCACTACGCCATGAAATTCTAAATCCTGAAAGAGAAATTATTTGTAAAACTCTTAACCGAGTGTCAACAGCAAGAATAAAAAGTAGGGCTGTTATCGATTAATTTAAATTTAATCGTTAACTTTTGAAAAATTATTGATTAATTAATCGATAATTTCTATTAAAACCAAAAATAGAAATTTATGACGTCATTAAACTTAACATTTCTCACGGACATTGAAAATTAAGAATATTTTGAACTAAATTTCATGACAATGTGTTGATACTTGATTTGTGCTGAAGGTGGTACGTCAGGGATGTATTTAATCCTTTAAAAGAGAATTGTTTATGGCAGTGGACACAGTAAACGTTTTCACTATCTTTGACTTTGCCATCCGAAGTTAGCTTAAAAACAACATATTTGCTAAACTTGCTAGTTATATGTTTAAATTTAACTGCGCTGATGCTGTCAGCAGGGCCGTCTTAACGCATAGGCCCGTTGGGCATTTTCCCGGGGGCCCACGAGCATATGGGCCCCATGGGAATATGTTTATTTATATATATTATGTATATTAATTTTTTATTCCTGCGGGGGAAGGGCCCAATACTATTTCTTTGCCCGGGGGCCCAAAATGGTGTAAATACGGCTCTGGCTGCCTGCCATTTTATAGTTGACGTCTGCCGGTCAACATGTATTAATAAAATTAATTTTAATATTACGCGGAGAGATGTTTGTAAGTAAAAAAAATATATAAATTATTATTAATTATTAATAATTTATTATTTATTACTAAAAAAATTAATTTTTAATCAAATTTTTATCGATTAAAATTATTTTAATCGATATTTAATCGATAAAATTTGTAACGATTAATCGAGAAATTAATCGATAATTTCCGCAGCCCTAATAAAAAGATGACACTTTTATCTGATGTCTTGAACTGATTCCCATAACCCGGTTATGAACAAGGGTGTGGGATGGAGCAAGAGGCTATGTCACTCCCAAGAGTGAAGCTTATTTCAGTAGCTCACTTGGCATAGTTTATCTACAAATTGACATAATATATAAGTTGTAGCATCATCAATCTTGTTTTAACAATAATCACTTTTAAAAAAATTAACTTGAGACAGATTTAAATTCATACACTAAAAAGTATAAATGAATGTTCTTAATATTCATCACACAAAGAAAGTATATAAAGAAGGGTAAAAGCAGAAAGGTACCCCATAATGTCAAAGAATTACAGATAAATGTAAAATTATTTTCATAATTTTGGAAATACTTTATTTGTATAAGAAATTCTACAAACTCTAATAGCTACTTTTTAGTACGCTTAAATTGTATTTTCACAGCAAGTTAAATCAGCTGAATCCCAAAACACTACAGATAGGACCAATGGCAATGGTTATGTAAACAAAAAGGTAGGATTGTTGATTTAAAAAAAGACCTATTTTCATTTCACCCAACCCTCTACTTTGACCAATGTAATAGAGCTGTATCTCTATATCATTTTCCTTACTTACAGCTAAAACTCAGCATGTGTCAAGCTGAATAGGCTAAACAAGGGGGAAGGGGGGGGTCATGTATTGTCAAAAATATCCTGGTAAAAATGTCACATTGGATGGTTGATACATTTTAACATTAAATTTAAAAAATTGGCCCTTTAGAGACACACTGGACCTAATAACACATTAAAAATAGGCCCCAATGCCTAAACTTATTAGTTAGGCAAAATGTTTCTATTTCTATGAAAGTGACTAGGTTCTTTATCCTAAAATTAAAAGGTTAACTGCTGACTGATAACCTGTATTTTAATTTTAAAAAATTATGCTTTTCAAAGTCTTTTCAACAAGGATTTAAATTGTTAATTTTTAAGTAATATGTAATGTAATACAAATTATTTAATAAAAGTAGTAAGCTGTTATTTATTTTTAAACAAACCGAAATAAGTACAGGCGTGGTTATAAATAATACAAATCTTGATGACTTGATGTACGATACAATGTGATTATGATCATATGTAGGGACTGTTAATAATTTAATTTCAACCTAGATTGAGTCTTATATTTTAATTTAGTATTTAGTCAGTGAAATTTCAAATTTTTTATAATTTATTCAAAATCAAAATTTAATAAATTTTGCTTCACAAACTAATGAAGTAGTCAACTCTTTAAATTTAAAATAAAATTAGAAGATGCCTAGCTATTGGCACTTGGTATTGATTGATAGTGACTTGATAGTAGTGTCTTTCTCTATCATTGCCTTATTTTACCTATATGCAAAGCCCCACCTTTTTTTAAATACCAAAGAATAAGGTTAGTAACACATAAGACATAAGAATGAGGAACTTCCGTTTTAATTTTAAGACATTTTAAATAATAATAATGGATTTATAAAGCAACGATAAAGTCAGCCACATTATGAACAATGTGACATGTCTAACTAATGTTGGCTTTAAATTATAACTTGATACACAGTACTCTCGAACTATGATAGGCTTAACTTATCAAGGTGTATTAAAAAGTTTAAGATTTCTATTTGGGACAGGTATGTTTTCAAGGTCGGCCATATTGGATTGTTGTTGACGCTTGAAAAATGGTGTCACCTGTGTCTCCATTGCACACAGGTAAAATTCGAAATGTTCTTACATAAAAATTAAGGAACCTAATATGATATCAATTAAAATATGAACATATTATCATTACAAATGAAATTTAATTGTATTTACAGAGAATGTTCAATCATAAAGAATAAATACTTACTTCATTTGGCTGACTCAATTCGAAAATATCGTAATGATCAACATTCCATTGATTGATGAGACCACGCAATCGCTCGTATTCCTCTTTTTTAGAAAGCGACATTTTCAACAAGTACTCCAATAAATAGAAAATACGCTTAATACGTAGAACTCCTCACATTACTGAATATTCACAATAATTCCATAGAAAATTAATAGCTTTAAAAAAAATAAACAGTTGACTCAAAGTCGGCTGAAGTGTAACTCCAACGATCTCCCATTGCTTCTGAAAGGTAATAGCGCATGCGCATGGGAGGGGTCGAAAGCTAACCGAGTGCCCCTCCGTTACCGTAACGTGTAAACTATGAACTGCACCTTTTTGGTAGTTGTGGCCCCAGGTTCACATTCGAAAAAGCTTGTTCACTGAGCTAACGCGTTCTACGTTAAGGCAGTGTTATTAAAAGTGCCACAACCGTTCATTACGCATTTGCATCCGCCCCCTTTCCTCTATAGGCTTTTTTTTTAAATATCGATCGACTGGACTCGATATTGAATTGCTCATCTCGGGGACTCCCATGAGTAATGGGGATTTTGAACTACAACTGTTAAAGTTACAAATAACTATCGCCTACGATAAGCAAATTCTTCATTCGATCTTTGATACTATATGAGTTTTGGAATTAGTCATCAGTAAAACAGTACAATACTTAATGTTTTGTGACTGCCTAAAATCTTTATTATGTCATACTGCACGTTCACTTTTTATTTTAAGTGCCAAGACTAAACTAAGACAGTCATTGTCATAAATGAAGCAATTTCGTATGATTTTATCATTTTCAAGTTTATATAATAAACGTTATTGCCTGTGTTTAAAAAAAAAGACATTAACAATGGTAGGTAGGCTAGAGGGTTTAATTTGAAATTCAATTTTTGTTTTCTTTCTAAGCTGGACTGTGCTACATTTTGAAACTCGTAAAAATAAATAAATAGTAATACAAATTGACACGTAAAACTGATTAGGCCTAAGCCTGATGTTGCGTATCTTTGACATTGTAGTACACTACATACTGACGTGGGGTTCGCTTGAAATATTATTTTGCACTATAGTATATTTTGTGCCCAATAGGGACATTTATAACCACATTTAAAATTGTATAATGTAACTGTAACGTAAGGCCCATTTTAGGGCCCCTGACCCCCCCCCCACAACTTTCGCTACGTTTGTTTTATCCCCACCCATTTCATTTAGGTGCCAACTGAAATTTTATTTTTGCTTTACTCCGGGTGTCAAAGGGAAAATGTGTTTTTATGCACGTCGCTACTGGAGTGATTTTGTTCAAATGACTATATTGTAAGCTTAATTAAAGTTTTGCATGTCACTGGTTAAATAATTTTTTAAAAGCAATTTTAAAATCATCAGTCTTCTATTTGTTTGAAAAAACGTCACAATAAAAACAATTCTTATAGTTTTAAGTCAATCCTGGATTTTCTCTGCTGGATTCATGTAGTGTATTGGCAATAAAATCAACATTAGATCTATAACTAAAATACTTTTAATTATAATAATATGATAATTTCCTAAATGTGTCAGCGCAAGATGTAACAGTTTTTTTTTACCTTCATACATGGGAGATGATTAAAATCTCATACAAATTTTACTTTATCTTTCACCTCATATATTATTAGAGGAATAAATTTGTTGTCAAATATTTACAAGAACTAGAATATACAAGACTGCACATCAAACTCAGAGTGTGAAATTGTATAAAGGTTTATTTTATGAACTGAATGAATGACATAAAAATATACATGACATGAAATACACAGCTTTATATAAATGGATGAATTGGATGGCTTCTTCAGGTTTAGTAAACACCATCTGTCCTGGAAGATTTGCAGAACTTGTTTAAATTATTTTCTAGACTTTTGAGGCCATCACAGCATTCTTACACAGCATTCTCATCAGACTTTTCAAACAAATATTTTCTTTCCCAACATGTTAAGCTACTAACAACCAGCTCCCAGTTTTACAACAGAAACACTTGACATAATATAATCAAATTTATTTTACAACCTAAACTATTTGTTTCTTGGCCAAAAGATCTTTGATATAAGGGTTATCCTTCTTATCCACTTCTGCCTTCAACTTATTTACTTGAGCCATCAAGTCTTCTGATGACAATGATTCACAAGAGAGCTGCTTAACTTTAACAAGAAAATCTTGGATTATTTCTTCTCCTTCCTAAAAAGAAAATTATTATGAAAATTAATTAGTTTAAATTTATCACTAGTAAAGGGACACAATTCTACAAAGTTAAACATTACATTAAAAGTGACAATCTGATTAAGAGATTAAAACTAGTTAAAATACTGCTTCTAACAGAGCTGTCAAATATGCCTTCCTTTTTTTTTAAATTCAGAAAAACATCTATACCTTTTTATTTGTATTGCTGTAATATAAAAATAGAATCATATTTATTTCTCTACCTGTACGTATAACTTTACCTTTTTTGCTAGTTTCCTTCGCTTGACAGCAGACTCATTATCTCCTAGCCCAGAGCCCTCTAGACCCAGAGTTTGAAAATCTTCAAGTTCAACTGCTATTTTCTTTGCGTTCTGAATGAATTTTTTAAAATAAAAAATAAAAAATGTTTGACACATCTTAAAGGTAGCCATGACAACTGGTATTAATTATTAATGAAAATTACAAAAGATACAGGACAGTTATAATAATTATCTCCTTAGAAAAATTAAAAAAGGAGCGATACCTCAATAACTTTTTTTGGAAAATGCGCAAGTTCTGCCACATGAATTCCAAAACTTTGATCACAGACACCTGAGCAGGAAACAATCATACAAATTTATTAAAATACTTTAAAAATCTGTACAACTTTATTAGAATGGTGGTAACGGAAGCATAAACTAAACAAATCTTTATGAAGTAAAACTGGCAGTTTTAAAATAATCTTAAGTCCAAGTGCCTTGCCTGGTTTGACCCGGTACAGAAGAGTTAATGTATCATTGGTTGTTAGAGCCGTCACTTGCAGGTTGTTTACAGTGGACACTTCATCAGCTAGAGCCGTCAGTTCATGAAAGTGGGTCGCAAAAAGACAGAAGCAGTTGATCTTTGTTGCTATGTGCCTTGAAACGAGAAATGCACCATATAAAAAATAATAAGACTGCAGTATTTCTATAAACTAGGCAGTATTTCTATAAACTAGGCAGTATTTCTATAAACTAGGGTTTTCACTGATAGCTAAAATCCACAGCAGTTCATATTCATAAATGTTTGCTAAAAGATTTTTTGGAGTCATTACATTACATTATTTAAATGTACTTTTATTTTGCTGTACCAGAAATAAAAATAAGACTCCTCTTACTCTGAAATGGCCCATGCAAGTCCAAAACCATCATAGGTTGAAGTACCCCTGCCAAGCTCATCAATAATTATCAAAGAATCTGAAGTAGCTACCTAAATGTAAGCAAACAGAAATCAAATTGAAAAACTAATGAAAAGTTAAGAAATCTTATAATTCTATTACAAGGAATGAACTTCTTAGTGGTATAAACATTAAATTTTTTTTTAAATTCAGTCTGCAATAGTAGAGTTGAGATCTTTTTGAATTATATCTAGAATAGATAACTATTAACTGAATTATATCTAGAATAGATAACTATTAACTGAATTATATCTAGAATAGATAACTATTAACTGAATTGTATCTAGAATAGATAACTATTAACTGAATTATATCTAGAATAGATAACTATTAACTGAATTATATCTAGAATAGATAACTATTAACTGAATTATATCTAGAATAGATAACTATTAATAGATAACTATTAACTTTGGCTAGTAAGTAAAATATTTTATTACTAAAAATAAATTAAGGAATATTAGATATTAATTTATTTTTTTTAAACTGAGAGAGGAAGTAACACTGAAAAGACTTTTAAAAGAAATCTCCATTGAGATGCACTGAGAAGTATAAAATAATAATACATTTCTTAGATTGCAACCGGCTTATTCGCAGATGTGTAACCTATGAACGTACAGTATATGAGGTGAATGTAAACATTTATTATGTTTGTATTTTCAAATAACATTTCCTCTTTAATTTTATGATTTTTTAGCACTGTAACTGTAATAAAATTGTAATCTTTAAATTAATGACAGAAGTCAAATGATAAACTTTTCAAACAACAAAAGCCCCAGTTGAGTTGATTGTATCTAATCTACCGTAATTACTCGCATATAAGCCGAATTTAGAACTATAAAATACAATACTGAAATCAGGGGGTCGGCTTATATGTGCATAAAACAAAATGGACACAAGGACAGACACTAATGCCAATTTTCCAGCCACACATTTTCATCTCTATCTGACTCTTTATTTGGTTGTGTGTACAGAGTACTAATAAATATATACAGAGGAGTCACTTCAAAGAATTTAATGTATGCATAGCTGATAATTATACCGAGTATACATATTATCATGGAGAATTCATTTTTGAAGTAAAAAATGACATAAAATTAAGAAAAATTACTAAAAAACAGAAAATTTTTCCTATTGTATGGTCGGATTATATGCAGGTTTTTGCAAAAACTGGCCATTTTAAAGCAGTTTTAGGTGGTCTGCTTATCTGCAATGAAGGCTTAAAAGAGAGTATATACGGTAAATATAAGTTTACCTGATTTTTCAGCGTCTCTCTTACCCTCAGTATAGAAGCTGTCTCTCTTACCCTCAGTATAGAAGCTGTCTCTCTTACCCTCAGCATAGAAGCTGTCTCTCTTACCCTCGGTATAGAAGCTGTCCCTCTTACCCTCAGCATAGAAGCTGTCTCTCTTACCCTCAGTATAGAAGCTGTCTCTCTTACCCTCAGTATAGAAGCTGTCTCTCTTACCCTCAGTATAGAAGCTGTCTCTCTTACACTCAGTATAGAAGCTGTCTCTCTTACCCTCAGTATAGATGCTGTCTCTAACATCTCTGCCATGAAGGTAGAGACACCTTTAAGCTGAATGTCGCCAGCACCGACTCGCGCCAGGATGCAGTCTACAATGCTGATCTCTGCCCTCTGACAGGGGACATAACATCCCAACTGAGCCATCGCTACACACACACCAACCTTAAGTTTAACACAAAACTTTCTCAATATGACTGTGTTTTCAAAAACATTGTCAGAGTCAAAACCTAATTCTTAAGATTAAATCTTACATAAGAATTTGTACATTTCTAAAGCATTATCATCATAGATTCAAATTAAACAAAACATAATAGTCTGATTTTTAAAAAATTTACTTAGATTGTAATTAGAGATGACACAAGTCCTGCAAACATTGCATAAGTAGAAACGAAAAAATTCTGTTTAAAGATTTTTACAATCTTTTTGTCTTCTAATAACTATATTTAATAACTTTTATACAACTTTAATTATAAATAATCATATTAGATTCAGCTGTAAAAAGAAATTAAAAAACCACATACTGATCTTATGTAAGTTGATTTGCCTCCCATATTTGGCCCTGTGATTATGTGAAACATCTTTTTGTCTGAAAAAGAAATACTTGAAAGTTAGGGTAAATATAATTTTTAAATGTTAATTTTAAAATAATTCAGATGAGAATAAAATATTGCGGGTTTAAATTCTTTAACATTATAAAACATGTCACAAAGAAACTGGCCGGTGAAACAGTTAAAATGAAACTTATAGTTATAGTGTCAGTAACCCATTCAAATGATCTCCCTTTACCTTTCTCAAATGTGGCATCATTCGGTATGTATGAAACATCGTCTTGCTTTTCCAAACATGGGTGTCTCACTTCTTCAAGTCGTAAAATGCCCTCCCCTAAATTAAAGGAAGTAGCCATTAGACTGGTCACTACCAGGGAATCAGGCAGAGTTTTAAATTAAAAAAACACCATTTTTAAAATTCATAAACATACGGTATCTTCTTATGTATTTTATTTTTGAAAATGCATTCCTTGATCTACAATGGGCTCAAAGGAAGAGCTACCAATGTCCAGCTAAATAATTACTGGTCACCAGCAAGAGATCTTTTTTAAAAATATTTCCCCTTAAAAAAAATACAGCTAACCTGATCTTACTAAAACATACTTTAAACAAATTTAAGTTGACAAAAGCTTTAAAAAATGAACAAATTTTTAAACTGGTATTAAGTGTGATTAAATGAAATATAATAATTTTTGTAACCAAAACCTTAACAATGCAATTTTCAATTCACTTAAAAAATCTAATATACTTCGTGTTTGTATTTTACCTTTAGGGTACAGTTTCGGCCTGACAAAAGGGATAGGGGCAGATACGGATGCAATGGAAAAAGCCACAAGCACATCAAGTTGAGCAAGGATATCACTCATGAGACTCATAGGTTCTGCATAGCCAGCTGGATATGTGGAGAGAAATTTCTGTTTGATAACAGCTGCAGAGTTTTATATAACTTATCTCATTCCCTCTAGTTCTAACACGGATGTGCACAAAAGCTGTCTGTCCATACACTTAATTTGAGCTTACCAGCAATGTTAATAACTTCAGCCACCACACTTTTTTGCTGTTCACTATACTCATCCCGCGCCCGTTGGTACTCTTCGTTGTATTTCCGTGTTGCACTGTTGTGAAACCGGACTCCATTATTTTTTGTGTCGATTGTGTAATATTGCTTGTTGTTTCTTAGAGCCTTCTCTTCCTGTTGATGAGAACCAAACAGTTGATTCAATATCAGGTAATATTGAATATAAGTTATCAGGTAATATTGAATATAAGTTATCAGGTAATATTGAATATAAGTTCTCAGGTAATATTGAAATTAAATAATTTATTTAAACAGTGACAGTGGAATATGTTACCAGTTATTCAAGTAACATCAACTACTATGTACATGTTACCAGTTATTCAAGTAACATCAACTGCTATGTACATGTTACCAGTAATTCAAGTAACATCAACTGCTATGTACATGTTACCAGTTATTCAAGTAACATCAACTGCTATGTACATGTTACCAGTTATTCAAGTAACATCAACTACTATGTACATATTACCAGTTATTCAAGTAACATCAACTACTATGTACTTGTTACCAGTTATTCAAGTAACATCAACTACTATGTACATGTTACCAGTTATTCAAGTAACATCAACTACTATGTACTTGTTACCAGTTATTCAAGTAACATCAACTACTATGTACATGTTACCAGTTATTCAAGTAACATCAACTGCTATGTACATGTTACCAGTTATTCAAGTAACATCAACTACTATGTACATGTTACCAGTTATTCAAGTAACATCAACTACTATGTACATGTTACCAGTTATTTGAAAGTAGCTCTTTCATCCCCATAATTAAAATCCTGGCCAAAAATCTAACGGCTCTCTATAAATATAATCTTAATGATAAGATGTGAAATAAAAATGACCACCTTTCTTGTTACTCTAAAGTAATACCCCAGCTGGCTGTTGTTTTCCAATTTAACAGTTTTATTGGGTTCAAGGCCAAGGTCCCTCGCCACCTGAAATATACAAGTCAATAATGACTTTATGAGAGTCAATAATGACTTTATGAGAGTCAATAATGACTTTATGAGAGTCAATCATGACTTTATGAGAGTCAATCATGACTTTATGAGAGTCAATAATGACTTTATGAGAGTCAATCATGACTTTATGAGAGTCAATCATGACTTTATGAGTCAATAATAACTTTATGAGAGTCAATAATGACTTTATGAGAGTCAATAATGACTTTATGAGAGTCAATAATGACTTTATGAGAGTCAATCATGACTTTATGAGAGTCAATAATGACTTTATGAGAGTCAATAAGCTGGATACAATGGATGTCTGGATGAGGCCCATGGACGTCTACATTCATTCAATAATTCCAGTGCTAGCTTACAATGTTGACTCTGCAGATTATTTCATGAATGAGAAATCTCAACCCTGGGCACTTTTATTAAAAAAGATTAATATAATTTTAAACTAAAAATTAGTTATTTTTACAAAATAATCATCCTATTTTTTGCTGTAACAAAGACAAGCTAATAATTAAAATTAAAGGTTTGCTTATGAAAAACGTTTTAGGAAGAAAATTATGAAAATATTTTAATAATATATTTGATTAATGTTTCACTTGTCACCTTATTGAGTTGACCTTTGATGTCCTCTTCCAGTTCATCTATTTTTTTCCGCAGTTCTGAAAGAGAAGAATTTCTTCAAATAACCTTACATAGAATGAAATTGTTTTTGTAATGATTAGAATTAGTAATAAGATTGTATTAAAAAAATGACATTTTAATGAGAGTTACTCCATATCAGCCCATTTCAATTGTTTCTTTTGTTACCTTCTCGGTAACTTCTATGTAAATTGCATTAAATGAATTTTTCTCTACCTGCTAATATAAAATTTAGTAGAGTACCTGTTAAATTTTCATCAAAGTCAGCTCTGATGACATATTCGTGGTTCTGAATTTGTTCCAAGTCGACTGTCGTCTGAACCATTTCTTGAAATTTGACAAAGTCAGTCAGCAACTCCTAGTGAAGAGAAAATATTTTTTAAATTTAATTATCGTTAATTCTACATAAAAAATAAAAAGGGCCTTGAAAATTGGAATTCAACTGTCATTAGCGAAACAAATGACATTTTTTAAATCAGTTATCAAGAATTTCAGTTAGTAATACCCAAAAGTAAAATGTGTTTGTAAGTGTATGTAACGGGGGTGGGGGTGAATCGGGGAGGCTGAGAAAGAAGCTGAATAGGGAGACCAGGTCTGGTGGGCAGACACAGGTCTTGTGGGCAGACACAGGTCTTGTGGGCAGACACAGGTCTTGGAACTCATAACATCACTCAATTTCAAGTTTAATATCATGTGTATCATGTGGTTTAGTCTGTCATGGATGTCATCATCCATGGATGTCACCATCCATTGCAAGCTGGCAATGTTTATGTCTTGTGCTTTTGCTTTAAATGAAGGGACAAACAATTCAGTCAGTTTACAAGTGCCACCAACAGCAGCCAGAAGATGGCTTCTAACTTATAATGTTTGGATCCAATAATAAAAGAGAAGTCAAAGGTCAGAGTGCATGAAGCCCAGCGCCACTAGAGGGGTTGAGATCCTGATAATTGATATTAGCATATGAAAGGAGCTCCTTTTAATAACCTTGGCTGGAAAGGAAACTTTTGTACACTAAGTGCTAGGGATCAATGAAGGGGAACTAACTCTATGGGAGAAATCTGGCTACCGGCTGACATTTCAATAAATTAAATAAATATGTTGGGGATTTTATAAAAAAACCAACAAAAACACAAGGAAGAAGCAGCCGTTCAGTTTAAAAACATTTTTACCATCAAGATGTAAATGAATGAACAAGGATAGTGGTCCTTGAAAGGCACACACAGCTATTACTCATGATGAATAGAGAGTTTATTCTAGTATAATGATTATAGGAGTTTATACTGGTATGATTATAGGAGAGTTTATACTGGTAAATGATTATAGGAGTTTATACTGGTATAATGATTATAGGAGAGTTTATACTGGCATGATTATAGGAGAGTTTATACTGGTATAATGATTATATGAGAATTTATACTGGTATAATGATTATAGGATAGTTTTTACTGATATGATTATAGGATATTTTATGTAATGATTTTAACAAGATAAATTAATCACTTTTACTGTCAACCAACCATTTTAATCTACCGCAGAGTAGCACCATTGTTAGGGCAAGATGAGCCAAGATGACCCAAGAAAAGAAATTTGTTTGCATTTTTATCCTGGAAAAGGTCAACAATTATAATTAGTTTTCTCAAAATACTAATGTTTAAAAACACATGAGATAATATTAAAAATATGTGACCCATATATCTCACAGATTGTAAACAAAAATGTATTAACTTTTTTATCGCCTCTGATTTCAGAGTAAATTTTTGTACAAATGTATCCAGTGAAATATTTATCTTACTTACCAACACACATTCTCCAAACAAAAGAAATTCTGAAAGAGGTTGTTCATAAAGTACACCTGGAAAAGGTGAAGTGTGTCTGCTCCTAATTTAACAAATGGCCTTACAACTGCTACAGATAGGGAAGGATTTTGAAGACACCAAGATGGAAGCTTTGTAAGTAATTTGGTGGAAAGAGTATACACTCCATGATGTTTTCATTATGTTACATCGGGACCCTATTTCTTCACTCTTTCCTAAGGTTGTTAAGATCGTTCGTTTTTAAGGACCGTTCAAGTTTAAATATAACCCTTTATTGCGTTAGCGCAGTTTTTTTTCCCTGGTCCCTAGTACATAACTACATGTATAAGGAATTCATCTAGTCCTGCCCAACACACCTCGTGCGCGCCCAGGGTCCGCTGGTGACTGGTGACTTTCCTTACAAGCTACACAAATACATAACCCACCCCGTCCGTCCCCTCAGCTTACAATGGACTCGGAATTCCTTCGGTTTTTAAACTTGAGTGCTAATCGGACTAACCAACAACAATGGTGTGGGAGATTGAGAGTGGGGGTGGGTAAACTGTCTGTAGTCTGTTATATTATATATTTTAAAATCTGGGGAGCCTTGTTTACAGTAAGCACCCTATGATTTTTCGTCCCATCACTAGCGTTAATAAATGAGAATGTACATTTACATGCACATGATTTTGGAGGTTTTTTTTACACAAAGGCGTTGCCGTTATTTGTTTATCATGACCTATTTATGACTCATAACAAGACGAACTCTTCTCTATAAAAGTGTACAAAAATAAATTATAAACTCCTTTTGAACCTTCAACTTTGATACATTTTGATTAATTCTAACCAATAGTTAAATGGCTTTTGCACACGGCCACTTCTTATGAATGAAACAATGAGAACAAATCAGTAGTAATAGAGACAAAATGAGGTTGAAGGATGAATGGTCGCCAATGACAAGTCTGCACACGGTACATTTTGTTATTGCACATGGTACATTTTGTTATGCCATACGAAACTAAATGTTTTAGACATGCGATTCTGCGTGCATCTTTGCTATTGGAGCAATTACGTAATAGGTGGCATCACTTATGCAGCCGATTGCCGAGTATCTCCGAGTATACGAAAATCAGCCGATGCCGAGTAGCCGAACCGATCGGTTCAGCCCTATCGATAAGAACATTTTCAAAAGCTGACGATTGGTCATGGGGATCGAGATAACCAACACTAAGTGGCAAATTTGGCACTCTTTTGTGCTCGAAATATTAGGGCTCGGCGACTTTAAAAAATCAAATTAACCGTTTAAAAAAGACAAAGAGATAATTTGGCGGTTCCAAAAAAAAAGTCAACTTAATAGAGCTGGCGAGTTAACCAGGGCTCGAGTTAAGTGGGCCCCAGTGTACCTACACGGCCGCACAGCTTAAAGGGAACATTGTTTGCATATATTATAATTATAGTTCAAACACAACAATGTTAAACATAAAGGAGGGGGCACACTGAACACACACACTGAACACACACACTGAACACATACACTGAACACACAAACTGAACACACACACTGAACACTTCATTTTCCCATTTGTCAACACATTATGCTCTGTTTTAAAAGGCACATAGTATTAACTGATACATCTACCCTTTTATCAAACCACAGATTCAAATAAGTAATTTAAAAGATATGAAATGGTCCTATTAGATAGAAAGTGCTATTTAGAAATATGTAATAAATAATTTATTGCTGAAAATAATTAATAGATTTGAGATATATTTATAGTTTTCAGAATATTTTTATAGAATGTTCTCTTAATGTTATGTATTTACAGCAGTCTGCCCCCATTGGAATCTCAGGGGTGATCACTCTAAATTTTGAATTGAATGTTTCTTTAGGTAAATAAAACATAGCTCTTGAAATAAAATATAAACCATATGACTTATTCTGAAACTCTATTCATACCTAGGGAAAGAAAAACTTCAAATTTTGACCAATTTCAAATCCACTTGCAATAAAGACTTGTGTCTTTTGGTTCAAGATGTAAATTCAAATACAGCAAACAAAGAGTGGATACTGTTTAGTTAAATTGTTTAATTAACAAATCATATTTTAAGGGGCATGACCGCATTTTATGTTAGAAAAAACAAAGTACAGTTCAGTTCTCCCCCCTCCTTCTGACACCAAATACACCTGTGATATCTTGATATCGTGATATCAGTTGGTGTGATGAAACAAAGATTTCAGTTGGTGTGATGAAACAAAGATTTCAGTTGGTGTGATCAAACAAAGATTTCAGTTGGTGTGATCAAACAAAGATTTCAGTTGGTGTGATCAAACAAAGATTTCAGTTGGTGTGATCAAACAAAGATTTCAGTTGGTGTGATCAAACAAAGATTTCAGTTGGTGTGATCAAACAAAGATTTCAGTTGGTGTGATCAAACAAAGATTTCAGTTGGTGTGATCAAACAAAGATTTCAGTTGGTGTGATCAAACAAAGATTTCAGTTGGTGTGATGAAACAAAGATTTCAGTTGGTGTGATGAAACAAAGATTTCAGTTGGTGTGATCAAACAAAGATTTCAGTTGGTGTGATGAAACAAAGATTTCAGTTGGTGTGATCAAACAAAGATTTCAGTTGGTGTGATCAAACAAAGATTTCAGTTGGTGTGATGAAACAAAGATTTCAGTTGGTGTGATCAAACAAAGATTTCAGTTGGTGTGATCAAACAAAGATTTCAGTTGGTGTGATCAAACAAAGATTTCAGTTGGTGTGATCAAACAAAGATTTCAGTTGGTGTGATGAAACAAAGATTTCAGTTGGTGTGATGAAACAAAGATTTCAGTTGGTGTGATCAAACAAAGATTTCAGTTGGTGTGATCAAACAAAGATTTCAGTTGGTGTGATCAAACAAAGATTTCAGTTGGTGTGATCAAACAAAGATTTCAGTTGGTGTGATCAAACAAAGATTTCAGTTGGTGTGATGAAACAAAGATTTCAGTTGAATATCTTAGGTTTTCTAAAAAATGATGTCACTCCTGTTCAAACTTTGCTATAAAAAAAACAACTCACAGTGTGGAGCAAGTAAACAAAGTACCCATGTGTCTTCATTAATAATCTAACACAGCATGCAAACTGAAAACTGTATGAACGCAAAATATAGCAAATTTAAAAAAAAATTAAAAGAAAAGAACTGTACTCTTTGAACATGTAGCAACAAATTATTATCTTACTCGACAACTTAAGTCAACTAATACTTCAGCATTACCGGCTAGTGAGGGAATTTATCATCTGACATCAATTCAAAAACTCATTACAGAGACTGATGAAGAAAGCTATCAGACAAATGAAATATCCGTAACTTAAAGAACTATTTTAATAACAATTATAATGTAGGTTAACAAAATTAATTAGTTTATTTGATATGCCCACTCCTAATCACAGATACCCCCCCTCCAACCCTCCTCATCACCTCAACCAAAGATCAAATTAATTAGTTTATTTGATATGCCCACTCCTAATCACAGATACCCCCCCTCCAACCCTCCTCATCACCTCAACCAAAGATCAAATTAATTAGTTTATTTGATATGCCCACTCCTAATCACAGATACCCCCCCTCCAACCCTCCTCATCACCTCAACCAAAGATCAAATTGATTAGTTTATTTGATATGCCCACTCCTAATCACAGATACCCCCCCCCCTCCAACCCTCCTCATCACCTAAACCAAAGATCAAATTGATTAGATTTACAAAAATTCTTTGCGCTCAATGTCAGTAAGAATTTATCACCCTGCTCCTCCACTGGTCACCACATTTAAATTATTGTTGATAAAGACATTCTATACTAAAGATGTTGTTTAGGTTTATTGGAGGGGGGTGGGGGGGGTGAGTGGAGGAGACATGAAGTTTACATCAACACAACAGAAAAACTTGAGATTCCCTGTAACTAAATTGTTCTATGTGTCAAGTGTTGTCTGGTTTAAATACATGTTTCTGTATGAGATGAACATTTATAGTTTTAATGTGTCATTTCGATTTATGTGGACCAATAAAAGAATCATATCAAAGATGTTGAATAAACCAGACTCCAGTATTTCATTCAAATAAGAATAAGCCACATCTTGGATTCCTACGTATTAAAAGTCTCTGCTTCATACTAACGTCAATAAAATGGCAATGTACAAAGTTACAAAGCATGTTTCTTAAAAAAGGGGGAGTAACTGTGTAAGACACCAGTCTTTCCTGGATGGATATCTCAAAATACCTTGATAGGGTTTGAAAAAAGCTCCAGCAGAAGTCCTTTATGTTCTCCCTCATGTTTGTCCAGAATGTCTAAGAGGTTGGGCAGCTTCTCTAGAGCCTGATAAACCTTGTAACAGTCCTGAAACAGATCAACATAACAAAAAATACAAAGCAAACATCACACCAAAATTATAATTTGATTTCATATTTTTTTATTATCTTCATATAAAAAGTTGTAAAAGTAGTATTACACCTAAGTCATTGTACAGGCTTTTGGGATATAGGTACTGTACCTGTAAGGTAGCCTTAATATAAGTATTTTACCTGTAAGGTAGCCTTGATATAGGTACTGTACCTGTAAGGTAACCTTGATATAAGTACTGTACCTGTAAGTTAGCCTTGATATAGGTACTGTACCTGTAAGGTAACCTTGATATAGGTACTGTACCTGTAAGGTAACCTTGATATAGGTACTGTACCTGTAAGGTAACCTTGATATAGGTACTGTACCTGTAAGGTAGCCTTTTTCCTCTGGAACTTTTTGGCAAGTCTCTGAAAATCTGGAACTTTCCTGAGTTGGTCCTCATGCAAAGTTTGTCTTAATTCATTGTCTGTGAGCATGGCTTCCACTACATTCAGACGCTCCTCTAGATACACAATCAAGATTTGAAATTAATTTTTAATGTGTTCATTATGGATGTTTTTGTCTGCTTGAACTACAGAATGAACAAAAGATTAACTCATTAACTCCTGATGTGACTAAATGCGTCCTTATAGGGGTTCGTACGGATGCGCCCAAATGCATCTCTTCGCCTAGCGACGCACTCTCGTATTTTTAGTTAACAATAGCATCGAAATCTCGCTTTTCTCGAGACTTCCGGATATTGTGTGATTCTACAAAATTTCAATAAAAATTAAAATGTTGTTATCTTCTTTCACTTTCGATCCATGTGTGAATTAGTTTGACCCGTCTATATGGTGTATGTATTCACCCGAGGTGCCGAAAATCACGTTATCGGACTTTAATCATCATTATTTCGCAGTGCATGTTATAATGTTATTAAACTTAATTCATTTCTTAATGCATTAATCCTTTTATTTATTAACATGAACGAATATCTTTAGAAAATAAAAGCATTTTTCTAATGGAATCAAAAGCTTAACGAAGTTGCTTCCCTTTTGTCCGTAATATGAAATAGATTCGGAAGTAGCCCTTCAGGAGCTATTGAGTTAAGGACATTATTTATTTATGTTGTTTCATACTAACTCATTAGTATAAGTATGGCTACAGTACTCACTCAAGTCAAATTTCATCTCGAGCAATTTTAATTAAAAGACTAGGCTAACACATTGTAAAGACTAGGCTAACATCTTGTAAAGACTAGGCTAACACATTGTAAAGACTAGGCTAACACATTGTAAAGACTAGGCTAACACATTGTAAAGACTAGGCTAACACATTGTAAAGACTAGGCTAACACATTGTAAAGACCAGGCTAACACATTGTAAAGACTAGGCTAACACATTGTAAAGACTAGGCTAACACATTGTAAAGACCAGGCTAACACATTGTAAAGACTAGGCTTACACATTGTAAAGACTAGGCTAACACATTGTAAAGACTAGGCTAACACATTGTAAAGACTAGGCTAACACATTGTAAAGACTAGGCTAACACATGATGTTACCAATCTTGATGAAGTCCATTAGAGGTTGTTTGACCCACTGTCCTAATAACCTTTGACCTGGCGCTGTCCGGCAATGATTTAGCAAACCCAGCAAGCTTTGATTCTTGTTGGCTGAATTTAAATATGAAATTGACACATTTCAACAGATTCATAAAATACTGGCTTGGATTAGAATAAGACAAATAACTGTCTTAACATCTAGATAAAAAACACAGGTATTTGCAAAGAAAAATGAATGTATAAATATATAAATGTATAAATATACTAAAGTATTGAAACACAGAGAACAGTTTTATCAGAATGCAATGGGTGAGTGCTTTAAAATAAAACTAATGAGTCTATTACTCTCATTAGAAAGTGATTCTTTACTTAGCAAATAACAAACCTTCATTGGCCACAGGAAGTAAATTGAGTGCTTTCACCGCAGCTGCGTCTAGCTTCATGTACAGATTGAGGTCAAATGTTGACATTTTAAATTGACCAAAGTTGTCTTCATTTGACAGCAACTACAAAATAAATTTCATAGTTAGTATAACCTGATCCTCCGTGAAATTTTAATATCATTTTTTTTATGTTACTGACCGCTATAAAATTCCAATAAATTTTTGTTTAAAAATTGGTTATATATTTATCAATAGAGGTTGTGTTCTAAGTTGGTTATATATTTATTAATAGAGGTTGTGTTCTAAGTTGGTTATATATTTATCAATAGAGGTTGTGTTCTAAGTTGATCTTATATTTATCAATAGAGGTTGTGTTCTGAAGTTGATCATATCATTATATTAACAATAGAGGTTGTGTTCTAAGTTGGTTATATATTTATCAATAGAGGTTGTGTTCTGAAGTTGATCATATATTATCAATAGAGGTTGTGTTCTAAGTTGGTTATATATTTATCAATAGGGGCTGTGTTCTGAAGTTGATTTTTTTTTCTTATAATTTAACTTGAGGGTAAAAAATAATGAAATTAATTGGCATATTCTTATATTATAATATTTGAACCTCTTCAAAACTGAAACCAACAAAAATAATACGCAAAAGTCTTCACCTCTAGATATCTAATGACAGCCGAAAGGGCACACATGGCGATAGTTTTGTCTACCTCTTCTGAAAAGGTTGTAAAATTATTTAGTAGAAAATCAAACTGATGCAAATACCAGCATTCCAATTTCACAAATTGAGGATTAAATGGTATTATTTTTCTATCTTCAAAATCTGTGTTAAAATTATTCTCTAACCTCGACTTTTGCAACCAATGTGTCTAAAAATATATATAACAACAGTGCTTTTCACATTATCAGCACATATTTCAGTTTCTTGAAAAAAATAAAATGATTTGTTCTATTTATTAAATTTTACATGCAGTTTGAGAGATGGACAGAGATAAACAAAAGTGTTTCTTTGTGGCTTGGACTTTTTGTCTTGTCTAACCACATATTTGTTCCAATTTCATGTAATTTACAATGTAATAAGTTGTTGTGGTTATAATGGAACAAGAGAAACTATTTTAGTTTTCCATGAACAGATAAAAAGAATAGCCAAAAGTCAAAGATTTTTATTTGTGTGCATCATCTCTCAGTATATAGATGTGTTAGAGTGATTTTTTTAGAGCATCTAATTATATATTGGACTAATGAAGAAAAACTACAAATAATTTAGACACTAACCAAGCGTGGCACTGTTGGGTTTTTCTCCCTTTTTGACTCTCAGAAGTCTGTTTAAGTCCTGTATGATATCTTTGTTGTTGAACTCAGCTGGAGAGTGACATCATTTCACAAGGTAAACATACACAATTTTAATAAAACAGATACAGTGGTACCCCGGTATACATCTGATTTGGTATAAGTCCAACTTGGTATAAACTTGGTCTGGAACAGATTAAAGACGTTTACTGAGGTACGACTGTATATTAAAATTTTAAAACTTGTCCAAATTCAAAATGATGAATTAGTAGCAATGTTGAGACATATTTACATTTCTTTTTCTCAGTAAGAAGCACACCGCTCCGCGTAACAACTTGTTTTAGTTTGTTAGAATCACCAGGAGTTTCTCCAGTTGGTATCAAACATTCTTTGGGACCAAGCTGTACCAGAAGTGCCTACAGAGAAACATAATTTAAAACAATCAGAAACAGATGCTAGAAACAGATATAAAAATTTAAAACTACTTTAACGTTTTAAGTATTGAGGAGAAAGAATATAAAATTTTGTTTTTAAAAAAAAAGGAAAAACAAACAAACAAACTGATAATACCTCAAGATTTGAAAACTGGTTGTTGTCTGCAAACTGGGTGACTGTGAAGGTTCTCAGAATAGGGTCAACATAACCAATACCAACAGACTGGACAGAAACAAAAACAGAAATTAGAACTGAATAAAATGTCACAACTCCTTTTTTGAATGTAAACAGATTATTCATATTTCATTGATGACGAATGAATTAAAGATGACACTCCTTTGAATGACACATCTTCAGAGCAATTAAAATAGTTGTACTCTATTTGTTTTGTGGTGAACATTTCAAGATTTCATATCACAAGGTTTGACTTTCTAAATTTTGTTTAAGAGTCAGAGCAATGATGTTTTGGTGGGTGACACTTTTAAAACCATTAAAATATATTGGACATAAGTGTTAACAAATTTATGCTCGACAACTATGGGACTTCAACTGTCAGTTATTTAACTATATTGTAAAAGATGCTGAGCAGAAAGTTTAAAGTTTGACCAGATATCCTACCAGTTGTCCATCATCACTGGCCACTTTGAGGCCCAGAACTCCTCCAGATACTGACATCTCTGAGCTGCCAAACAAAATCTCTTCAAACTGGGAAAGGTTTCCAGGGGACGCCTATCAAAATATACAAAATATTAATAATTAACAATAATAAAAATAATTTGATAATTGATATAGCGGATTTCCCGAGCAAGCAGCTGGGCTTACAGCACTTTAAATAAAAACAGTAACACACATCTAATTATAAATACACTTAATGTAAAACATTGATATCATAGCTACAACAAAAAACATAAATGACATGACGGAGCACATAACCTACGTTTATCATTTAGAGAAATGTTTAATTGTTATTTAATTAATTTGGAAAATAAATAAATTGTTATTCAAAAGTAATATTATTACTTGAACTAAATATTTATCTTTTACCTTGAAAGCAATCGACCAATCATTTGCCTTAGATCCCCCTTTGTTTGCATACACTTCAATTCTATACTGGCGAACTAGCAATAAGTCGCGGGCTAATGCTTCAAAATTCATTTTGCTCAAAATAACGGACTCCAGTTTCATGCTTCCTGTTAGACAGAAAAAGTTAGATGGAATGTGATGTAACAATGGCACAAAGCCAAAGATGAAATAATTTAATTGATTGAAATTTAGTTTTCTCACATTACAGACCGATATATTTCTAGAAAGAAAAAAAGGAAATGCATAATAATTGATTGAAGCTAAATTAATTGTTAAATGAATATAACCTACCTTTAGTTTTGATGACCTACAACTAGTTTTGATGACCTACCACTAGTTTTGATGATCTACCACTAGTTTTGATGACCTACAACTAGTTTTGATGACCTACCACTAGTTTTGATGATCTACCACTAGTTTTGATGACCTCCCTACAACTAGTTTTGATGACCCACCACTAGTTTGATGACCTACCACTAGTTTTGATGACCTACCACTAGTTTTTATGACCTAAAACTAGTTTTGATGACCTCCCTACAACTAGTTTTGATGACCTACAACTAGTTTTGATGACCTACAACTAGTTTTGATGACCTACCACTAGTTTTGATGACCTCCCTACAACTAGTTTTGATGACCTACAACTAGTTTTGATGACCTACAACTAGTTTTGATGACCTACCACTAGTTTTGATGACCTACCAATAGTTTTGATGACCTACCACTAGTTTTTATGACCTACAACTAGTTTTGATGACCTCCCTACAACTAGTTTTGATGACCTACAACTAGTTTTGATGACCTACAACTAGTTTTGATGACCTACCACTAGTTTTGATGACCTCCCTACAACTAGTTTTGATGACCTACAACTAGTTTTGATGACCTACAACTAGTTTTGATGACCTCCCTACAACTAGTTTTGATGACCTACCACGAGTTTTGATGACCTACCTACCACTAGTTTTGATGACCTACCACTAGTTTTGATGACCTACCACTAGTTTTTATGACCTACAACTAGTTTTGATGACCTCCCTACAACTAGTTTTGATGACCTACAACTAGTTTTGATGACCTACAACTAGTTTTGATGACCTACCACTAGTTTTGATGACCTACAACTAGTTTTGATGACCTACAACTAGTTTTGATGACCTACCACTAGTTTTGATGACCTCCCTACAACTAGTTTTGATGACCTACAACTAGTTTTGATGACCTACAACTAGTTTTGATGACCTACCACTAGTTTTGATGACCTACCAATAGTTTTGATGACCTCCATACAACTAGTTTTGATGACCTACCACTAGTTTTGATGACCTACCACTAGTTTTGATGACCTACAACTAGTTTTGATGACCTACCTACCACTAGTTTTGATTACCTACCACTAGTTTTGATGACCTACCTACCACTAGTTTTGATGACCTACCATTAGTTTTGATGATCTACCATTAGTTTGATGACCTACAACTAGTTTTGATGACCTACACATTAGTTTGATGACCTACCACTAGTTTTGATGACCTACAACTAGTTTTGATGACCTACAACTAGTTTTGATGACCTGCCACTAGTTTTGATGACCTACCACTAGTTTTGATGATCTACCATTAGTTTTGATGACCTACAACTAGTTTTGATGACCTAACATTAGTTTGATGACCTACCACTAGTTTTGATGACCTACAACTAGTTTTGATGACCTACACTAGTTTTGATGACCTACCACTAGTTTTGATGACCTACAACTAGTTTTGATGACCTACAACTAGTTTTGATGACCTACCACTAGTTTTGATGACCTACCTACCACTAGTTTTGATGACCTACCACTAGTTTTGATGACCTACCTACCACTAGTTTTGATGATCTACCACTAGTTTTGATGACCTACCACTAGTTTTGATGACCTACCACTAGTTTTGATGACCTACCATTAGTTTTGATGACCTACCACTAGTTTTGATGACCTCCCTACAACTAGTTTTGATGACCTCCCACTAGTTTTGATGACCTACAACTAGTTTTGATGACCTACCACTAGTTTTGATGACCTACCTACCACTAGTTTTGATGACCTACCTACCACTAGTTTTGATGACCTCCCTACCACTAGTTTTGATGACCTACCACTAGTTTTGATGACCTACCACTAGTTTTGATGACCTACCACTAGTTTTGATGACATACCACTAGTTTTGATGACCTACAACTAGTTTTGATGACCTACAACTAGTTTTGATGACCTCCCTACAAATAGTTTTGATGACCTACCATTAGTTTTGATGACTCCCTACAACTAGTTTTGATGACCTACAACTAGTTTTGATGACCTACCACTAGTTTTGATGACCTACCACTAGTTTTGATGACCTACAACTAGTTTTGATGATCTACCACTAGTTTTGATGACCTACCACTAGTTTTGATGACCTACCTAACACTAGTTTTGATGACCTACCTACCACTAGTTTTGATGACCTACCACTAGTTTTGATGACCTACCACTAGTTTTGATGACCTACCACTAGTTTTGATGACCAACCTACCACTAGTTTTGATGACCTACCACTAGTTTTGATGACCTACCACTAGTTTTGATGACCTACCACTAGTTTTGATGACCTACCTAACACTAGTTTTGATGACCTACCTACCACTAGTTTTGATGACCTACCTACCACTAGTTTTGATGACCTACCACTAGTTTTGATGACCTACCACTAGTTTTGATGACCTACCACTAGTTTTGATGACCTACCACTAGTTTTGATGACCTACCACTAGTTTTGATGACCTACCACTAGTTTTGATGACCTACCACTAGTTTTGATGACCTACTACCACTAGTTTTGATGACCTACCTACCACTAGTTTTGATGACCTACCTACCACTAGTTTTGATGACCTACCACTAGTTTTGATGACCTACCCTACACTAGTTTTGATGACCTACCCTACACTAGTTTTGATGACCTCCCTACAACTAGTTTTGATGACCTCCCTACAACTAGTTTTGATGACCTCCCTACAACTAGTTTTGATGACCTACCACTAGTTTTGATGACCTACCACTAGTTTTGATGACCTACAACTAGTTTGATGACCTCCCTACAACTAGTTTTGATGACCTCCCTACAACTAGTTTTGATGACCTACCACTAGTTTTGATGACCTACCACTAGTTTTGATGATCTACCACTAGTTTTGATGACCTACCATTAGTTTTGATGACCTACCACTAGTTTTGATGACCTACCACTAGTTTTGATGACCTACAACTAGTTTTGATGACCTACCATTAGTTTTGATGACCTACCATTAGTTTGATGACCTACCACTAGTTTTGATGACCTACCACTAGTTTTGATGACCTCCCTACAACTAGTTTTGATGACCTACCACTAGTTTTGATGACCTACAACTAGTTGTGATGACCTACCATTAGTTTGATGACCTCCCTACAACTAGTTTTGATGACCTACCATTAGTTTGATGACCTACCATTAGTTTGATGACCTACCACTAGTTTGATGACCTACAACTAGTTTTGATGACCTCCCTACAACTAGTTTTGATGACCTACCACTAGTTTTGATGACCTACAACTAGTTGTGATGACCTACCATTAGTTTGATGACCTACCACTAGTTTGATGACCTACCACTAGTTTGATGACCTACCACTAGTTTTGATGACCTACCCTACAACTAATTTTGATGACCTACCATTAGTTTGATGACCTACAACTTGTTTGATGACCTACAACTAGTTTTGATGACCTACCCACAATAGTTTTGATGACCTACCACTAGTTTTGATGACCTACAACTAGTTTTGATGACCTACCCTACAACTAGTTTTGATGACCTACCACTAGTTTTGATGACCTACAACTAGTTGTGATGACCTACCATTAGTTTGATGACCTACCATTAGTTTGATGACCTACCACTAGTTTGATGACCTACCACTAGTTTGATGACCTACCACTAGTTTTGATGACCTACCACTAGTTTTGATGACCTCCCTACAACTAGTTTTGATGACCTACCACTAGTTTTGATGACCTACCACTAGTTTTGATGACCTACCACTAGTTGTGATGACCTACCATTAGTTTGATGACCTACCACTAGTTTGATGACCTACCACTAGTTTGATGACCTACCACTAGTTTTGATGACCTACAACTAATTTTGATGACCTACCACTAGTTTGTGATGACCTACCATTAGTTTGATGACCTACCATTAGTTTGATGACCTACAACTTGTTTTGATGATCTACCACTAGTTTTGATGACCTACCACTAGTTGTGATGACCTACCATTAGTTTGATGACCTACCACTAGTTTGATGACCTACCACTAGTTTGATGACCTACCACTAGTTTTGATGACCTACAACTAATTTTGATGACCTACCACTAGTTTGTGATGACCTACCATTAGTTTGATGACCTACCATTAGTTTGATGACCTACCATTAGTTTGATGACCTACCATTAGTTTGATGACCTACCATTAGTTTGATGACCTACAACTAATTTTGATGACCTACCACTAGTTGTGATGACCTACCATTAGTTTGATGACCTACCATTAGTTTGATGACCTACCATTAGTTTGATGACCTACCATTAGTTTGATGACCTACCATTAGTTTGATGACCTACCATTAGTTTGATGACCTACCATTAGTTTTGATGACCTCCCTACAACTAGTTTTGATGACCTACCACTAGTTTTGATGACCTCCCTACAACTAGTTTTGATGACCTCCCTACAACTAGTTTTGATGACCTACCATTAGTTTGATGACCTACCATTAGTTTGATGACCTACCATTAGTTTGATGACCTACCACTAGTTTTGATGACCTCCCTACAACTATTTTGATGACCTACCATTAGTTTGATGACCTACAACTTGTTTTGATGATCTACCACTAGTTTTGATGACCTACCACTAGTTTGATGACCTACCATTAGTTTGATGACCTACCACTAGTTTGATGACCTACCACTAGTTTGATGACCTACCACTAGTTTTGATGACCTACAACTAATTTTGATGACCTACCACTAGTTTGTGATGACCTACCACTAGTTTTGATGACCTACCATTAGTTTGATGACCTACCATTAGTTTGATGACCTACCATTAGTTTGATGACCTACCATTAGTTTGATGACCTACCACTAGTTTGATGACCTACCATTAGTTTGATGACCTACCATTAGTTTGATGACCTACCATTAGTTTGATGACCTACCATTAGTTTGATGACCTACCACTAGTTGTGATGACCTACCACTAGTTTGATGACCTACCATTAGTTTGATGACCTACCATTAGTTTGATGACCTACCATTAGTTTGATGACCTACCATTAGTTTGATGACCTACCATTAGTTTGATGACCTACCATTAGTTTGATGACCTACCATTAGTTTGATGACCTACCATTAGTTTGATGACCTACCATTAGTTTGATGACCTACCATTAGTTTGATGACCTACCATTAGTTTGATGACCTACCATTAGTTTGATGACCTACCATTAGTTTGATGACCTACCATTAGTTTGATGACCTACCATTAGTTTGATGACCTACCATTAGTTTGATGACCTACCATTAGTTTGATGACCTACCATTAGTTTGATGACCTACCATTAGTTTGATGACCTACCATTAGTTTGATGACCTACCATTAGTTTGATGACCTACCATTAGTTTGATGACCTACCATTAGTTTGATGACCTACCATTAGTTTGATGACCTACCATTAGTTTGATGACCTACCATTAGTTTGATGACCTACCATTAGTTTGATGACCTACCATTAGTTTGATGACCTACCATTAGTTTGATGACCTACCATTAGTTTGATGACCTACCATTAGTTTGATGACCTACCACTAGTTTGATGACCTACCACTAGTTTTGATGACCTACCATTAGTTTGATGACCTACCATTAGTTTGATGACCTACCATTAGTTTTGATGACCTACCATTAGTTTGATGACCTACCATTAGTTTGATGACCTACCATTAGTTTGATGACCTACCATTAGTTTGATGACCTACCATTAGTTTGATGACCTACCATTAGTTTGATGACCTACCATTAGTTTGATGACCTACCATTAGTTTGATGACCTACCATTAGTTTGATGACCTACCATTAGTTTGATGACCTACCACTAGTTTGATGACCTACCACTAGTTTTGATGACCTACCATTAGTTTGATGACCTACCATTAGTTTGATGACCTACCATTAGTTTGATGACCTACCATTAGTTTGATGACCTACCATTAGTTTGATGACCTACCATTAGTTTGATGACCTACCATTAGTTTGATGACCTACCATTAGTTTGATGACCTACCACTAGTTTTGATGACCTACCACTAGTTTTGATGACCTACAACTAGTTTTGATGACCTACCTACCACTAGTTTTGATTACCTACCACTAGTTTTGATGACCTACCTACCACTAGTTTTGATGACCTGCCACTAGTTTTGATGACCTACCACTAGTTTTGATGATCTACCATTAGTTTTGATGACCTACAACTAGTTTTGATGACCTAACATTAGTTTGATGACCTACCACTAGTTTTGATGACCTACCACTAGTTTTGATGACCTACAACTAGTTTTGATGACCTACCACTAGTTTTGATGACCTACCTACCACTAGTTTTGATGACCTACCACTAGTTTTGATGACCTACCTACCACTAGTTTTGATGATCTACCACTAGTTTTGATGACCTACCACTAGTTTTGATGACCTACCACTAGTTTTGATGACCTACCATTAGTTTTGATGACCTACCACTAGTTTTGATGACCTCCCTACAACTAGTTTTGATGACCTCACCACTAGTTTTGATGACCTACAACTAGTTTTGATGACCTACCACTAGTTTTGATGACCTACCTACCACTAGTTTTGATGACCTACCACTAGTTTTGATGACCTACCACTAGTTTTGATGACCTACCACTAGTTTTGATGACCTACAACTAGTTTTGATGACATACCACTAGTTTTGATGACCTACAACTAGTTTTGATGACCTACAACTAGTTTTGATGACCTCCCTACAAATAGTTTTGATGACCTACCATTAGTTTTGATGATCTCCCTACAACTAGTTTTGATGACCTACAACTAGTTTTGATGACCTCCCTACAAATAGTTTTGATGACCTACCATTAGTTTTGATGATCTCCCTACCACTAGTTTTGATGACCTACCACTAGTTTTGATGACCTACAACTAGTTTTGATGATCTACCACTAGTTTTGATGACCTACCACTAGTTTTGATGACCTACCTAACACTAGTTTTGATGACCTACCTACCACTAGTTTTGATGACCTACCACTAGTTTTGATGACCTACCACTAGTTTTGATGACCTACCACTAGTTTTGATGACCAACCTACCACTAGTTTTGATGACCTACCACTAGTTTTGATGACCTACCACTAGTTTTGATGACCTACCACTAGTTTTGATGACCTACCTAACACTAGTTTTGATTACCTACCTACCACTAGTTTTGATGACCTACCTACCACTAGTTTTGATGACCTACCACTAGTTTTGATGACCTACCACTAGTTTTGATGACCTACCACTAGTTTTGATGACCAACCTACCACTAGTTTTGATAGCTACCACTAGTTTTGATGACCTACCACTAGTTTTGATGACCTACCACTAGTTTTGATGACCTACCACTAGTTTTGATGACCTACCTACCACTAGTTTTGATGACCTACCTACCACTAGTTTTGATGACCTACCTACCACTAGTTTTGATGACCTACCACTAGTTTTGATGACCTCCCTACAACTAGTTTTGATGACCTCCCTACAACTAGTTTTGATGACCTCACTACAACTAGTTTTGATGACCTCCCTACAACTAGTTTTGATGACCTCCCTACAACTAGTTTTGATGACCTCCCTACAACTAGTTTTGATGACCTCCCTACAACTAGTTTTGATGACCTCCCTACAACTAGTTTTGATGACCTCCCTACAACTAGTTTCGATGACCTCCCTACAACTAGTTTTGATGACCTCCCTACAACTAGTTTTGATGACCTACCACTAGTTTTGATGACCTACAACTAGTTTTGATGATCTACAACTAGTTTTGATGACCTACCACTAGTTTTGATGATCTACCACTAGTTTTGATGACCTACCATTAGTTTTGATGACCTACCACTAGTTTTGATGACCTACCACTAGTTTTGATGATCTACAACTAGTTTTGATGACCTACCACTAGTTTTGATGACCTACCATTAGTTTTGATGACCTACCATTAGTTTTGATGACCTACCACTAGTTTTGATGACCTACCACTAGTTTTGATGATCTACAACTAGTTTTGATGACCTACCACTAGTTTTGATGACCTACCATTAGTTGTGATGACCTACCATTAGTTTGATGACCTACCACTAGTTTTGATGACCTCCCTACAACTAGTTTTGATGACCTACCATTAGTTTGATGACCTACCATTAGTTTGATGACCTACCACTAGTTTTGATGACCTACAACTAGTTTTGATGACCTCCCTACAACTAGTTTTGATGACCTACCACTAGTTTTGATGACCTACAACTAGTTGTGATGACCTACCATTAGTTTGATGACCTACCACTAGTTTGATGACCTACCACTAGTTTGATGACCTACCACTAGTTTTGATGACCTCCCTACAACTAATTTTGATGACCTACCATTAGTTTGATGACCTACAACTTGTTTTGATGATCTACAACTAGTTTTGATGACCTCCCTACAACTAGTTTTGATGACCTACCACTAGTTTTGATGACCTACAACTAGTTTTGATGACCTCCCTACAACTAGTTTTGATGACCTACCACTAGTTTTGATGACCTACAACTAGTTGTGATGACCTACCATTAGTTTGATGACCTACCACTAGTTTGATGACCTACCACTAGTTTGATGACCTACCACTAGTTTGATGACCTACAACTTGTTTTGATGATCTACCACTAGTTGTGATGACCTACCATTAGTTTGATGACCTACCATTAGTTTGATGACCTACCACTAGTTTTGATGACCTACCACTAGTTGTGATGACCTACCATTAGTTTGATGACCTACCATTAGTTTGATGACCTACCACTAGTTTGATGACCTACAACTTGTTTTGATGATCTACCACTAGTTTTGATGACCTACCACTAGTTGTGATGACCTACCATTAGTTTGATGACCTACCATTAGTTTGATGACCTACCACTAGTTTTGATGACCTCCCTACAACTAATTTTGATGACCTACCATTAGTTTGATGACCTACAACTTGTTTTGATGATCTACCACTAGTTTGATGACCTACCATTAGTTTGATGACCTACCACTAGTTTGATGACCTACCACTAGTTTGATGACCTACCACTAGTTTTGATGACCTACCACTAGTTTTGATGACCTCCCTACAACTAATTTTGATGACCTACCATTAGTTTGATGACCTACAACTTGTTTTGATGATCTACCACTAGTTTTGATGACCTACCACTAGTTGTGATGACCTACCATTAGTTTGATGACCTACCACTAGTTTGATGACCTACCACTAGTTTGATGACCTACCACTAGTTTTGATGACCTACAACTAATTTTGATGACCTACCACTAGTTGTGATGACCTACCATTAGTTTGATGACCTACCACTAGTTTTGATGACCTACCATTAGTTTGATGACCTACCATTAGTTTGATGACCTACCATTAGTTTGATGACCTACCATTAGTTTGATGACCTACCACTAGTTTTGATGACCTACCATTAGTTTGATGACCTACCATTAGTTTGATGACCTACCATTAGTTTGATGACCTACCATTAGTTTGATGACCTACCATTAGTTTGATGACCTACCATTAGTTTGATGACCTACCATTAGTTTGATGACCTACCATTAGTTTGATGACCTACCATTAGTTTGATGACCTACCATTAGTTTGATGACCTACCACTAGTTTGATGACCTACCACTAGTTTTGATGACCTACCATTAGTTTGATGACCTACCATTAGTTTGATGACCTACCATTAGTTTGATGACCTACCATTAGTTTGATGACCTACCATTAGTTTGATGACCTACCATTAGTTTGATGACCTACCATTAGTTTGATGACCTACCATTAGTTTGATGACCTACCATTAGTTTGATGACCTACCATTAGTTTGATGACCTACCATTAGTTTGATGACCTACCATTAGTTTGATGACCTACCATTAGTTTGATGACCTACCATTAGTTTGATGACCTACCATTAGTTTTGATGACCTACCATTAGTTTGATGACCTACAATTAGTTTTGATGACCTACCATTAGTTTGATGACCTACCATTAGTTTGATGACCTACCATTAGTTTGATGACCTACCATTAGTTTGATGACCTACCATTAGTTTGATGACCTACCACTAGTTTTGATGACCTACCATTAGTTTGATGACCTACCATTAGTTTGATGACCTACCATTAGTTTGATGACCTACCATTAGTTTGATGACCTACCATTAGTTTGATGACCTACCATTAGTTTGATGACCTACCATTAGTTTGATGACCTACCATTAGTTTGATGACCTACCATTAGTTTGATGACCTACCATTAGTTTGATGACCTACCATTAGTTTTGATGACCTCCCTACAACTAGTTTTGATGACCTACCACTAGTTTTGATGACCTCCCTACAACTAGTTTTGATGACCTCCCTACAACTAGTTTTGATGACCTACCATTAGTTTGATGACCTACCATTAGTTTGATGACCTACCATTAGTTTGATGACCTACCATTAGTTTGATGACCTACCATTAGTTTGATGACCTACCATTAGTTTGATGACCTACCATTAGTTTGATGACCTACCATTAGTTTGATGACCTACCATTAGTTTGATGACCTACCATTAGTTTGATGACCTACCATTAGTTTGATGACCTACCATTAGTTTGATGACCTACCATTAGTTTGATGACCTACAACTTGTTTTGATGATCTACCACTAGTTTTGATGATCTACCACTAGTTTTGATGACCTCCCTACAACTAATTTTGATGACCTACCATTAGTTTGATGACCTACAACTTGTTTTGATGATCTACCACTAGTTTTGATGACCTACCACTAGTTGTGATGACCTACCATTAGTTTGATGACCTACCACTAGTTTGATGACCTACCACTAGTTTGATGACCTACCACTAGTTTTGATGACCTACAACTAATTTTGATGACCTACCACTAGTTGTGATGACCTACCACTAGTTTTGATGACCTACCATTAGTTTGATGACCTACCACTAGTTTGATGACCTACCATTAGTTTGATGACCTACCATTAGTTTGATGACCTACCACTAGTTTTGATGACCTACCACTAGTTGTGATGACCTACCATTAGTTTGATGACCTACCACTAGTTTTGATGACCTACCACTAGTTGTGATGACCTACCATTAGTTTGATGACCTACCACTAGTTTGATGACCTACCACTAGTTTGATGACCTACCACTAGTTGTGATGACCTACCATTAGTTTGATGACCTACCACTAGTTTTGATGACCTACCACTAGTTGTGATGACCTACCATTAGTTTGATGACCTACCACTAGTTTGATGACCTACCATTAGTTTGATGACCTACCACTAGTTTTGATGACCTCCCTACAACTAATTTTGATGACCTACCATTAGTTTGATGACCTACAACTTGTTTTGATGATCTACCACTAGTTTTGATGACCTACCACTAGTTGTGATGACCTACCATTAGTTTGATGACCTACCACTAGTTTGATGACCTACCACTAGTTTTGATGACCTACCATTAGTTTGATGACCTACCACTAGTTTGATGACCTACCACTAGTTTGATGACCTACCACTAGTTTTGATGACCTACAACTAATTTTGATGACCTACCACTAGTTGTGATGACCTACCACTAGTTTTGATGACCTACCATTAGTTTGATGACCTACCACTAGTTTGATGACCTACCATTAGTTTGATGACCTACCATTAGTTTGATGACCTACCACTAGTTTTGATGACCTACCACTAGTTGTGATGACCTACCATTAGTTTGATGACCTACCACTAGTTTGATGACCTACCACTAGTTTGATGACCTACCACTAGTTTTGATGACCTACAACTAATTTTGATGACCTACCATTAGTTTGATGACCTACCACTAGTTGTGATGACCTACCATTAGTTTGATGACCTACCACTAGTTTGATGACCTACCATTAGTTTGATGACCTACCATTAGTTTGATGACCTACCATTAGTTTGATGACCTACCACTAGTTTGATGACCTACCATTAGTTTGATGACCTACAACTAATTTGATGACCTACCATTAGTTTGATGACCTACCATTAGTTTGATGACCTACCATTAGTTTGATGACCTACCATTAGTTTGATGACCTACCATTAGTTTGATGACCTACCATTAGTTTGATGACCTACCATTAGTTTGATGACCTACCATTAGTTTGATGACCTACCATTAGTTTTGATGACCTACCATTAGTTTGATGACCTACCACTAGTTTTGATGATCTACAACTAGTTTTGATGACCTACCATTAGTTTGATGACCTACCATTAGTTTTGATGACCTACCATTAGTTTGATGACCTACCATTAGTTTGATGACCTACCACTAGTTTGATGACCTACCACTAGTTTGATGACCTACCATTAGTTTGATGACCTACCACTAGTTTTGATGATCTACAACTAGTTTTGATGACCTACCATTAGTTTGATGACCTACCATTAGTTTTGATGACCTACCATTAGTTTGATGACCTACCATTAGTTTGATGACCTACCATTAGTTTGATGACCTACCACTAGTTTGATGACCTACCATTAGTTTGATGACCTACAACTAGTTTTGATGACCTCCCTACAACTAATTTTGATGACCTACCATTAGTTTGATGACCTACCACTAGTTTTGATGACCTACCACTAGTTTTGATGACCTACCATTAGTTTGATGACCTACCATTAGTTTGATGACCTACCATTAGTTTGATGACCTACCATTAGTTTGATGACCTACCATTAGTTTGATGACCTACAACTAGTTTTGATGACCTACCATTAGTTTGATGACCTACAACTAGTTTTGATGACCTACCATTAGTTTGATGACCTACAACTAGTTTTGATGACCTACCATTAGTTTGATGACCTACCATTAGTTTGATGACCTACCATTAGTTTGATGACCTACCATTAGTTTGATGACCTACCATTAGTTTGATGACCTACCATTAGTTTGATGACCTACCATTAGTTTGATGACCTACCATTAGTTTGATGACCTACCATTAGTTTGATGACCTACAACTAGTTTTGATGACCTCCCTACAACTAATTTTGATGACCTACCATTAGTTTGATGACCTACCACTAGTTTTGATGACCTACCACTAGTTTGATGACCTACCATTAGTTTGATGACCTACCACTAGTTTTGATGACCTACCATTAGTTTGATGACCTACCATTAGTTTTGATGACCTACCATTAGTTTGATGACCTACCATTAGTTTGATGACCTACCATTAGTTTGATGACCTACCATTAGTTTGATGACCTACCATTAGTTTGATGACCTACCATTAGTTTGATGACCTACCATTAGTTTGATGACCTACCATTAGTTTGATGACCTACCATTAGTTTGATGACCTACCATTAGTTTTGATGACCTACAACTAATTTTGATGACCTACCACTAGTTGTGATGACCTACCACTAGTTTTGATGACCTACCATTAGTTTGATGACCTACCATTAGTTTGATGACCTACCATTAGTTTGATGACCTACCATTAGTTTGATGACCTACCACTAGTTTGATGACCTACCATTAGTTTGATGACCTACCATTAGTTTGATGACCTACCACTAGTTTGATGACCTACCACTAGTTTTGATGACCTACCATTAGTTTGATGACCTACCATTAGTTTGATGACCTACCATTAGTTTGATGACCTACCATTAGTTTGATGACCAACCTACCACTAGTTTTGATGACCTACCATTAGTTTGATGACCTACCATTAGTTTGATGACCTACCATTAGTTTGATGACCAACCTACAACTAGTTTTGATGACCTACCATTAGTTTGATGACCTACCATTAGTTTGATGACCTACCATTAGTTTGATGACCTACCATTAGTTTGATGACCTACCATTAGTTTTGATGACCTACCATTAGTTTGATGACCTACCATTAGTTTGATGACCTACCATTAGTTTGATGACCTACCATTAGTTTGATGACCTACCACTAGTTTGATGACCTACCATTAGTTTGATGACCTCCCTACAACTAGTTTTGATGACCTACAACTAATTTTGATGACCTACCATTAGTTTGATGACCTACCATTAGTTTGATGACCTACCATTAGTTTTGATGACCTACCATTAGTTTGATGACCTACCATTAGTTTGATGACCTACCATTAGTTTGATGACCTACCATTAGTTTGATGACCTACCACTAGTTTGATGACCTACCATTAGTTTGATGACCTCCCTACAACTAGTTTTGATGACCTACAACTAATTTTGATGACCTACCATTAGTTTGATGACCTACCATTAGTTTGATGACCTACCATTAGTTTTGATGACCTACCATTAGTTTGATGACCTACCATTAGTTTGATGACCTACCATTAGTTTGATGACCTACCACTAGTTTTGATGACCTACCACTAGTTTGATGACCTACCATTAGTTTGATGACCTACAACTAGTTTTGATGACCTACCATTAGTTTGATGACCTACCATTAGTTTGATGACCTACCATTAGTTTGATGACCTACCATTAGTTTGATGACCTCCCTACAACTAGTTTTGATGACCTACCATTAGTTTGATGACCTACCATTAGTTTGATGACCTACCATTAGTTTTGATGACCTACCACTAGTTTGATGACCTACCATTAGTTTGATGACCTACCACTAGTTTTGATGACTCCAGTTGTTTTGAAAACTTCCTTAGCAACAAACACAGCATCCTGCCCATGCACAGTGTAATAATCCTGTGACAAAAATAGAGATTGTTATTTAACTACAAATATACAACCTATTATACTCAACTCTTTCTTCCTTAAAATTACAACATAATCAAGAATTAAATTAACAAAAGTAGCATGTGAAAAGAACCCTTGCCAGAGGGTGAATATGGGAGGTGGGGAGTTAAAGGATATTTTTCTCTCCAAGATAGACTTTCTTTAAAAGGCTTTGTTAGATGAATGGTAAAATAGGTTCAATAAACACCAAAGGGGAAGATAACTGTATCTCTACACTAATGTCAACCCTCTAGTTCTCTTGTCTTTTTTTCATATGCATCATTGTGCGTAGAAAACCTGTGTAACCCAGACCATCTAACTTAAATTATTTATTCTAAACATCTTTAAATGTATATGAAAAAGAATATACCATTACTGTATATTCATGGAAGGTTTTTAAAATCTTTGGCTTGAGGTAATGGTTTTAATGTTTAAGTTTAGCAAAGATATGTTTTGAAAACAATGCTTACTGTTCTATCAAATACACGTAAAGTTGTGCCAAGTTTCTGAAAACAAATGTAAAAGTTTCCATTTAAGAAAATAAATTTTTTTAAATCAGCAGAAGATAGATCAAGGAAGCAAAAAATATATCAAATAAACAGAGGATAGATCAAATAATGTGTATTAAATAAGTATAAGCTTAAGCTAATATGGGAACAAAATTTTATCCAAAAATATTTTCCTGTGATTGTCTTGAATTTTTTTGTAATGAATCTTATAAAATTATTGCCATTATCTATTTTTTTAAAATGTAACTTTCAGGTAAACTTTTGAAAAAGTGTAACTAGCCTCAGGTAAACTTTTGAAAAAGTTCATAAAACCAACTTCTTGAGCACTATCTGAAATAAAGAAACAATCATTCAAATTTTTATTACCAAAACACTATACACTCATAGATGAATATCAAAACTACTAGCTCTTAATATTACTAATACGTGACATTCTCTTTTGGGGTCGAGCTTCAAGCTCTTAAGACCCGGCTCAATTTATCACTGACAAGCCTCATCAAGCGGGCATCGCCATAAAGATATTTTCCCACAGGAATTGAGGTGTCTCTATCCAGTGTCGTACTGTCTAGACCGTGCGGAATTGCATCTACCAGTCACAATGCAGAGCTGGACTGGAGGCAATCCACAGGGGTCTGAAGGAGGTGAGCCGATGCCTACTGGAGAAAGGTCTTTCCGACCGTAGTTGTTTTCACTAACTCACAGCTCTCGCTCGAGGCCGATCCTCTCTGGAGGCAAAGACGGTCAGTGTGAAAATATATACTTATACAAGATGGGGCTTATTGCCCCTATTTTAGTTGAGTTTCATTAATACATACTGCTGCATAGGTCTAACTTTTTAGCAAACTTTTGCTCTATAGCTTCATATAATTGTGTTGAAAAAATTGTTCCCTTTCCTTATATTACTTATACTTTATAGAATAGAAATATGTGTTGCCTGTACTGTGACTTGACTTAAAGCATTTGTTGTTTGAATCTAATAATATTTATTGATTTCAAAGGGTAAAAAAGAAAAGTTGAAAATGTGAGGCTTATTACCTCCTACTCCTTTACCTTAAACTAACTAAACTATGCGGTATGTGTAGTAGTATTTAGTAATGTTGCTTGTATTAGTAGTAGTACTAAGTACTAACTACCATTACTAGTTAAATACTTTAAATAGGCCTACATTTAATATTTAAGTTTAGTAGTATTTAATCATTACTAGACGCCCTGCGGCGTAGCATACGCCGCAGACTTGCTCATGGAGAGTGCAAAGAAAGTGGAGAAAGAACGGACACAAACTACAGCACGAAGAAATCAAAACAACATGAGTGAACGTCGGTTGGAGGGGGGAACTGCTGACTCATTGTTGGTTTTGAAACATTCGCACTGTGGTTATCTACCCGCCCACCACCCTTTACCACATTAGCTTGCCAACATAAACTGTGATTGAGGGTCAGCCATGTTGGCAATAAAGGGGTAACAGAACAGGCACAAACAGACATTTTTAAAAATTAAAAAAAACAATGTCTTTGCTGGGGCTTGAACCCAGGACCTTCCCCCTATAAGGCTACATGATAACCAGTACAATACGAATCTTATGTTATTCTATGAAAGAACAATGCTAGTGAATGCAAGGACCATTGTTGGTTTCGAGACATTGGTCGACCCCAGCGAGGGTCATTCGTCATGCTCGTTTGCACATACTCGCTTTGGTGTAGGGAGGAGGGTTAGAGAGTTTAGCCTAGTGCCTAGTTGAATCGTCACGTATGGTGCCTACGGTTGCAAGACTAAACACTAATTTGGCGGTAATCCTGCAGTTTCTACACGTATATTTTTTCACAGCGAAATTTAATTTTCTTGTGAGAACTTACGTTTTTAATTTATTAAATGCATTATTATATGATATGTTGTATTTCAGCTATTACAGCGCTAATTTGTAAGTCTTTTTAATTTCTACGGCATTTTTCCGGCTCTATATAATACATAATCTGGTCATGATACGTCCATTTTGTTTACATAGCCAGATTTTTTTACCTGGCTCAACACATGCCAATATAAATTTACTGACTGAAAATGTTTTTTTAAACGGTATTTTTCATCTATTTTAATGTTCTCAGAAGATAAATAAATATTTTAAAGACAATTTCATTTTTTTTTCGGTAGTGACTAGATGTTTCATTCTTGTCATGTTTGTTTGTGAGTGAGAAATTTCCATTTGGCATCTTATTGTGACAACTCGGCAAGTAGAGTACTACATAAACAAAATGGATGTATCCCACTCCGATTATGTAGCTTTAAGTGCTGAAAAAAGCCTTAGAAATTAATAAAACGTACAAATTAGTGCTATAATAGCTAAAAAATAACATTTATTAATAATTAATTATTAATGCATCTAATAAATTAAAAACGTAAGTTCTCACGAGAAAATTAAATTTCGCTGTGAAATAATATAGGCAGTGGCTATTGAGACGCTAACGTCTTAATAGCCCACAGACTATTGAGACGCAAATAATTGAAGAAAGGAGTAACTTTCCTTAAACCTATCCCTAACTAACCCTAAAACCTATCACTAAATCTAACCCAAACCCTAAAACCTATCACTAAATGTAACCCAAACCCTAAAACCTATCACTAAACCTAACCCAAACCCTAAAACCTATCACTAACCCAAACCCTAATACTAAGGTGACCAGATTTTCCGGGGGGCAAAGCGGGACGGGGCCCCACGGACGGGGTGGGGGATGTGGGGTCCCCCCCCCCAGGTTTCTGGAATAAAAAATCGTGACGTCTGGTCACTTTAGCGGGACATAAAGTCTGAAATCGGGACGTCTGGTCACCTTACGTATCGGGATCGCCGACAAGTCCAGGAAGGCCGTATCAAGGAGTAATATTTAAATAATAACAGAAATCGACGGACCAACCGGCTTAGCTAATAATACAGCAATTTAAATTTATTTTTAAAAAATCACTGTTAACTATTTGAAAAAAGCGGGACAAACGGGCATCCCGCCTGGATAAGCGAGGGTCAGCGGGACATGAGGTCTGAAATTGGGACTGTCCCGCCTTAATCGGGATGTCTGGTCACCTTACTAATACCTATCAATAAACCAAACTCAAACCCTAAAATCTATCACTAAACTTAAACCTAACCCAAACCCTATCACTAAACCTAACCCAAACCCTTAAACATATCACTAAACCTAAAATGTGATTCTGTCAGGGACAAACCATGAAAAAAATATGATTTTATTATCAATTTTTGTTATGGAAAAAAAGATTACCCAACTGAAAATTGAACCCTGGACCTCAAGTTCAGCTGTCCATCGCTCTATCCATGCGACCAGAAAAACTCATTGACATTTGTCATTTTTAAACTTATTTATAAAACTCTTTAATATTAGGGCTTATTTGTAGCTCTTGAATTTTAGAAACATTATTTAAATTATTCATTTGCATCTCAACAGCATGTGGGCTATTAAGACGTTAGTTAGCGTCTCAATAGCCACTGCCAATAATATACGTTTAGAAACTGCAAGATTACCAATTTGGCATTAATAGTTAAGTTATTGTATTAATAATTTAATTGTTAAGTTATTTAGTAGGCTACCTAGTTGCATTCCACCTTGTTTAGGTTGAAGAGCCATTTTTCGAAACTTAAATGTGATGGTCTCAGTCAGATTGTTCAAACTAAAATTTTAAATTTCTTGACTACACCGTCACCATGTCCAGAGGCAGCCGGCTGAGTATTAAAAGTAGTCAATACACTCAAAACAAAAATAGACCAAATCGTTTAACATGTAAGTGTAAGCTATGTAACTAAAATAATTATGGTTGCATATCACTTTTTTCTTTACTATTGCTACTATTTACGGATTGGCGGGATGCAAGAGTTTTCACTATTATTTCCCCTATGTCTAAAAAAATAATTTCGCAATTTATTTGATTATTTTTATCATTTTATATTATAATTTTTTTATTAGTACTTTGAAGCCAAATTATTAATGTAAAATTGGTTGCTGTTATCTGGATCTGTAATTAAAAATAAAGAGAAAAGTTTTCCCATGTCACGCTAAATCCTGCATAACGCCACTGTTTATTATAGATGTACATTTTTATATTTTTTCAAATAATTGAAATATTAATTTTATCCACAATGGTCAATGGGCTGAAGATATTTTATTATTAATTTAAGTGTTATTATCTTTTTTTTTGACAGTATAGAGCAGGTATCTCCGTGGCGTGCTGCTTTTTCAGCCCCACTAAGCACTGTTAACTCAAACAGTGAGACACAATGCTATAAGTTTGCCATCAACTGCCAAAATTGCAGTTTGTATTATATCAACAATATAGATATGCTTTATCCACAATACAAATTCAGTTATCTTTTCCGATGTTGTTTTTTCCACTTGAGAGTGCATGTAGTCATCATTTATGGAATTATTTAAGAATAAAACATTTGTAGAAGACATTTGTTGTTATATTTTGACACAAGTTGTACCTACATGGAGCCTACAAACAGTTGTAGCAGACATTTGTTGTTATATTTTGAGACAAGTTGTACCTACATGGAGCCTACAAACATTTGTAGAAGACATTTGTTGTTATATTTTGACACAAGTTGTACCTACATGGAGCCTACAAACAGTTACACAAGTTGTACCTACATGGAGCCTACAAACAGTTACACAAGTTGTACCTACATGGAGCCTACAAACAGTTACACAAGTTGTACCTACATGGAGCCTACAAACAGTTACACAAGTTGTACCTACATGGAGCCTACAAACAGTTACACAAGTTGTACCTACATGGAGCCTACAAACAGTTACATCAAAGTTTTCCAAGCCCTTTGGCTTGGTTGATGTAGACATTTTATAACAATCAGCTGATTCAATGCAACCAAAAATCATGAGCCCATCCCCAAGGTCATTTAGGCTTTATAATCTTCCATAATCACCCCCCCCCACCCTTTTTAAAAATGTCATTTCCCATTTCTAAAAAAATTTATTTAAAATATTCTTAAAAGTGTTTCGGAGATGGAAGTTAAGTTGATTACAAAATTGTTTACTCATCAAATACATTCCTGCTATAATTTTGATGCAGCAGCATGTGCCATAACTCTATTTCTATATTTGCTCATTTCAAAGCATACCACATATACATCATACAGAAGATCAGTTTATACATTCCTGCTATAATTTTGATGCAGCAGCATGTGCCATAACTCTATTTCTATATTTGCTCATTTCAAAGCATACCACATATACATCATACAGAAGATCAGTTTATACATTCCTGCTATAATTTTGATGCAGCAGCATGTGCCATAACTCTATTTCTATATTTGCTTATTTCAAAGCATACCACATATACATCATACAGAAGATCAGTTTATACATTCCTGCTATAATTTTGATGCAGCAGCATGTGCCATAACTCTATTTCTATATTTGCTTATTTCAAAGCATACCACATATACATCATACAGAAGATCAGTTTATACATTCCTGCTATAATTTTGATGCAGCAGCATGTGCCATAACTCTATTTCTATATTTGCTTATTTCAAAGCATACCACATATACATCATACAGAAGATCAGTTTATACATTCCTGCTATAATTTTGATGCAGCAGCATGTGCCATAACTCTATTTCTATATTTGCTCATTTCAAAGCATACCACATATACATCATACAGAAGATCAGTTTATACATTCCTGCTATAATTTTGATGCAGCAGCATGTGCCATAACTCTATTTCTATATTTGCTTATTTCAAAGCATACCACATATACATCATACAGAAGATCAGTTTATACATTCCTGCTATAATTTTGATGCAGCAGCATGTGCCATAACTCTATTTCTATATTTGCTTATTTCAAAGCATACCACATATACATCATACAGAAGCTCAGTTTATACATTCCTGCTATAATTTTGATGCAGCAGCATGTGCCATAACTCTATTTCTATATTTGCTCATTTCAAAGCATACCACATATACATAATACAGAAGCTCAGTTTGGTAGAGGGTTAGGTTAAGACTAAGTGTCACACATACAGGCGATATTGTTTCTTTCACCAGCCCGTTAACATTAACCAAACGACAGTGAGAAATATTATTGTATTTGATTTTTCTAAACATACAAAATTCAATAATTATTGGTTCACGGAGAATTATGCTATCTTATTTCTTGCCAGAAAAAGTAAGTTATTCTCTTTATAATAGTTTACTTTCAAGTAAATACGTTTACATCATATTTTTATATTAAGTAATTGTCAAGTTATGTTTATGAGTGTTGTAACATTCATCCAAGGAGGGTGGGTAGTCTTATAGTTATTGTACTATTATAGAAAGATGATTAACTGTATTAATTGGTTCCGTAAATAAGGCTGACAGAAAACCTGATGACACTCACGTATGTCTAAAGAGATTTGGACAGGAGTTTTGTCTGATCAGGAAGAGAATGTATAGAGCTGGGTGTCACACTGGTACACCACTACATTTTGGCCCTGGCTCAGGTCATGTGTACTATTAGTTGGAACAACTGAGAGCAATACTTAAGCATCAATCTAATTCACAAAGGGGCACAAGCTAATATAAGATAAGATGGAAGGGGGGGATGGTTTCTTTTATGATATATATCAATGAACTTGTAAGAAATAAAAAGTTAAAAATGAACAAATGATTTATACAATATTTGTATTAAATTAAAATGATGCATCGCTGTCACCATTAAAAAAGCAAAATGCCATATCATGCATATTTCAAACATACTGGAACATGATAGAATACATTTAAAATAGAACAACATGAAATAACAACTTGAATCCCAATGCAACTTCTTTATTGTAGGACATAAAGAATCATTTAAAACAAATCTTTCATAACATAAATAATTATTTTAGGCTTTTGATGATGTCACGCACGGAAAGTTTTTTGTTATCAGTAGTTGGTGGAAGACAACAGATAAATAAATAATTTTATTATAATTAAAGCTAACAATTTGATTAAATAGATTCAAACAAAGCATATAAGCCTAACAAGTTTGTTCCTTGGGCACATCTGTTAAGTATTTCTAGCTTCATTTTTGAATGAAGAGTTTCCAGCATTCCAAATGCATTCCGCTATTGGCATAAAAAGATGAAGTTTTGGTCCTGGTAAGACTTTCTGTCACATATTTAAAACTCAATCATCAAATAAATATTTGTATATTTACAACAAAAACAGGATGATAACATTTTTTTTTAAAATGACTTAAATCAGGGGTGGGCAAAATGTTTAGGGCAAGGGCCGCATTAGTGAGAAATGAAACATCAAGGGTCCATACCTAACCAGTATTTAGCCTCGATTCAAGTACCAACATCTATCTTTAACATAAATTTATTGATTTTTTCTATATTACCGCAGGCTTCTGTGGGCTGCAAAAAACTCCGTAGCCGGCCCCAGTTTGCCCACCCAGGACTTAAATCATTCACTACTAGAAAAAAAGTAATTTACTTTTTTAAAATGAAAATAATATATTTTAAGGAAAAAAATCCATTTGACTTTACCATCACGTCTCAGCAATTAAGAAAAATTAAATGCAAAAAAGAATAAAAGACGTAATTCAACTTTTAATGTCACAGCCAGAGAATAGATTTTCTATTGAAACATATATTCTCAAAAGAGAGATTTGATAAGATTAAATAAGCTGGTAAAACGTTGATTTAAATTTTCTAACTCTCCAGAAATGGGATACAATTATTTTATGTTTTATTTTTGTGTTTTGAGCCTTACTTTCATTCAGTTTTTTTGACAAAAAAAATTTGGAATGCAAAATATTAAAATATCAATATTTTAAAGATGGTTAAATGACATATTTCTCAATAAAAGGAAGATCAATATAAATATAAATATATGTTATATGGGTATATAGTGTTTTTTGTGTGTGTGTAAAACATGAGTCAGCAATTAATTGTATATGTACAAAAAAAATTGACTTTGTCATTCTATACTAAGGCCACATTATGAATGCATAGATAAGATTTAGAACAAGAGATTTGAACTTGGAATCCTCAGATTTGATAGTCTCACACTAATTTGGTTTAAAAATTATCAAATTCTTTTTTGTCATGATCTGTGTTTGAGCTTTTAAGAGGCAACTTAAGCAGATTTATATATAAATTCTAATTATTAAGAAAATCTGGCAAGTCGATTCCAAACAACAAAATGATGGAATCATTGCTAATCACTCACACACTTATCTTATCTACTACAGACGCTCCTTCTATACAGTTCGTTCTTTAAAAGGTTGAAAGTTACAAATGACTGTTTGATATCCAAAGACTGAGTGTAGCTTAGTAATTAATTGATGTTGTTTTGTTTATATTAATGAACACATTTCAATCAAGTAAAAATTCACTGCACTGTTCAGTTTTAAGCTTTCACCCTGTTTTTTCCTGATAAATGTTTTGAGAAATGTTACAAACCAAATAAAACTGTACACAATTTGAAATTACGTGTAAGTATAAGAAAACATATTTTTTTATCTCATATCTTTAAGAAATAAATTTGTTGTTTTTTTTAAGTGGTGAAACTTGCTTACAATTTGATAATATATATTTTTTTTCTGAGCCATTTCATTGATGTATCAGTAATATTAATCTTTTAAACATAAGATTGGTTCAATGAATCAGTTTTATTTATTATCTCATTCATGTTACAGAGTCTTCATCGTTAGCCGCCATTGCTATCTATATAAAAACCTGTTGTTGATATTATTTAACTTGCAAACTGGGTAAACATGATTGGTCATAACTGAACAATTGATAAGTAGATTTGAGTTTCTGTGACACTAAATGGATGGACTAGACAAATGTTCATTGTTGGCTTCATTAAACCAAAGTCTAACTTATCTCCACGACTTCATCCAAGATAAGACAGTCAATGAACAATAAGCCATGGCTTACACACTTACCAACGAATTCAACTTGCACAACAAATTGGTTCATAACTGGATTCAAGGGAGGTAAAATACAAAAATGCATTTAATTTAACAAGATAACAGACAGGTACAGAAAGGTCTTTTTCAGAGAACAACAGCTATTTAAAATTAACAATTATGAAGGAAAATATTGGTCTGGTCCATGACCTTACACAATTTGAGAAACAGGTTTTGATGGTGGCTATAATCCTCTATGATCTAAAGAGTTGCTGTAGATCTAAAGAGTTGCTGTAGATCTAAAGAGTTGCTGTAGATCTAAAGAGTTGCTGTAGATCTAAAGAGTTGCTGTAGATCTAAAGAGTTGCTGTAGATCTAATGAAATCAGTAACATCCATATTCCTTGGTGGCTACAATACAGCTCTATGAGGCATTCCTTGGTGGCTACAATACAGCTCTATGAGGCATTCCTTGGTGGCTACAATACAGCTCTATGAGGCATTCCTTGGTGGCTACAATACAGCTCTATGAGGCATTCCTTGGTGGCTACAATACAGCTCTATGAGGCATTCCTTGGTGGCTACAATACAGCTCTATGAGGCATTCCTTGGTGGCTACAGTACAGCTCTATGAGGCATTCCTTGGTGGCTACAATACAGCTCTATGAGGCATTCCTTGGTGGCTACAGTACAGCTCTATGAGGCATTCCTTGGTGGCTACAATACAGCTCTATGAGGCATTCCTTGGTGGCTACAATACAGCTCTATGAGGCATTCCTTGGTGGCTACAGTACAGCTCTATGAGGCATTCCTTGGTGGCTACAGTACAGCTCTATGAGACATTCCTTGGTGATGTATGATCTGGGTTAGACAGTGGTGACTACAGTACAGCTCTATGAGACATTCCTTGGTGATGTATGACCTGGGTTAGACACTGGTGGCTTAGGTGCAGGTCGTTGTGGAACAATAGTTCTCAAACTTATGGGCTGTGATGGGGACGTGGACATTTCCCATTGCCTTGACATTTCCCCTTGCCTTGATGTTTCTCCATTTGACTGATTGAGCCCAGACATAGATTCCATTAAGTTTAACATTGTTATCTGTTTCTTTCGTATTGACTCGGACAATGTTGGCGCAGGCCTTCGAGGGGAGTGGCTCAGATTGTTGATTGGTCTTTGCTGTCCTGATAAGTAAGATCCACATCTTTTACCTTGGGGCAGCGGCGGGCTTTTCTGGACATTAGTTGACAGTTTTGAAGAGACTGTATCAAGGAAGATGGTCGGCTGGTCAATGGTGTAAGAGTTGACAGTTTGGAATTCAGATAAACTGATGCTGGGCTGATTGTCTTTAACAGAGGGCTGCAGAGATGACGAGTTGTCCTTCAGAGTTTTTTCTACTTGGACATCTGCGTCTTCCTTCAGGCTAGATGCCGCGGCAGCCATTATAAGAGGAGGTTGTAATCTTTTCCTATCTTGCTTCTCAGACAGGCTCCTGTGTTTGGTCTTCAAGGTCTTCTTCAACTTAGCCGTTTTCTTGGATGACTTGCCACAGGCGTCATGCTTGGATGACTTGCCACAGGCGTCATGCTTGGATGACTTGCCACAGGCTTCATCATGTGATGCCTCTATGGCACAGGATTGTTGACTAAAACAGTCTTCTGTAGATAAACTTTCATCCTCCATCTCATAGCAAGACGACAGCTTCCCCGACAAAGTATTTTCAGATAGGCTTTGGCCACTATCCTGCTGAAGGCGATTACTTTCTCCTGGAGCTTGCAGGAAGTGGAAGGAGTTTGTCTTCAATATCGGGTAAAGAGGGCGGGCAACGTGATCTTGGCTGTGAGAGCCTAGAGCTTTTAGTCTGGCGTCTGCTCGGAACCTGCCGGCACTCCTGCTCTGGTTGGAGCTGGTGTGTACAGACATGCTGGCCCTCTGGTGAGAGTTTTGTGTCAAAGATTCGTGGTCGCTGTGTCTGGACGAGTCCACGCCTCTAGGCTTGTTGGTGGTGTGTCTGACCAGGGTGGACGACACATCACACCTGGGGTTGGGGTTGTCGACATGGAGTTGACCATGGTCCAAGTCAAGCTCTGAAGCTGCTCTACTTGTGTCCTCATCAGTGTGGCCCTGCCAGTGGTCCTGATGGTGGTGGGAAGGCAAGATGCAGCTGTGAAAGAGAGTCGATGATTCTACATCCATCCTCACTGTATCCCGTCCACAACCAGCCAATGGGCTTTCAGATTGTGCTTGTCCCATTGCCAGTGATTCTAAGGGATTCTTGGTGTTTTCCACTAATCCATGGTCTTTGCTTTTTACCTCCCTTTGAGATCTGGGTGGCGACAGCTTGACTTCCCTTTGTGATCTGGCCGGTAAAAGGTCCAAGGTTGATAATTGATCATTGCCTTGTTTTTCCCTATCATTTGTTAGTTCCACTATCTCAGACACTAACATTTGACCAATCTCCCCAGCCACATGATCTAGACATTCCTCAATTGTTTCAAAGTAAGAGAGAAAACTCTCCAAAAAAGCAAACCAAGAAGTATCGGCCACTTGCTTCTTTTGTTTTGACGCAGTTGTGCCAGGTTTGATGTCATCACTAAAAATTGGAGGCAAAGTTTTGACTTCTGGTGCCTTTGATTTCTGTAAAGCCAATTTTTCTGTTCCAGTTGTTATTGTCATGAAGTCTGAGCCAGCCTCACCGTTTGGGAGCCTCAGTAGAACAGGCTTTCCATGTACGCTGTGTGCAGCCTTTATTTGCAGTGATTTGGACCTCTGGAAGTTGGTATGAGACTGAGACTGTACGTTACAACTGTTACGAGGCATTGGACTCCCAGCACTGGCTTGGTGGCTGTGGAAGCGATGGTGCTGCTTGTCTTGTAGGATGGGTGACTCAGACTTCTGGACCACCTGCCTCATCTCTTGCCTCATCATCTCTGTTATTTCAGACTTGAACAGAGAGGGATCTCTGAGAGGCTGTCTGGGACCGCTCTCGTTGTTCGGCTGCCTGGGACCGCTCTCGTTGTTCCTGTGTCTCAGGTGTGCTTGTAAGATGAGCCTGGCCGCCTGGTAGGTGGGGGTCTCTTCAAAAGACCTCTCCCTGGCCAGTTGGCAGTGACTGGGTCCCGGCGAGGGTTCAAACGATTCTGATTCAGCCACCATGGCTGTAAATTTCAAACATTTAGTTTGGATCCCCTCCACATGTGTCACAGACCCCGAGTGACTAGCTGGAGGCGACCTTTTTATAGGGTGGGGTGATGCTTTCATATTTTCTTGTACCAAAGTTTTATTACCCTGACTGAACCTCTGACGTTCCATGATACTCAGTGCCGTCTGGCCAAGTAAACCTTGCAATGTTGCCACTTTGGAACTGAACCCCGTCTGTTCTGGGGAGAGGGAAGTTTGCTCAGCTGCCGTTGGGGTGTTTCCCCGTTGCTCGACTTTTTCTAACGAATGTTTGAGTAAAGCTCGATGCCTCTGGAAGGAGGCGTCAGCATCAAGGTCAAGGTCTGTATTACCAGTGGTGTCGGGCCCACGACTGAGACAAAAGAGTGGGGTACGTGATGGCAGAGGCCGAGAGGTGACAGGGGTATCAACAGCTGGGGATGTCGCAGTGCTGTCCTGAGTTGTAACAGGGGAAACAACCTGACCAGAGAATCTCAGTGTCAATTGGGATTTTTTATCTGCAGTTAGTGCTTGGGTCTGAGCATGGGGTGTGGGTGGGTGTGGGGGAAGTGGGGGTGGATGAAGGGAGGGGGTGGGGCTGTTTCTGTCAGATTCAGAATAAGATATTGGCAACTCTTCCTCAAGCAGATTCTGTGCTACGAGTGACTCCCCCCTTTCTGAATGTTGGGCAGTTGCCTCTTGAGCTTCTTGAAATGTTTTCTTTAAGTCAAAGTCATGACTTACACAGTCAGATTGCACAGCCAGCTCATCTGGTGCTGATGAAAGTAGGTGAACACTGAGGTGCCTTGGTCTGTCAATGGGAGAATTGAGACAATCTGTTGGAATATTGAGATGATCTGTTGGAATATTGAGATGATCTGTTGGATTATTTAGACGATCTGTTGGAATATGGACACTATGTTGTACCGTAGCCACAGACTGATGGTCTGATGGTGATGACATGAGTTGTTCCTCTTGAGGCTTACCGACTGGAGGATGAGAGCCATGGGTTGGCGAGTTTAGTTTAGCACAGAGAGCCGGCGGAAGAGCCTGCAGAAGTGTCCCACAAGTGAGTCCTGGTTGGCCGTAGGTGTCAACCGCCATCAAAGTGGGTTGCTTGGTCATGATATTGTTAGGCCAGTAATTATCTCCAGTAGAGCAGGTGAGTTTTAAACTGCGGTAACTGTGCTCTGAAGTACAACGAAGTGGGCACAGGCTGTGGTACCGTCTGTGAGCATGTGCTGGGGACATGGGGGGATTGTGGGATGTTGCGTTGAACAAGTTTGTGAGCTGACGATCTGGCCAAGTTTGAAGGAGGTCGGACACAGCTTGAGGGGTTAGAGGTTGTAGGTTGTTAGCAGGAGATGTTTGAATGTTGATAGAGTCCTGATGATGGTAAGACCAGGAGCTCTTGACATTACAACCAACAACCCACACCTCTGTGGCCTGACCTTGGGGTGAAGCACTTAGCGATGGTGGCCGCAACGTTGTGCTGACTTTTGACACACCTCTAGCACCTTGTTGACTTGACAAAATTTTGATTTCTGTCTTTGTTGACAAAGTTTCTTGAGCCGACTCATAAATGCTGAGTTGTTCAATATCCTCAACATTGGTGGAAACTTCTGGAATCACTGCATTGCCAACACTGGGATAAGATTCATTTATTTTCACATGCCCCGATATTTGTTGGCACACCTGAGGATCTAGGTCATGAGGATCTGCGACGACTTTTCTCTTTGTGACATCATTCTCTTCAGGCCTGTCGTTAAATTCTTTGACTTCGGGTGAAGTAGGAACTGTTCCTGAATCACTGATATATTCTTTGGGGCTAGCATTGAGTTCTTTAACTTGGGGTGAACTGGGAACTGGCTTTGAGCTGAGTTCAGGGTCAGAGGTCAGGCAATCAACTGAGCCAGCCATCATGAAAACCTGTTTCTCATCAATCTGATCTCTGTCTACTAAAGCACTGGTGCACTGAGTACTGTGAAGAGAGCACTGAGTACTGTCAGAAGCGCCTGTGGGAATGGATTGAGATGACCACTCAGCCAGACGTAACGTAACATTCTCAGTCCCTAAGTGGCCAGGACTTTTCTTCAAGTTTGGACCAACCCACCCCGAACACTGACCCAAATCTTCTTTCCCGATACGCGCCATTTCCTTGCCTACACTCGGCTGTACTCCTTTCCTGAAGAGTGCACCATAGCTGGACTATTTCTTGACATTTTGCTTGCCCATGGAGGCCCGCAGCGGTAGCTGGGCATCGACCCACTCATTGGGATGTTCCATCATACTCTGCCAGGCATCAATCTCTTCACCTCTGGCATCCATCCAATCGACAGGCTTGCCTTGATGTGTTCCTGGAGTGGGGAATAACATCAGAGACCAAATGAGTCTATAGTCTAATCATTTTATGGCATGGATAAATATGAACTGAATGAATTGAACATTTGCTCTCTCCAAGCCTTGGATCATCTATTAGTTAAACATTTGTTCTCTCTAAGCCTTGGATCATCTATTAGTTAAACATTTGTTCTCTCCAAGCCTTGGATCATCTATTAGTTAAACATTTGTTCTCTCCAAGCCTTGGATCATCTATTAGTTAAACATTTGTTCTCTCCAAGCCTTGGATCATCTATTAGTTAAACATTTGTTCTCTCCAAGCCTTGGATCATCTATTAGTTAAACATTTGTTCTCTCCAAGCCTTGGATCATCTATTAGTTAAACATTTGTTCTCTCCAAGCCTTGGATCATCTATTAGTTAAACATTTGTTCTCTCTAAGCCTTGGATCATCTATTAGTTAAACATTTGTTCTCTCCAAGCCTTGGATCATCTATTAGTTCAAACTTTACCTGTCAGAAAAATTAACAAATCTCTGCAGTAGCAGCTGTTTTTATTGTACACACTGGTTCATTACTGAATATTGTACGCTGGTACGCACCGGTTCATTACTGAATATTGTATGCTGTACACACTGGTTCATTACTGAATATTGTACGCTGTTACGCACTGGTTCATTACTGAATATTGTACGCTGGTACGCACTTGTTCATTACTGAATATTGTATGCTGTTACGCACTGGTTCATTACTGAATATTGTACGCTGGTACGCACTTGTTCATTACTGAATATTGTACGCTGTTACGCACTGGTTCATTACTGAATATTGTACGCTGGTACGCACTGGTTCATTACTGAATATAAACTGAAGTCATGTTTTTATTGTACGCACTGGTTCATTACTGAATATAAACTGAAGTCGATTTTTTATTGTACGCACTGGTTCATTACTGAATATAAACTGAAGTCATATTTTTATGTTTGACATAGACTTTGTTCAAAGCAGGATTGTGACAGTCAGCATTGTCCCACATACAACTCCCTAGCCCATACATTGTCCCACATACAACTCCCTAGCCCATACCTTGTCCCACATACAACTCCCTAGCCCATACCTTGTCCCACATACAACTCCCTAGCCCATACCTTGTCCCACATACAACTCCCTAGCCCATACCTTGTCCCACATACAACTCCCTAGCCCATACCTTGTCCCACATACAACTCCCTAGTCCATACCTTGTCCCACATACAACTCCCTGGCCCACGTTTTGTCCCACATACAACTCCCTGGCCCATATTTTGTCCCACATACAAATTCCTGGCCCATACCTTGTCCTAAGTTAAGCCGAACACCTCCCAGGAAATCATTACTGGACAACTTCTCATGATCCCAGATGGTCAGCTCGAGTCCGTGCTGATGGAGCTGTGATTGGTCCACACCCTCAAAGGTCAAAATGTGCTGCCACTGGGGGTTGGTGGTCTTCTTGATGACCGGGGTCTTCTGTTTGCTGGCGTGAGACCCGTCCGGTAGGAGATAGCTGAGACAAACAAATTAGATACATGAGACACGTCCGGTAGGAGATGGCTGAGACAAACAAATTAGATACATGAGACACTTCCTGTAGGAGATGGCTGAGACAAACAAATTAGATACATGAGACACGTCCTGTAGGAGATGGCTGAGACAAACAAATTAGATACATGAGACACGTCTGGTAGGAGATAGCTGAGACAAACAAATTAGATACATGAGACACGTCTGGTAGGAGATGGCTGAGACAAACAAATTAGATACATGAGACACGTCCGGTAGGAGATGGCTGAGACAAACAAATTAGATACATGAGACACGTCTGGTAGGAGATAGCTGAGACAAACAAATTAGATACATGAGACACGTCCGGTAGGAGATGGCTGAGACAAACAAATTAGATACATGAGACAGGTCCGGTAGGAGATGGCTGAGACAAACAAATTAGATACATGAGACAGGTCCGGTAGGAGATGGCTGAGACAAACAAATTAGATACATGAGACAGGTCTGGTAGGAGATGGCTGAGACAAACAAATTAGATACATGAGACACGTCCGGTAGGAGATGGCTGAGACAAACAAATTAGATACATGAGACAGGTCTGGTAGGAGATGGCTGAGACAAACAAATTAGATACATGAGACAGGTCCGGTAGGAGATGGCTGAGACAAACAAATTAGATACATGAGACACGTCTGGTAGGAGATAGCTGAGACAAACAAATTAGATACAGATATGCCAAAACATAAGAGAACAGTGAGGACAATGATAGACTGAACACAAAGAACCGTAATCCATTTACCCTTTACAGAAGGGGTTCGAGCCAGCAGCTGCCCTCATGGCCGTGAGATTCTGAGCTTCTCGGACCAAGACGTGAACTTCTCCCAGTCCCGCATGCGGCTTCTCCTTCTCCTTGCTCTTCTTGCGAAATGATCCAGACTTCTTCTTGGGAGCACTCTCAACCATGTCTGCTGGGACGTACTTGAGTGAGATGAAGAGATCACCCTTGTATACCATCATGGGAGTCTCCTGGCCGACAGCCTGGGGATGGTAACAATGTTAGCAACAATCAGATCAACACTGCACATTTACTGCTCACCTATGTCAGATATATTTCTAGGGGTCTACCGATATATCGGCTGGCCGATATATCGGCACCGATATCTGGATATCGGCAATATCGGTATCGGTAGCATGTAAAGGTTCCGATATTGACGTCACCGATATTTCATAATAAGTGACATTTTGACCCAAAAAAAAACGGAAACAAAAAAACTATCATTTAGATTTACAATATCTCGACAAATTAATATATCGACCCCGATACCGGTATTGAAATAGTCAAAAGAGTCCTAGTATTAATATGTGCAGTCACGTTACAGTGTGCCATGTCCTTTGATATTGTTTAGGTATCGGCCGATTTTCGTATACTCAGAAATACTGTGTAAATACATTATTGCCGATGCCAAGCATACCGTAATTGCTCTAATAAATGTATAACATGTAAACATTATGTTCACGTAATTGCTCTAATAGCAAAGATGCACGCAGAATCGCAGATGTCTAAAACATTTCGTTACGTATGGAATAACAAAATGTACCGTGTGAAGACTTGTTGTCATTGGCAACCATTCAAGCTTCAGCCTCATTTTCACTCTATTACTGTTGTACTTTGTTCTCATTGTTTCATTCATAAAAGGTGGCCGTGTGCAAAAGCCATTAAACTATTGGTTATAATTAATAATTATGAGTCAAGGTTGAAGTTTCAAAAGGAGTACCTAATATGCTTCTACATTTTTATAAAGGACGGTTCGTTTTGTTATGAGTCCTATGTAGGTCATGAACTGGAACTTGTAAACACATCGGAAACTTCGTTTCGGGGAAAAAAAATCGGTAATTTCGGCAAAACTGGATATCGGTAGACCCCTTAATTATAAAATATAAATAAATACGAGTGATAAATTTAAGAATGACGTCATCAAATATGACCGCTGCTATTTTTGTCCTAACAAATACTCATATCGGCACTCATATCGGAAAAAAATATCGGTAATAGGGGGCCTATCGGCAAAAATGCTTATCGGTAGACCCCTAATATAAAATATAAATAATTAGGAGTGATGAATTTAAAAATGATGTCATCAAATAAGACCGCTGGTTTTTGTCCTAACAAATACCCTATCGGCACTCATATCGGAAAAAAATATCGGTAATATCGGCAAAAATGCGTATCGGTAGACCCCTAATATAAAATATAAATAATTAGGAGTGATAAATTTAAGAATGACGTCATCAAATATGACCGCTGGTTTTTGTCCTAACAAATACTCATATCGGCACTCATATCGGCAAAAAAAATATCGGTAATATCGGTATCGGCAATATCGGCAAAAAGGCATATCGGTAGACCCCTATATATTTCATATCACTGTTCTATCCCTAATGTATTGTTCATGATTGCTCTTCTATAGGGCTTGTTCCCATGCTATTCTATAGGGCTTGTTACCATGCCATTCTATAGGGCTTGTTACCATGCTATTCTATAGGGCTTGTTACCATGCTATTCTATAGGGCTTGTTACCATGCTATTCTATAGGGCTTGTTACCATGCTATTCTATAGGGCTTGTACCCATGCTATTCTATAGGGCTTGTTACCATGCTATTCTATAGGGCTTGTTACCATGCTATTCTATAGGGCTTGTTACCATGCTATTCTATAGGGCTTGTTACCATGCTATTCTATAGGGCTTGTTACCATGCTATTCTATAGGGCTTGTTACCATGCTATTCTATAGGGCTTGTTACCATGCCATTCTATAGGGCTTGTTACCATGCCATTCTATAGGGCTTGTTACCATGCCATTCTATAGGGCTTGTTACCATGCCATTCTATAGGGCTTGTTACCATGCTATTCTATAGGGCTTGTTACCATGCTATTCTATAGGGCTTGTTACCATGCTATTCTATAGGGCTTGTTACCATGCTATTCTATAGGGCTTGTTACCATGCTATTCTATAGGGCTTGTTACCATGCTATTCTATAGGGCTTGTTACCATGCTATTCTATAGGGCTTGTTACCATGCTATTCTATAGGGCTTGTTACCATGCTATTCTATAGGGCTTGTTACCATGCTATTCTATAGGGCTTGTTACCATGCCATTCTATAGGGCTTGTTACCATGCTATTCTATAGGGCTTGTTACCATGCCATTCTATAGGGCTTGTTACCATGCTATTCTATAGGGCTTGTTACCATGCTATTCTATAGGGCTTGTTACCATGCTATTCTATAGGGCTTGTACCCATGCTATTCTATAGGGCTTGTTACCATGCTATTCTATAGGGCTTGTTACCATGCTATTCTATAGGGCTTGTTACCATGCTATTCTATAGGGCTTGTTACCATGCTATTCTATAGGGCTTGTTACCATGCTATTCTATAGGGCTTGTTACCATGCTATTCTATAGGGCTTGTTACCATGCTATTCTATAGGGCTTGTTACCATGCTATTCTATAGGGCTTGTTACCATGCTATTCTATAGGGCTTGTTACCATGCCATTCTATAGGGCTTGTTCCCATGCTATTCTATAGGGCTTGTACCCATGCTCTTCTAACATGCTAAATGAATATTAACAAGTATTTCAAGACTATGTTTTATTTGTTATTACTGATTTTTTTATTTACCTCCTCCATGGAACTTAAAAATAATCATTTACGCATAAAAAGTTTACTTTAAAAACAAAACAAATCATATTTTTTTAATAAATATTATTTCCCCTTGGCTCAGGCTAAAAAGCTAAGAGCTATAAGAGGACTCACCCTCTCTTGCAATGGGTACCACCTCGGCTCATTCTCATCAAATCTGTAATAGTCTAAAGGTATGGTGACCTCCCCCAGAAAGTCGTTTCGACCCAATCGATCGTTGTGCCAGACTGTGACCCACAATGTGCGAGACTCAAGCTCTGATTTGCTGATTGAATACTGGGGAAAGGAATAATACAAACTGGCAAGTCATGGGAAAGTGAATACAAACTGGCAAGTCATGGGAAAGTGAATACAAACTGGCAAGTCATGGGAAAGTGAATACAAACTGGCAAGTCATGGGAAAGTGAATACAAACTGGCAAGTCATGGGAAAGTGAATACAAACTGGCAAGTCATGGGGAAGTGAATACAAACTGGCAAGTCATGGGAAAGTGAATACACACTGGCAAGTATTTCTCAGCACGCTGTCTGACCACACAAACATAAACCCCCTAGCAGTAACCTGTCTGACCACACAAACATAATCCCCCTAGCAGTAACCTGTCTGACCACACAAACATAATCCCCCTAGCAGTAACCTGTCTGACCACACAAACACAATCCCTCCAGCAGCACGCTGTCTGTGTGTTAAAGTAATTACACATATTTCTGTAAACCACTATAGCAATAACCTATGCTGTGTTTATAAACATTAAAACCTTACCTTCAAGGTCTCATCAAATGTTGGGTTAAGCGTGTGTTTTTTTATCTTGGTCTTTCTCTTACTACCGCGAGTTTTGTCGGGAAGGAGATATGTTTTGACATATCTGACAAAGACAGTTAAAATAAATGAACAGATTAGAGATTACATCAGTTCAAAATGTTCACATTACCCTGATTACTGTTATTGTCTATTGTTATTGCTTATTGTTATTTCTATATTCTAATTTTTAAACACCAGTAGTCTTCTGCCTGATGACCTACTTATGGGTCTGTGACCTACGTACGGGTCTGATGTCTGATAACCTACTTACGGGCCTGATGTCAGATGAACTTACAGGTCTGATGACCTACTTATGGTTCTGATGTCTGATGACCTACTTATGGTTCTGATGTCTGATGACCAACTTACGGATCTGATCGGTTGTGTTTGGTATCAACGGGTCCAAGATCTCGGCACTGTTTGATGTGCACCTCTAGCTGAGTGGCCTTGGCATTGTAGCTGAGGTTAAACATGATATCTCCTGTGACGGGGATCCTGCCATAGTTGACCTCCCCTGCATCACTGTAGACACTGTAGATGCTCTCTCGGCTGTCCTGATTGGTTCAAAACATGTAACTAATTATAGATTGAAGTCAATGACCTGATGGCTGGACATTGATTTTATAAGTCAGTCAATTTTTCAACAAAAAAATTTTCTGTATAAAGTTGATGACTACGATGCAAAGAATTTTAAAATTTTAGTTTATTCTTTGTTACTTAAATATCAGATAAGTTACTTTTAGAGCTCTAAGTTAATTGAAAAATTCTTTAACTATATCAATACTAGGGGTGGTTTTGTTGGAAAGGCCAAGTAACTTATCCTTGTTTGATAAATACGAAATATTAAACTTCCTGAAATGTACACAAAGTATTTTATAATTATAAATCCTCAAATCCTCTTTTTACATCATTCCCTTTTCCAAAATTTAAAAGATAAGCTAAAACAATGACATCATATAATATCTATTTACAGAATAATTTTTTACTTTTTATTATTATTTTGCACATCTCCTGATACACAACATGTATGAAAAGCTCAAACAATGATATCATAGTGTTAGGGATACAATGAGCCATCCAGTGACTTGGGCTTTTATATTATTTTATACTTATTCCTTTTCAGCACATGATTGAAAATTGTAGCAAAGGCAAAAAAATCATTTTTAATTCACAAAATAAATGAAATAAAGTGATGATAAAATGAAGCTGTTAATGTTGATAATAAATGTTATAATATGAGTTGAGCTCATAGGATTCATGTTATGCTAAGAAATATGAGTTGAGCTCATAGGATTCATGTTATGCTAAGAAATATGAGTTGAGCTCATAGGATTCCTGTTATGCTAAGAAATATGAGTTGAGCTCATAGGATTCATGTTATGCTAAGAAATATGAGTTGAGCTCATAGCATTCATGTTATGCTAAGAAATATGAGTTGAGCTCATAGCATTCATGTTATGCTAAGAAATATGAGTTGAGCTCATAGCATTCATGTTATGCTAAGAAATATGAGTTGAGCTCATAGCATTCATGTTATGCTAAGAAATATGAGTTGAGCTCCTATTCATTGATTTAGTGAGTAAATTTATTGCAGACAGGGTAATATAGTCATTTTATTGATAACTTCATCAAATACCGACTCAATTTAAAAAAAAATTGTATACAATATGTAGCGTCCTTAAATATGGTTAATAAAGTAATTAATACAAGAAAAGTCTTATATAAAGCTATAAATTGTTAGTAAGTAAAGGAAATGATTAATACTAAATGTTTTTGAATAAATCATGTTAACTAAAAATTTAGCTTCAATCCATAATACCAGGCCAGCACCAACATACATGCTCATATTATTTAACACAAACCATCAAATATCAAAACATGTCATTCCTCACCTGTCATGTCTGACCTGTCATGTCTCACCTGTCATGTCTGATCAGGCATGTCTCACCTGTCCTGTATTACTTGTCATGTCTCACCTGTTATGTCAGACCTGTGATGTCTCACCTGTCATGTCTTACCTGTCATGTCTCACCTGTCATGCCTCAGCTGTCCTGTCTTACCTGTCATGTCTCACCTGTCATGTCTCACCTGTCATGCCTCAGCTGTCCTGTCTTACCTGTCATGTCTCACCTGTCATGCCTCAGCTGTCCTGTCTTACCTGTCATGTCTCACCTTTTATGTCAAGCCTAAGATAATAATTTAAAACCGTTTCCCCCAGAAACTGTTCCCTCATTTAGCCCAATGATATTTGACCCCCTACAAGACAGGGAAGCACTGTCCTAAGAAATAACTCAAACCAACAGCAAACATTACTAAATCCTGGATTCTGCTTGTTTCAAACATATTTCTGTCAATGTTAGACAAGGCCTTTTCGTGTGTGGATTTATTTATATATCTATTAAAAAATATACAATGTATTTATATATATAAAAGACCATTAACTTGACACATTTCCTATTGTTTTTCTGCTATGATTTAAATGGTTCGGACAACACACAGCTGACATCAGTTAAAATACACAGGCACCTTTCTATGCAGATATAAAATTAGAAAAAAGCTAATATTCGCAGAAAAACTTTAAAAAACTGGACAAACAGTCGGATGCTGTTGTAGACAAACAGTCGGATGCTGTTATAGACATTGAGGTATCAACTATCCTACCCTTTTACAACAATTAACAAAATATAACTGCAAATATGAAGTTTACAAAATTCATTTGATTGATTTCACATTTCACAATGATTTAGGTAGCTACTGAGTTTTATCTCTGAAACTGCATCAAAATTACCTTACTGTCATATACTTTCTACACTAACCAACAAAACTGGTGGATAAAGTCAGTCAATATTCCTATTCTTGGAAAATATAATTAATGTAAATACATTTTATGTCAAACAACTATAAGCCAACCCAAAATTTTAATTTTTAAAATTATAATTAGTGTGCAACATGTTCGAAGAAATGGGTGAATGATCAAACTGAAATAAGCCCATATAAGTGCATGATTAAACTGAAATAATTATAATAAGCCCATATAAGTGCATGATTAAACTGAAATAATTATAATAAGCCCATATAAGTGCATGATTAAACTGAAATAATTATAATAAGCCCATATAAGTGCATGATTAAACTGAAATAATAATTTCAAGCCCATTAGTACAAAATAAACTCAAGTAATACTGATGAGTGTAATAAACTCAAGTAATACTGATGAGTGTAATAAACTCAAGTAATACTGATGAGTGTAATAAACTCAAGTAATACTGATGAGTGTAATAAACTCAAGTAATGCTGATGAGTGTAATAAACTCAAGTAATGCTGATGAGTGTAATAAACTCAAGTAATACTGATGAGTGTAATAAACTCAAGTAATACTGATGAGTGTAATAAACTCAAGTAATACTGATGAGTGTAATAAACTCAAGTAATACTGATGAGTGTAATAAACTCAAGTAATACTGATGAGTGTAATAAACTCAAGTAATACTGATGAGTGTAATAAACTCAAGTAATACTGATGAGTGTAATAAACTCAAGTAATACTGATGAGTGTAATAAACTCAAGTAATACTGATGAGTGTATTGATAAATTTTATCCACATAAAGCCTCGCTTTCATTTGTTTAAAAACAGATTAAATTTTGCACTGAAATCAAAAGTAAACAAAAGGGTTAACCAAATGGGTTAGGGGCAATCATGCTGGTGAAATAATAGGCCTCCTGCTAGCCTCATTGTGAACTTACAGCCAAGCTGTTACGACTCCCTAATAACTGTGGCCGTTTGTTGTCAAACAATTCATCAAAATCATCATCTTCTTCTTCCCTATCTCTCTGCCGAGACGAAACAAGAGAGACAATAAAGATCAAATAAATCCAGACTTTCTATCAATTCGTTGGCTTGAGGTGCTCTGGGCTGGTTGAGCCTTCACTTAGAAATTATTAGAGATGTACCAACCATTTATAATGACATGAAATAGCATGCAGAGCAAACGAAGTACAGTAGAGAGTGTCCAACAATGCATGTTGGTTTCAGTATTGGAGTCAGCAATTTTTATTTGTATATTTTTTAATTTATTTTTTGAAGTAGGTGGGTTGTGAACTAATTCTGTATAAATTTGAGGTGACTGAAAAATTCAAAGTCATTAAGGAATTGTTAATGTCATATTATCTTATCTTATCTGTTTACAAACGCTCCTTCTATACAGAAGATTACTGCGTCCTACGCTCATCCATGGTTTGTGTCTAGTCCTGCATTCTTATTAGAGATTTAAATATTGATAAAATGTTGGTTTTCCTGGTTTCTTTGGGCAACCCATTCCATGCCCCAATTCCAGACGGGAAGAATGAAAATTTGTATGTGTTTGTTCTTGCATACAGAAGAAAAAAAAATGTTTTTATCCTTATGTCTATCTGAGGGTTGTATTAAGTTATCTTTGTGTTGTATTCCTAAATTAGAATTAATTGCTTTATGTATGATTACTACTTTATACTACTTTACTCTTGGTTTTTTCTATCCTCTAGTGCAGTGGTTCTTAACCTTTTGAAGTCGGGGAGCACTTTTGATCATGACAAAAATTTGGGGAGCACCAAAATCAAGGAGTAAAAAAAACAAAAAAATACACATACATACGACTTTTATTAAAAATAAAACATTATGACATAAGAGTTTAAAATTATAACATGACAAACAAATTGTTAATAAACACAAATTTAATAAGTAAAAAAATAACATTGAACAAAATTTAATTCAGAAAAATAAAAAGATTTAATGTGAAACCTGAGCTTGACGGTTTTTACACATTTCAGTGATATTAGACCTAATTTTAGAAATAGCTACCCTCAATTCTTCATCCAAATTAGTTAGTGTTGCTCGTTTTTTTAGTTTTTATGTTGGTGACTATCGAGAAACCGAGTTCACACAAATATGATGTTGAAAATTGCAACAAGATTTTAAGTGACGTCATGGAGAGAGCTGAGTATTCTTCTTACACAAAGATCCAAAATTCCTCCAGAACCATTTCGGAAAATTTTATTTTAAGTGTACGATCCGATGATAGGTTGATTAATTCTTCTTCTTCTTGGTATGACAACTTACTATTTGATGTATTAACCGTGGCAAAGGGATTACGTATCCAGTCATATGTTTCTACTTTTATTGATGGAAAATAAAATTCAATCTTTTCTTCTAATCAAGTTAAATGCTCTGTTACTGCTGAAATAATTTTGTCGGTAGTGTTATCATTAAGAGAAGGAAAGATATCTACTTTCTTTTTCTCCAAAAAACGATTTTTCCAAAAAATAACTTTTTTCCGAAAGGCTGTCAATTTGTCGGTCGATGTTAAAAAATTTCTTTTCTTCCTTGAAGGCTGGTATTAATACAAATTTAAATAATCAAAAATATCAGCTAAATATGCCAATTTAGCACACCAAATGTCATTTTGAAGATATTCCACAAAATCATCCATATTTTCATGTTGGAAAAAGGTCATCAATTCATCCTTCAGTTCTAAGAAACGACGTAACACTTTTCCTCTGGATAAACATCTCACTTCACAATGCAAAAGCAAAGATTCGTACTTGGCTTCCATAGAGATGCAAAGATTTTTAAAGACGCGTATTTTCAAAGGTCTCGATTTTATGAAGTTTAACATATTTACAACTTTGTCTAGCACAGGTTTTAATGCTATTGGTAATGTTTTGGACACCAGAGATTCTCTGTGCAAAAAACAGTGAGTAGATATAATATTGGCGTTTCTTTTCTTGGCGAGAGTCACAAACCCTTTTAATGAGCCTACCATTGTTGGAGCACCGTCCAGACAAATTCCCACACACAACTCTTATGATATTTTGAATTGTTAGAAATATGAAGAAATAGAATCAAATACATCTTGTCCTGTCGAACGTTCGGTAAGCTCAAGACAGCATAGTCCCCGTTTGGACTACCTATTATAAGCATTTGTTCAGCTCAATCAGATAGAGTAAGTGAGTGAACATTAAATTTTGAGTTTCATAATTTCGCGGAGCACTTGCAACTACCTCGCGGAGCACCAGTGCTCCGCGGAGCACCGGTTAAGAACCACTGCTCTAGTGTTTCAAGGTTTAATGATTTAACTAATGGTGTTATTCTTGTCAGTTTTGAATATTCTCCAGTAATAAATCTGGCAGCTCTTTTTTGAATGTTTTCTAGTTTATCAATGTTTTCTTTGGTGGATGGGTCCCATATAGAAGATGCATATTCTAGTACAGGTCTGACCTAAGAGGTAGCATTTTAGTTTTATATTCTTATTACATCTGTAAAAGTTTCTTTTTATGAAGCCTAGGGCTTTGTTTGATTTTTTAATAACTTTATTGACATGGGGATTCCATGATAGTTTCTCGTTTATTATTAGGCCTAAGTATTTTGCATCTTTAGTTTGGGTCAGTTCTTTTCCATGAATAAAATATTTTGAATTTATTGGTTTCTTTTTATTTTTTACTCTTAACAGTTGACACTTTTCTGGGTGGAAAGACATACTCCAGTTAGTTTCCCATTATGGTACTGAGTCTGCCCTATACTTGTACTAACACTAAAAGTCATGCCGGTCCTACAGAGTCTGCCCTATACTTGTACTAACACTAAAAGTCATGCCAGTCCTACTCAGTCTGCCCTATACTTGTACTAACACTAAAAGTCATGCCAGTCCTACTCAGTCTGCCCTATACTTGTACTAACACTAAAAGTCATGCCAGTCCTACTCAGTCTGCCTTTTACTTGTACTAACACTAAAATCCATGCCGGTCCTACTGAGTCTGCCCTATACTTGTACTAACACTAAAAGCCATGCTGGCCCTATGCCATATACTTGCACTAACACTAAAAGCTGATGGTAAAATATAAAGTGCCTTGCTGTTGTTGTTGGTGACACATCCTCTCCTCACAATGGGCGTCAGCTAGGGGAGATAACAGCATCATTACATTTCAACACTTAAGAATACATCGGTGGTAGCATAAGGCAATAGTATTGTACAGGGTGCAGGGTCTAGGGGAGAAAATAATGATGAAAAACTTGATGGTGTACATCAGCTAATGATCACACAATCGTAGCAGCAGAGAGGGGGGGGGGATGTTTGTCTCATTACCTCATCTCCAGCGTTGGTGACTGCGATGGCAGGAACTGCCAGGTGCTGGTCGGCTGGTGATTTCTGTTGTGTCTGCTGGGAGGCACGTTGTTGCTCAGGAACGCTGGTCCTACTGCTGCTGTTGATGCGTTGTTCTGGTGTGTTGGTCCTACCGCTGCTGTTGGTGCGTTGTTCTGGTGTGTTGGCTCTACTAGAATGACTGCTGTTGACGACACTGTCACGAACTAACTCTGAATTTTGTGCAGAAAGTTTGGAATTAAACGGGGTCCATAGAACAGAAAAAAAATGGGATAAATTTCTGTTTCTTACACAAACTAGTAATAGTCCACTATCATAACATAAAATTAAATATACATTTCAAATCTATGTTAGAAAGGGGTGGGAATTACATACAATAACATCCTAATTTTATTTTAATAGTCTTAAAAACAAATTTACTTTAATAAAATGATATAGAATTTTCATGGATGGTATTAAATAGTTGATTTTGAAAAAATCTTTTAATTTATGATTAGGAATAACTATTTTATTTGAAACATCTTAGTTATAGAGCTCATATGGTTAGATATTGTAACAAATAGATATGTCAGCACATGGGAAGCTGTGGTATAAAAGCCATTAAAAGTGCAATAATGGCTACATGCAAAGCAAAGAAATGAGACAAAAAGGAAGAAATCAAGTCAAATAAATCAAATGTTTACTAAACAAAAAACATTTCAAAGTCTTTTAGTTCACTTTTTTAAAAATTAAAATAAATTTTATTTCCTTCATTTTTCATGAAATGTAAATATCTTATGTCAGTTTATTTTTTAATAGGTTATTTTTATTTCATGGATACATTTCTAAAAGTTATTTTCAATATGAAAATAAAAAAGTGTTCAAAAAAATTTTACAAGTTAATTAAATGTTTGAGATTGTTTTTAATTAAGGGAGGAAAAGGGTTTAAATATAAACAATAATTAAACATGATAGAGGCTTATTCAAAACTATTCATGGCTTATATTATTATTGTGCTATTTAAAATGATGTATTAAAAAGTAATGGTTCAAATCAGATACACATATAAAAATGTTTGCTAAATATCTCAGGTAAATATTTCAATGTTTATCCTGAACCAAATAGAATAGGACTGCCGTAAAGCTTTTACATAAAATACAAGATACAAAAACAAATTGTGTTATGATCAAAACAATAAATTGTAGCTTTATTAAATAATGGACTAACACGCAAGTAAAAGTTTGGCCTAATGCATTGCATTCCTCCTAACACACAGATCAATCAAAGCAAAAATATTTTGGATTAAAAACAGAATCTCATAAGGGGGGTAAAAAGTTTATTCTGGGTAAAACATATATCTTATTAAATAAAGGTGCGTATCTTACTACATGCATTGTAATCATGTGCTCAACATTAGGAACAGTTGTAAACATTTGAGCTGTTTGTTAAGTACATGGTATAAAACAATAATAAATACACATTAAACATGGTGTTGATGGAAGTGCTCACAGAGTGCAACAGATTCCTATTACAGAACATTGTAGCTGACCTGGTAAGTTCATTGTAAAGGATAAGTCTATAAAAGCGTTGATGACATTTGTTGGATCATTCAGTTAAATTTTTTAAACAATCTACAAAATAAATAAATCTATTGTTGTTTCCCTTGGCAGCACTAACACAGTGCAGTTGTAGACAAACAAAATAACTTAGGGCATGCAATCTTCACTGTAACATCACACAGGCCAACTGATGAAGTGCCATCAAAAGTTAAGGTACAGTACACTGGCCATGTTAGTGTCAGCATTCAGTGAGTCTGGGCAAACAATGCAATCAGAAATTTGGCATCTAGGCATATTTTAAGTGTGTGTGTGTGTTAGGAAGTTGACAACAAACGAGTAGTCTGCCTTGGTGCTCTATTTATAGACACAAAACTCATCCCGACACAAACCTGCTGCAACGCCTGGAATCTTTCTACAGCTACAGTGTAGGAAATAAGAGCAAATCTTGAGATGTTATAAGAGAATAATTAAATACACACACTGAAAAAATAAGAACCTTGCTGCTCAGGTTTTCTCAACACCTTAAACCCAACAATTTTAGGCAGGTTGTATTGAGGTGCACACAAGTTTATAATAAAACTGATACTGGGGTCAGTTTTTTTATGTTTTCTTGACAAAGACAAGATAATTATTTGTGTTATTTTTAAACATAGTTATGGGAATCAATTGATATACAGAAATTTGCTTTGAAGAAATTGGGTTGTCAGAAAATTGTTAGACAGACGTTTGGTCAAACAGAAAATGGTCACATCAAAGTTTGGTTGAATGGGGGTTTGGATAAACTGTTACATGGTACAAGAACAGAATTAGAATCTTTTTTGAATTAAAATTGTTTCTAAGGTGTAAGAAAATTTGATTCATGATCTTGACATTTTTAATTATTAACAATACTTCAATTTTAATAAAATTCAGTTCAACATAATTTATCTCCATCAACTTTACTTCTATTCATTTGCATATCAGTCATTTTATTTTTTGATGTATGCAATTAAATCAATATATTCAAAATTATATGAAATAATAACTTCCATAACGTAAAAGTTGTTTCCAAATGTTTAAACATTATAATGAATATTGCTTGGTCTTAAACTTAAAAACAAGAGTTAAAGATTATAAGTGCTTAAAAATGTATCTGCTTTCATGAATGTCCTTCATCAAAGTTTTAGATCCTAAATAAAATAGTAAAAATTTTAGCAGATCCATTACATACCAATAGCCACAAGAAATCGAAATTAAAGTACAAATATAATTCTTTGATAAATACCTGCCATCTTTGTAAATACAAGTTTGAAAATAAATGTTTCAATGATGAAAGAAGGGAGGGGGCAGGCCACATGCCAAGAGAGGAAAGGTAGGTCATAAAGTGCACTGTCCGCATGCCATGATGGTTTAACGTGGGTATATCAGAGTATAAATATCATCCGAACAAGGGGAAAGCTTTTGGTGTCAGAAACACAAGCTCTGCCCACACCATAAGCCCCTCCTCCAACAGTACAGCAAGCAGTCTCACCGTGGTCATCCAGGTCAACCGTGGCTTCTGGTATGGCAGAGTAAGGTTCCAACAGGTCTAGGTCAACGGATATTTGGGCCTTTTCTTCTACTTGGGCCTTTTCTTCTTGTTGTTTCTGAGCCCAGGACAGCAAGGTGATCTTCCTGCCATCAACTGCTACAGCCGTGTTCTTCTTGGATCTCTCTCTGTCACCTGACAGAAGGGAACCCAAATCAAAGATTGCTGGTTTTTCAGTCAACTTTCCAAAGATAGAGGCCCTAACACTATCTTCACTCTTCCTCCGGTTAATAGAGGTTTCCCCCTTCCCGGCGTCTGATTTATTTTCCCTCCTTATGACTGTATCAAGAGAAACTCTGTGCAACTCTCTGCTCCTGGCGGCCAGAGGCCTTGTGTCTTTATGAAGCTGTGCAGATATCTGAGAAGATGTTGAATGACCTTTGAACTGTCTCTCACATTCAGCCACTGACTGGTCGATGCCATCACTAAAATCTTCAGGGTTGGAGTCTTCCAGAACTGAGTTGTTATCACGGTCTCCTTCTAAATCTGATTGGCTTCTTTCATTCCAGACTGCCTCTGACCTCGATTCATCTGTTTGGTTACACTCTCTTTCAGCAGGACTGGATTTGACGTCATCGTTCAAGGTGAGAGGAACAGAAAGAGTTATGCCCCAGTCACTGTGTATTTCATCATCAACGAGAAAACTTTCATTGAAATGTCTCTCATGCAAGGTGCTGTCACTGCAGACGTCACTCTCGTAGGGAAGTGAGTCTGCCTCACCCCACTGCTCAGACATTTCTGTGATGTTACTCAGGGTGTCTGAAATGTTAGACGAGGAGCGGAAGTGGTTGACCTGAAGATTATCTGGCACACCTCTGCCATTGTCCAGTTCCTCCAACTGTTGACGTACAGATGGTGGATGGCACTGAACTGGGTTAAATGGGTTCAAGTCAGTTTTTGGTTTCAGTTTCTCCCTTCCCTTTGACTTTCATGGGGTGAGGTCTTCGTGTCCACAACCCCTGTTGTTGGTGGGTCAACCTTATTGACAACTGAAGGTAATGTTCTCTTGGCCTTCCTTGGCGGCGCCACTGGAGTTTCATCTGAAGCAGACTTGGCCTTACTGGTTTCTGAAATGGTTTTCATTTGTGCTGCAGTTGATGTGGCAACAGAAACAGTTTTGACAGGGGGTAAACATTTATCATCTGCTTGAGCACTCTCTCTAATGACGGGCGCACTGCCATCAAAGCAAGTGTCGTCAAGACTCTGGTACATTGAGTTTGCTGCCAACTCTTCAGAAAGAGAGAAAGATTTTTGAAGAAAAAGATGTTTGTTCTTACCGTGAGATGGCACCGATGGCAGAACTCTTTTAGTCTCCTTGGGCCGCGTCTCAGGGTCATGCACTGGGGGGTCTGACCCCTGGTCAGTCATTAGTTCCACCAGTTTGTTGACATTTGTGTTGTACATCTCTTCAAAGCTGTCAGCTCCGCTACTCAAGGACGGCCTTGAGGACTCCTGTGACACATTTTTAGCACTTCCAGGAAGGTGTGAGAGATTAGAATCAAATGGCGCTGAAAGTTTTGATTCTGACACTTTGCTTGTGTTGGATTTCTGAGAACTGGATCCACTTTCCCACAACTGCTCATCATGCACATTTTTTCCCGCCATGCTTTTAGTGTCATCGGAGCTACTGTCTTTGTTAGTACTGCCGGAAGCTAAGCTAGAAGCAGATGAAGCATCAGAGTTCCGACGCAAGTCTAGATCTACGGGTGCTATCTCTGTCTTAGCATGCACGCAACTGGACCCTGCCAATTTCCTCCAGGCCCGAAATCTATCATTATTGTTTGTGTTACCTTTAGGAACTTTTACAACGGCTTTCTGATTTTCCAAAGCTAGAGAGTATGAATCTCTGCGCTGGCTCATCAGAAGCTGGCGCTCTACTTCTGATTTTCTCTCGTTGACTTTTTTCTCCACACTGTTCTCCTCTTTAGTGATCACTGGGACTTTGCTTGGACCTCTCTTGTCTGAAAGTGTAATGGCATCTTATAGGGCCATAGATCAACCAATCACAGAACACAATACATTCATGGCATCTTATAGGGCCATAGATCAACCAATCACAGAACACAATACATTCATGGCATCTTATAGGGCCATAGATCAACCAATCACAGAACACAATACATTCATGGCATCTTATAGGGCCATAGATCAACCAATCACAGAACACAATACATTCATGGCATCTTATAGGGCCATAGATCAACCAATCACAGAACACAATACATTCATGGCATCTAATAGGGCCATAGATCAACCAATCACAGAACACAATACATTCATGGCATCTTATAGGGCCATAGATCAACCAATCACAGAACACAATACATTCATGGCATCTTATAGGGCCATAGATCAACCAATCACAGAACACAATACATTCATGGCATCTTATAGGGCCATAGAACAACCAATCACAGAACACAATACATTCATGGCATCTTATAGGGCCATAGATCAACCAATCACAGAACACAATACATTCATGGCATCTAATAGGACCATAGATCAACCAATCACAGAACACAATACATTCATGGCATCTTATAGGGCCATAGATCAACCAATCACAGAACACAATACATTCATGGCATCTTATAGGGCCATAGATCAACCAATCACAGAACACAATACATTCATGGCATCTTATAGGGCCATAGATCAACCAATCACAGAACACAATACATTCATGGCATCTAATAGGGCCATAGATCAACCAATCACAGAACACAATACATTCATGGCATCTTATAGGGCCATAGATCAACCAATCACAGAACACAATACATTCATGGCATCTTATAGGGCCATAGATCAACCAATCACAGAACACAATACATTCATGGCATCTTATAGGGCCATAGATCAACCAATCACAGAACACAATACATTCATGGCATCTTATAGGGCCATAGATCAACCAATCACAGAACACAAAACATCCATGGCATCTAATAGGGTCATAGATCAACCAATCACAGAACACAATACATTCATGCCATGACCGTATAACATATTTTCTTAAGTTGTGATTTGTATCAGTCTATTGGTGACAATGTGAAATCATCCAAATATTGTAAACTTGACTGTAAATTAGATGGTCTGAAATAAAGATCTTTTCAAAAACTATTTTTTATCCTGCATTCCAAAATAAATAACACGTGAAATACCACTACATTCAAACATATAGAATAGGACTGCCATCAAGATTTTAAATAAAATACAAAATACACAAACAAATTGTGTAATGAAAACAATAAATTTGAGCTTTATATTAAAATTAAAGTATTATTATTAAACGTTTTAGTTTTCAAACAGTTTGATTTGATATAGATATTTTTTGTTTAAAATTAAAGCAGACACTGGTAGACAATGAGAAAATTGAGGACATAGCTGACACAAAGAGACTAGGGACAGCCATCAAATGATGTGTGCAAGGATTGACTTCTTGTCAGTTTGGTAACTAGAAGAATGGGTAGTGATGAGAGCAGTTTACTAGGAAAACTTGTTTAGTATAATAACTGGGGGGGGGGCAGTTGGTGGGTGGAGGGTAACATGGGTACAAACAGCAGAAATGACAACAAACAACCACAGACACAGACTTTCTTCACCATTGGTCACTAAAATCGTTTTCAATGGTGTCTAGAATGTAAGTTATTTTACTCTATGGGGGCAAGCTATTTTACTCTATGGAGGTCAAGCTATTTTACTCTGTGGAGGTCAAGCTATTTGACTCTGTGGAGGTAAAGCTATTTTACTCTATGGAGGTCAAGCTATTTGACTCTATGGAGGTCAAGCTATTTGACTCTATGGAGGTCAAGCTATTTTACTCTATGGAGGTCAAGCTATTTTACTCTGTGGAGGTCAAGCTATTTGACTCTGTGGAGGTAAAGCTATTTTACTCTATGGAGGTCAAGCTATTTGACTCTGTGGAGGTCAAGCTATTTGACTCTATTTAAGTTGATTTGTTTAAAACCTGAAGCTGAGAGGTACATGAATTGTTAAAGAAAAATTAATACTTGAGAAATGTGATCAAAAGCAGGGTGTTGGATAAGGGAGGGGCAGGGCGGAAGAACACGCGATTGGTACAACTGACTGTACTTGACTTGTACAGATAACTCAAGTAGCTATGAAGATTACATTGTTGCAGTTGTAGAAGTAGATAAATGTGCAGATGTTATTTCTACTTAGCTGCTAGCCATTGAGTATAATAAATATGATGGAGAGGTGGCAATCTTGGAAAGCGTACAGGGTGCCTGCGATACCTTTGACCCGATTCCCGCGTCTGGGAAGGCTGGAGCTGTTGCTGGTTTGTCTTGCTGTCTGCTGGGGTAAAGACAAGCTCTTTGACCTTGACAGTGAGCCAGGCGGGGTGTCATTTTGACTTCCTGAAATGCTTGTCGAGCTGAACTTTCCAGACATGAGCACTTTCCGAACGGAACCTTTAAAATTACGTTCATTTTTGGGAGTAGATGTTTGAAATTTCTCTCTCTTAGTGCTAGGGTTGGGTTTCTCCCCCTTACTGATAGGGTTGGGTTTTGATAAGGGATATTGATTGAGTGAAGGAGTGGCTGTAACAGTGGTTGCCAGGTGTGAGGATGCTGACAATGCTGCAGCTTGTTGTTTCATGGCCTGAGCTTCCATCACGTACATAGATATGGACTCCTGAGATGAGTGCGAGTCGTCTTTGGACTGGTTCGGGGACAAATACCGGGGACTCTCAGTGCCAGTTTCAGCCTTGGCCACGGAGACTTTCGGCTTCACCAATGTGAATATGTCAACTTGACCTGGCGACGTCACTTTCACCTGAGGGGATTCAACCCCTGCCTTGACTGACTTTTGAGTTTTGACCAACTGTTTGACAGTCGTCTGGACCACGGACTGTTGACGGAGTATTTCATGCCAGTGAGGGAAACTTTTGTTACTGTTGGCTTCTATTGCAAGTGGTTTGGTTCCATCTAAAGGAGCATTGGTGGAGGTGGCATCAGTGGAGGCGGCATCGCCACTGGAGCCAACCGGTGGGGACTTTGTTTCCTGTAGACTTGCTTGTTGCCAGTTTGGCTCAGGTTTTTTCCTCTTCATCGAGTACCTCTCTCCCCTCTTTCGAAACAACTCCAGCTCACTGGTGCCAGACGCTTTCCTCAGAGACGTGTACCTGGGGTTGAGGCTGTGCTCGGAGTTCAGGGACGAGCTAGAGAGACTATCGAGTTTACTTAAACGGGACAAGTTAGGGTTGGCAAGTTTAACATCATCGTAATACAAGGTGTAATCACTGCTACTGTTGTGACCCAGATTTGAGGAGGACCTTTTTTTACCTGGGGATAAGAGATTGGTCAGGGCATCAAATTAAGAACACCAGTCGCATAGACTTATGGTCCCATCAGTCCCGTACACCTATGGGCATCAGTCTGATACAGTTTTGGGCATCAATCCCATATGGGCATCAGTCCGATACAGTTTTGGGCATCAATACCATATGGGTACCATTAGAGGAGATAAGAGACAGTAGATTCAGGGGCACATAACTCAGACCTTTGGTGACAAATGACTCAAGTATTTTAAATAAAAAGATCCTCCCGCCCACCACAACACAAGTCAGGTATCAGCATCATAAATAACTCTAGTCAGAAACTACCACAGGGAAGACTCTCAGTGTACATTATTTTATCTTTGTGTGGACATAGCCGTAACAAGTCATTCTCTTAACAAGTCACAGTAACAAGTCACAGTAACAAGTCATTGTCTTAACAAGCCACATCAGTAACAAGTCACAGCCGTAACAAGCCACATCAGTAACAAGTCACAGCCGTAACAAGCCACATCAGTAACAAGTCACAGCCGTAACAAGCCACATCAGTAACAAGTCATAGCCGTAACAAGCGACATCAGTAACAAGTCACAGCCGTAACAAGCCACATCAGTAACAAGTCCTAGACGTAACAAGCCACATCAGTAACAAGTCACAGCCGTAACAAGCCACAGCCGTAACAAGCAACAGCAGTAACAAGCCACATCAGTAACAAGCCACATCAGTAACAAGTCATAGCCATAACAAGCCACAGCCGTAACAAGCCACAGCCGTAACAAGCCACAGCAGTAACAAGTCACAGCCGTAACAAGCCACATCAGTAACAAGCCACAGCCGTAACAAGCCATAGCATTAACAAGTCATAGCCATAACAAGCCACAGCAGTAACACGCCACAGTGAGGCCATAGCTGACAGTGGGACATGGAGAGCAGACCATCACCAGAGTCAGTGGGTCCTTAACCAATGATGAGGTGGGAAGATGAGGAGATGGTCAGCACAGGGCGATGTCCAGCAGGTTGTACAGATGCTTACTTCCCGGCCTCTGAACTTCTACAGCCAACCTAAGATGAGTAAATGTTTCATTCCGACAAAATGGGGGCGAGATTCTCTCCCTTCGAAACAGCTGTAAACTTGGGGCTGACGGGGAGGTAACCATGTGAGAAACTACTTTCTCGTCAAACCCTTGTTGAGGGAAATACACACAACACAAAGGAAATCAAATGATGATAATGACCAAGAAAAAACGTGTATAATATGATGTATGGATATAGCAATACAAATTTTAAATTCAGGATAAACTAGGTCTAAAGCAGTAGGACAAACCACAATAAATTTGTATGGGCTACAGTTGAAATACTAAACCAACGTCAAATTTGTATGGGCTACAGTTGAAATACTAAACCAACATGAAAATTGTATGGTTACAGTTGAAATACTAAACCAACATGAAAATTGTATGGTTACAGTTGAAATACTAAACCAACATGAAAATTGTATGGTTACAGTTGAAATACTAAACCAACATGAAAATTGTATGGCTACAGTTGAAATACTAAACCAACATGAAAATTGTATGGCTACAGGATTAATACTAAACCAACATGAAAATTGTATGGCTACAGTTCAATTATCAAATTTGTACGGGCAACAGTTCAAAATGTTCAAATACAGTAGAAAAACATAATAAGTTTAAAAATATAAACAAAAGACTTTGACCAACAAGCTATTACACTGAATGAAGTGATAGACAAGAAATAAAACATGTACCAGGGAATTTCTCTCACTATCATGAAACATTCAACTCAGACATTTAACAAGATAATGCAGGTACAAATGTATACAGTCATTTCCATCACTTGTCTATGGAAAGAGTACATAAAATTACTATAATTAATTTGATTGTAATTGTAATAAAACTAATTTTTATTAAAATTGAAATAACTAATTTTATCAGAATTGTAATAGTAATAAGAATTAATATTATTAGAATTATAAATAAAATTTGTAATGAAAACTAATTTGATTAAAATTGTAATACATGTAGCTATTTTTTTTAAAAATTATAACTTTTGATATTAAAATTGTAATAATAACTAACTTTATCAAAATTGTAATAACTAATGTTATTTAAATTGTAATAAGAACTATTTTTATTAATATGTCTCCTCTACTCAGAATGAGCATTGATTTGGACTATATTGGATTGACAAGATTTGGGAGGGTAGCCCGGAAACATCTCATGGACACAGCATAGACTAAAAAATATAAACGTTTACAATTGTTTCAGATTTAAATATTTTAACTGTAAACTAACAGAAACCTTAAATGCAATCAAATTGCAGCAAACATTAAAAACAAGGAACTACAACTCATCCAAAATCAACAAGTGAAAAAAACCTGCTTTTGCCTCCCTTGGTTTGAGTGTGAGTGATGGATTGTTGCTATTCCAGTCACAGTGAGAGTGAGCTGCCTTGTCTAATGACACTGAAACATTGAGACACATTCAAATGTAAAGGAATATTTTGACAGATTCAAATGTAAAGGAATATTTTGACAGATTGCCATGACAGATTGACAGATAGTCATGGCAGATTAAGGTGATTAACCTTGTCCCTAATTGAATCAACTTAAATATACATTGTACTTAGTTTTGTTTGTCTAATATTAGCTGCAGGCTTGTGGTATTTTGTAGTGGGCTATTGTCATTGTATACTCATTCCTAAGTATAAACACCTGAAGTGTGATCTAAACAGTATACCCAGTGCAAACCTTTCATATACAAGTATATTATAATTGTCTGTTATTTGTGGGCACTAGAGTGACTGGCTTTAAGTATATTATAATTGTCTGTTATTTGTGGGCACTAGAGTGACTGGCTTTAAGTATATTATAATTGTCTGTTATTTGTGGGCACTAGAGTGACTGGCTTTAAGTATATTATAATTGTCTGTTATTTGTGGGCACTAGAGTGACTGGCTTTAAGTATATTATAATTGTCTGTTATTTGTGGGCACTAGAGTGACTGGCTTTAAGTATATTATAATTGTCTGTTATTTGTGGGCACTAGAGTGACTGGCTTTAAGTATATTATAATTGTCTGTTATTTGTGGGCACTAGAGTGACTGGCTTTAAGTATATTATAATTGTCTGTTATTTGTGGGCACTAGAGTGACTGGCTTTAAGTATATTATAATTGTCTGTTATTTGTGGGCACTAGAGTGACTGGCTTTAAGTATATTATAATTGTGTGTTATTTGTGGGCACTAGAGTGACTGGCTTTAATGTTGATCAAGTTTTGTTACAGCTGACTCAGGGTTAGACATTTGTTTTGGTTTGAATGTGTCAATTCAATGTATTCAATTTGTTTGAAAAAGGAATATATTGGCGTCTTAATAATTCTGGATCTCGTCCATCTCCATACCAGGTTTTTAATCCATCTTATGGCCAGTTTCCTGTCCATACTATTATAAGCTAGCATCATATATATATTTACGCTCAATTATCACTGATGCCTAACGCTAAGGGACATCACTCTGATTTTTTAAAGTTTTGTGTTGTAAGCAGTGCTGATTGACTCAAATAGTTATTTTTTGGTGCAGTAATTTGGTGCGCTGCTTTCTAAAATTAGTTAAAAAATAGTGTGGTGATTAGCACTGTAAAAATAAAACTATATAATTTGCAATTGTCACGCAAGTCAGTAGTGTCTGTCAGTCAGTCCTGACGCTACTAATTTTAGAAAGCAGGGAAAACCAAATTACTGCACCAAAGCATCAAAAGGTGTGCAAATCAAATATGCGCTGTAAAAAAATATTATATGACGTCATTGTTTTCGCTCATATTTTAAGGGAACATTGTAAAAATAGAATTAGATGGTGGTTAATTATAAAATAAAAAAATCAAGGGGCGCCATAGGCGCCCTGCAACCCCTATTATAAAATACTTTGTGTACATTTCAGAAAGTTTAATGTTTCGTATTTATCAAACAAGGACAAGTTAGTTGGGCTTTTGAAAAAGGTTGGCGCCGTAGGCGCCCTAAAAAAAAGTGCATTTTTTATAAAAGAAATAGATTTCAACTGAAAACTTCCGTCATTTTTGACAGGTGTACGCTAGTTATTATATAAATACTTTGTTTAATTTTCAGGAATGTTTCGTATTTATCATACAAGGATAAGTTACTTGGGCTTTTGACCAAAAATAAAGTGGCCGCCATAGGCGCCCTAAATAAAAGTGGGCGCCGCAGCACAACCTATATTATATACATAATTTGTGTACATTTCAGGAATATTTCGTATTTATCATACAAAGATAAGTTACTTGGGCTTTTGACATATTTAAAAAAATAAATTATAAAACACTTTGTGTACATTTAAGAAATTTAATATTACGTATTTATTATACAAGGGCAAGTTAGTTGGGCTTTTGAAAAAGGTGGGTGCCGTAGGCGCCCTTAAAAAAAGGAGGCGCCGCAGCACAAACTAATAGGCAATAAAAGAAGCAAAGTTGTTTATAACAATGACCGATTCATAGGTCACTCTATTTACAATAATTCAGTCCTTGATGTCAACAAAAAAATGATAATTCTGCATTTAAATGACACTTATGAAATAGCACACAAACCACCAGAACAAAGTAAACATTTGTTGTTTTTTTAAATCAGAGAAATACATACTAAAGAAAGACATTTTTTAAATAACATTTCTTAATAATAAATAATAAACAATAATATGGAAGGTCAGATAGAGATGAAATTAAATAATTGATGCTGAGTAGAACTTGTACATTTCCAGCTTGTCCTCACTTATAGATCTTTAATTTGGTGATCTAGTCCTCACTTGTAGATCTTTAATTTGGTGATCTTGTCCTCACTTGTAGATCTTTAATTTGGTTAACTTGCTGTAATCTTCACTGCTAACTGCTCCACAAAGTATCACACAGCAACACACAGCTCAATACTTAAACTTAAACATGTAAACTTAAGTCAGTTTTGTGGCTGAACAAAGTCAGCAGCAGTTGGTTGCATGATGGGAAGATTAAAACAAATTTTGAATAAACTGAATAGCCCAATAAATGAGAACGCCAGTATTTATTTTTTTTAAACTTTTTCAAATGGTCATCAGAATAGGGACACCAATTTTCAACATCTACATTTTGATGCTGACCCTTGTGTGTGACATTACTTTAATATATGTGTGTATGTGTGTGCAGGGCTGGTCTAAGGCTACTGCAACCTATGCGGCCGGAGTGGGTCCTGCGTTTTCATAGGCCCGCCTATCTTAATTTTCACTTATTACCCTTTTTAATTCCTTATCCCTAGCTAAACTGGGCCCCACTCAATCCGTTTCGCATACTAAGCCACATAAGGCCCCGCAATTGCTAAGGCCGGCCCTGTGTGTGTGGGTGTGTGTGTGGGTTATGGGGGAGGGGCAACATGTCAGATGAGAAAATGTTTGTTTCAAGTTTGACAAAAGTCACACAAGTATTTAGATTTGTTTTGTAAATATGACACAGATATTGACATGTACTTAATTCAAAGGTTGGGGGAAAAAAAAGGGGGGGGGGTTCTATTAGAGTTAATATTATGTTGAGAATAGTTTATATATTTATATATCTAGCCTGGTAAAGTTTATAACGTGAAAACTTTCATTTACTTGTTCATTAGATTGATCAATTAATTTCTTTAGAATAATAGGCCGGCCAACATTTGTTGAATAAAATAACATCCATCAGATGAAACAAGTGATTTTCACTTTTCACTAGAATGGCTAAAAATGATTTGTATGATGTAACTGAAGACTATAAAAGTAGAGATGATATCTGAGCATCTAAGACAGGGGTTGGTCAACTTATTTGACCTGTACCCCAATATTATAACATTTATTAGCCCCTCCCCACCCCCTTTTAATGCCAACAAAAATGTTTGAGAATATTTAGACACATCAAGATGCAGAACTAAAACTGATAGATTTAAAGAAATGCTGAAGTCATATTTATATTTTGACATTAATCTACCCACCTTAGAAATAATTATCAAATTTACTTGTAACGCTGAATAACTAGAGTATTTTAAAAACATAAAAGTTATTTGTCTTCTTTTATTCCTTCCTGGCTGTATTGGTAAATGTGCACACAAAAAGTAAAATAAAATAAAAAATAGTTTTTGACCCCACTTGTCAGAACTAAGCATATAACATTTGTTAACAGTAGACAAAAGTAAATGATAAGACCCCAAGTATGTTAATTAGCACAACTTTTAATGGTGGTGTATACTACACAGGTCAAGCAAATGATAGCCATTAAAAACAAGAGACCAAATGATTTGTTATATAAGCCAAACAGAAGGAAAATTATACTTTACATACTAGACCCGACAGCAGGTTTTTTATAGTCTGTGACAATAAACAAAATCTCATCAAGTTAAAACAGAAAGAGAGAGAAGACAAAATCTCATGTTACAGGGTAGAAGACAAAATATCATGTTACAGGAGAGAAGACAAAATCTCATGTTGCTGGAGAGAAGACAAAATCTCATGTTGCTTGAGAGAATACAAAATATGTTACAGGAGAGAAGACAAAATATCATGTTACAGGAGAGAAGGCAAAATATCATGTTACAGGAGAGAAGACAAAATATCATGTTACAGGAGAGAAGACAAAATATTATGTTACAGGAGAGAAGACAAAATATTATGTTACAGGAGAGAAGACAAAATATCATGTTGCTTTTCATTAAGGATTTGGTAAAATATCCACTAAAATGAAAATGTAAATAAATCCCCGATTATTGTGCTGATAGATCTACAGTTGTATGTGAGCCAGGTTCAAGTATTGATCAAATGGGAACAGGTGGGGTAAGGTGGGATAGGTGGGGTAAGGTGGGATAGGTGGGGTAAGGTGGGATAGGTGGGGTAAGGTGGGACTAATACAAATTTTGATCAGACTTTGACATTTGGTTATTGGTTCAGGTCACAGGTGCAGCTACTCAAATAATTATAGGGCTAATGTGAGCAGGGGAGGGGTCGGTCTACGATGGTAGGGGACTGTAAGATGTCTCCACCACTGGGTGCAAGGAACAGTGGAAGAGATGCAAGATGATTGTGCCACTAGGTGGAGGAGGCAGTGGCAGAGAGTTAAGACGACTGTGCCACTGGGTGAAGCGGTCAATAAAAATGTGTTTACCTGGTTGATCATTGCTGGACTGTGAGTTTCTTGAGGTGCGAGAGTCAGAGTCACCGTCCTTTGTTATGGCTGGCCTCTGGGTGTAGTTGACTTGGTCTATGTCCTCGTATTCTTTCTTCATCTGGCCTGTGAGGCAATGATGTGAGGCAACGATGTGAGGCAACGATGTGTGGCAACGATGCTACATTACAGGGCACCAATTTGTTGTCAGAGGGTATAATTTATGCTTATAAATACATTATGGGCAACTTTTTGTAACCAAAATGAATTTGAGTATTTTCCCAATCATGAAAATCTAGAAACTTCCTTTATAAACAAGTGTTGAGGCACCAACTAACAAGTGTTGAGGCACCAACTAACAAGTGTTGAGGCACCAACTAACAAGTGTTGAGGCACCAACTAACAAGTGTTGAGGCACCAACTAACAAGTGTTGAGGCACCAACTAACAAGTGTTGAGGCACCAACTAACAAGTGTTGAGGCACCAACTAACAAGTGTTGAGGCACCAACTAACAAGTGTTGAGGCACCAACTAACAAGTGTTGAGGCACCAACTAACAAGTGTTGAGGCACCAACTAACAAGTGTTGAGGCACCAACTAACAAGTGTTGAGGCACCAACTAACAAGTGTTGAGGCACCAACTAACAAGTGTTGAGGCACCAACTAACAAGTGTTGAGGCACCAACTAACAAGTGTTGAGGCACCAACTAACAAGTGTTGAGGCACCAACTAACAAGTGTTGAGGCACCAACTAACAAGTGTTGAGGCACCAACTAACAAGTGTTGAGGCACCAACTAACAAGTGTTGAGGCACCAACTAACAAGTGTTGAGGCACCAACTAACAAGTGTTGAGGCACCAACTAACAAGTGTTGAGACACCAACTAACAAGTGTTGAGGCACCAACTAACAAGTGTTGAGGCACCAACTAACAAGTGTTGAGGCACCAACTAACAAGTGTTGAGGCACCAACTAACAAGTGTTGAGGCACCAACTAACAAGTGTTGAGGCACCAACTAACAAGTGTTGAGGCACCAACTAACAAGTGTTGAGGCACCAACTAACAAGTGTTGAGGCACCAACTAACAAGTGTTGAGGCACCAACTAACAAGTGTTGAGGCACCAACTAACAAGTGTTGAGACACCAACTAACAAGTGTTGAGGCACCAACTAACAAGTGTTGAGGCACCAACTAACAAGTGTTGAGGCACCAACTAACAAGTGTTGAGGCACCAACTAACAAGTGTTGAGGCACCAACTAACAAGTGTTGAGGCACCAACTAACAAGTGTTGAGGCACCAACTAACAAGTGTTGAGGCACCAACTAACAAGTGTTGAGACACCAACTAACAAGTGTTGAGGCACCAACTAACAAGTGTTGAGGCACCAACTAACAAGTGTTGAGGCACCAACTAACAAGTGTTGAGGCACCAACTAACAAGTGTTGAGGCACCAACTAACAAGTGTTGAGGCACCAACTAACAAGTGTTGAGGCACCAACTAACAAGTGTTGAGGCACCAACTAACAAGTGTTGAGGCACCAACTAACAAGTGTTGAGGCACCAACTAACAAGTGTTGAGACACCAACTAACAAGTGTTGAGGCACCAACTAACAAGTGTTGAGGCACCAACTAACAAGTGTTGAGGCACCAACTAACAAGTGTTGAGGCACCAACTAACAAGTGTTGAGGCACCAACTAACAAGTGTTGAGGCACCAACTAACAAGTGTTGAGGCACCAACTAACAAGTGTTGAGGCACCAACTAACAAAAATCCATTCCCAGAGGAAAGACCACTAAGCATTTTATTATCCAGGTAATGATGTAATCCAGGGGTTGGCAAATTGACCCCACCTACTCTTTCAGCGGACAACTCATCTAATCTTTTGATCAATAATTTCATTCAAGATCTTTATTTCTTCTTTGATACCAACCAATAGGAGTCATTGAAAAGTTTGATTTAATTGTAAAGCTATTGAAAAGGTCCAGATGGTGGGCACAGCTTTGAGTCCTGTGTTTTGTCAAGTTGTTGTTGTTAAAAACTTCAGATAAATATTCAAATAGATTTTAAATGTATGGAATGACTTGAAATAAGTAGGCAAAATAAGTGATTACCATTCAACCTTTGACTGTGACTCAGAAACTGTTTGATACATCAGCCCAAATGGCAATAAACCATGGCTCACACATGGTTGGATGGTTACACGTAAATAAACAATACATTTTCTTTAGGGCTGTTATCAATTAATTTAAATTTAATCGTTAACTTTAAAAAAATTATCGATTAATTAATCGATAATTTCGATTAGAGCCAAAAATAGAAATTTATGACGTCATTAAACTGAACATTTCTCACGGACATTGAAAATTAAGAATATTTTGAACTAAATTTTATGACAATGTGTTGATACTTGAGCGGATGTTTGTGCTGAAGGGGGTACTTCAGCGATGTATTTGATCCTTTAAAGGAGAATTGTTTATGGCAGTGAACACAGTAAACCTTTTCACCATCTTCGACTTTGCCATCCGCAGTTAGCTTAAAAACAAAATTTTTGCTCAACTTTCTAGTTATATGTTTAAATTTAACTGCGCTGTGGCTGTCAGCCATTTTTTAGTTGACGTCTGCCGGTCCACATAAAGTAATAAAATAAATTATAATATTACGCGGGAGAAGTTTGTACGTAAAAAAAAATATAAATTATTATTAACGAGCAACAAAGCCAGCCCAAGGACGTTTCGCCACCGTTCGGTGGCATGTTGTAACTCCCCTCCAACAGCCGTCTTGACCGGCATTACATGTGCATCGCGTCAAAAATACTATTCATTATAGTTAAAATAAATAACTCGTAAAAACAGAGCTTTTTGCTATAAATCCCAACGCGCATAACTCAAAATAAAGTCTTGGAAGAAATACTGCACCAAAAATAATTTGTTTTGAACGTCCGCGTAAATGGCGTAAACGTGTTCAATATGATTGGCTGTAGGAGTCATATGTATTTGAGGGGCCAATCGCTATAGATGACCGGACAGAACGGACAGAAACTTGCCTTTTATTATATAGGATTATTAATAATTAATTATTTATTAATAATTTTTAAAAAAAATATAATAAATATTATCGAATTTTTATCGATTAAAATAATTTTAATCGATAAAAATTTTTTTACGATTAATCAAGAAATTAATCGATAATTTCCGCAGCCCTAATTTTCTTATTTTTAAAGAATTTAAATTTTAAAAAACAGCAAGTGGTCCTCAAAGCTATAAATACCAACAAATAAATCCAGTGATTGTTAGTTCCACTTCCATCTTTACAAATAATAAAGGAATAGAATAATTTCTTGACTTATAAACAACATTACTCAAATTACATAAGTTATATTTTGTGCCAACAGTGCCACACAAACAATATGGAAGTAGATTGTATTTAATGGCAACTTTTAAATGCCAACATTATTTAAGGGGAGACAATAAGAGAAGTTCAATCAGGGTGACAACACAGTTCTTGTAAACTTTGTACTGTCCAGTTTGTGAATAATTTAATGATTAAATCTTTACAGCTTATAAGCTTCTATCTTTATATTAAAATATTGCGTCACCTAGCCACAATGTATTCACAATCATCTTGAGATGAATGAATGAATTAGCTATTATGATGCCATTAGCATATGAGTCATGTATATTTATGAACTCTCTTGTCAAATGTTTCAATCTGTGTTAAGCCAGCCAGTAAGTACTATGTGATGAACTCTGATGTACTCTATAATCAAAGCCACCATGATATCAGTATTTTGATCCCAGTTCAGCTATCTTATAATCAAAGCCACCATGATATCAGTATTTTGATCACAGTTCAGCTACTCCTATAATCAAAGCCACCATAATATCAGTATTTTGATCACAGTTCAGCTATCTTATAATCAAAGCCACCATGATATCAGTATTTTGATCCCAGTTCAGCTATCTTATAATCAAAGCCACCATGATATCAGTATTTTGATCACAGTTCAGCTACTCCTATAATCAAAGCCACCATAATATCAGTATTTTGATCACAGTTCAGCTATCTTATAATCAAAGCCACCATGATATCAGTATTTTGATCCCAGTTCAGCTATCTTATAATCAAAGCCACCATGATATCAGTATTTTGATCCCAGTTCAGCTATCTTATAATTAAAGCCACCATAATATCAGTATTTTGATCCCAGTTCAGCTATCTTATAATTAAAGCCACCATAATATCAGTATTTTGATCATAGTTCAGCTATCTTATAATTAAAGCCACCATGATATCAGTATTTTGATCCCAGTTCAGCTACTCCTATCTTATAATCAAAGCCACCATGATATCAGTATTTTGATCCCAGTTCAGCTATCTTATAATTAAAGCCACCATAATATCAGTATTTTGATCCCAGTTCAGCTATCTTATAATTAAAGCCACCATAATATCAGTATTTTGATCCCAGTTCAGCTATCTTATAATTAAAGCCACCATAATATCAGTATTTTGATCACAGTTCAGCTATCTTATAATTAAAGCCACCATGATATCAGTATTTTGATCCCAGTTCAGCTACTCCTATCTTATAATTAAAGCCACCATAATATCAGTATTTTGATCACAGTTCAGCTATCTTATAATTAAAGCCACCATGATATCAGTATTTTGATCCCAGTTCAGCTACTCCTATCTTATAATTAAAGCCACCATAATATCAGTATTTTGATCACAGTTCAGCTATCTTATAATTAAAGCCACCATAATATCAGTATTTTGATCACAGTTCAACTATCTTATAATTAAAGCCACCATGATATCAGTATTTTGATCCCAGTTCAGCTACTCCTATCTTATAATTAAAGCCACCCTATCAGTATTTTGATCCCAGTTCAGCTATATTATAATTAAAGCCACCATAATATCACCATTTTGATCCCAGTTCAGCTACTCCTATCTTATATTTAAAGCCACCATAATATCACCATTTTGATACTAGTTTTGACTCCTATCTTATATTTAAAGCCACCATAATATCACCATTTTGATACTAGTTTTGACTCCTATCTTATAATCAAAATTGGATGAACGAAAAATGTAGCTTTTATGTTGTAACCTATGTGTTTATAAAAAAAATAACAAGCATTTATTTTCTCGACCCTGTAAAACAATCTTTTAGCTTTGTTTCTTTTCTTTCATTAATTCCCGTCAACATTGTGAGCTATAAGTAGGCACACTTTGAATGTAAAATGTGATTGTTTTTAAATCCTTTATATTAACTCATGGCGTCTGTTTGCTTGGGGCCTTGCTTGCCAAAAAAACTTTGGATAGATTTTTAACCAACTTCCTCGTAAGCTAGCGAGCTGAAATTTTGCAGGCAGACTCAAGCCGATGATAAAAATGATGTATCCAAATTTCAGATCAATCGCGTGTACTGTAATTAAATTAATGAATTTTTAGATTATCTTTATTTATCTCTATGTAACATGTTAATTTTTGTGCTAGAGTGTCGTGGTGCGTATTATATTGACAATACTTTTTAAAAATATATTCCCGATCTGTGCACATTATATTAAACATGTTTTACGAGACATAACTAAAATTTTGTATTTTTGGATTGTCTTGCGCTGTGTATTATAATGAGCATTCTTTTAGTTATGTCTCCTATATTAAGAATTTATAGTCAAAACTTGGTTTTTTGCGTGTTTAAAATTATTTTTCTGTTAACTACTTTGGTGGTAATAAGAGAGAAGGGACTAGGTGAACTAATGTGGAGAGAAGTTAGTGCCTCTAACACAAGCATCACAACAGAATTGTGCTGAGTGGTTTATCTATTTGACTAGGCTCACATCAGAAATGGTGATTTTCTCAATAGACCGCCAGTACCTATAGATTAGTACACAACAAACCTAGCTGAGGTTAAATATCAAGGGCTGCAACTCCTCTGTCCCAACAACTGATGAAATTATTGAGTTCATCTTTATGTAAACCACTTTCATTAAATAACACTGTAACAAATCAACTTACCCTGGCAGCACATAATGGCCCACATGTCTGTGACTCAATGCACAAGAAAGGACAGCAGACAATAAAATGTGTTGATATTGTTTCTACTGCTGACAAAGTCGATATGAATCACAGCATAGAGACAATGTGTTAAAACCATGAGGATGTAACAAAACGTCCAATATCTGTGTCTTGTTTTCTCTTGACGAGTGTGATAAACTGACAGACCAATTACACAATCCTAATATCCACAAATTCCAATAATCCAATCTGGCTAGTTCCTTTATTTCTACAGCTAATATCCACAAGTCCAGTTATCCAATCTGGCTAGTATCTCTGACAGCCCAGCTACTGACACAATGAATAAGTCTACACTATAAGAGAAGGGGCAAGGCTTGATTCCATCATAAAACACACAACTCACGAGCTCTATTTAAGATGATCAAGGTCCCACAACTGCTGGAGTCAGCTGGTGGAGTTCAGTCCCCTGGTTGTGTATATCACAGATGATCAATATGGTTTCAAGTCAGCACAGCTGCTGGTCAACCCCCACCCCCCCCCACACACACACAAGGTGGACATATAATCTACACCCACACATCTCTTTAATCCCTGTTGGATTCTATAGCAGTGATCCTCACACAACCAGGGACCACCCCCACATATAATCTACACCCACACATCTCTTTTCTCCCAGTTGGATTCTATAGCAGTGAACCTCGCACAACCAGGGACCACCCCCACATGGTGCACATATCAGTGGCCAATTAATAGACAATGGCATCTGCATGTGTGCTACTATCAAATGTCATCCTTACTTCAGACAGTTAGTGTTATCAAATGTCAACCTTACTTCAGACAGTTAGTGTTATCAAATGTCAACCTTACTTCAGACAATGAGTGCTATCAAATGTCAACCTTACTTCAGACAATGAGTGCTACTATCAAATGTCAACCTTACTTCAGACAGTTAGTGTTATCAAATGTCAACCTCACTTCAGACAATGAGTGCTACTCTTAAATGTCAGCCTTACTTCAGACAATGAGTGCTACTATCAAATGTCAACCTTACTTCAGGCAGTTAGTGTTATCAAATGTCAACCTTACTTCAGACAAACAGTGCTACTATGAAATGTCAATCTTACTTCAGACAATTAATACTATCAAATGTCAACCTTACTTCAGACAATGAGTGCTTCTATTAAATGTCAACCTTACTTCAGACAATGAGTGCTACTATCAAATGTCAACCTTACTTCAGACAATGAGTGCTACTATCAAATGTCAACCTTACTTCAGACAATCTTAGACAACTCCCCTAGAAACACTTGTCTCATCACCTATCAATCATCCTCACAGATCCAGATGGTGGTTAGACCAAAGTGCCAGTCTTACATGACAACAGAATCACTAACACACCTGCTGGTTGTATTGATTCCATGACCACTACAAGATTTTGTCAGGCCTAATGTTACTACAGTCTGTCCTAGTCTCAACTCAGGCCTATTCTACCTGTCAGGTGTTTCTACACAGGAAGTAGAATGGAAGAAGTTTGGATATTTTATTTTTATTTTGTTAACATCCTGCTTTTGAAAAAGTGCACAGTTTGTGAAGGAGGGGGGGGGAGCACCAAGTGACCTTATTTGAGACATTCTTTACATATCATCTCTACACTTAACTAAGTCACTCATGCTTACATAGTACACAACTAGTCTTGATATTACATTTCTAAACATACACATGTCTAAGTCACTAGCAATGTTCCCTTTAAGCTGCGCGGCTGCACCGATATCTGACCGATGCCACGCAGTAGTTTATAATATCCACGCAGCAAATTTAGTAAAATATTGCACACTAAAATGAATTTTGTGCAACTTTGCACACAAGACTTTTTACTTTGCATACTGACCGACGCACCTTAGACGGAACATTGGTCGCTAGTACAGAACTAATCTTGATATTACAATTCTAAACATACACATTCTATGTCACTAGTACACAACTAGTCTTGATATTACATTTCTAAACATACACATGGCTAAGTCACTAGTACACAACTAGTCTTGATATTACATTTCTAAACATACACACGTCTAAGTCACTAGTACTAGTACACAACTAGTCTTGATATTACATTTCTAAACATACACATTCTATGTCTCTAGTACACAACTAGTCTTGATATTACATTTCTAAACATACACATGTCTATGTCACTAGTACACAACTAGTCTTGATATTACATTCTAAACATATGCTTTGCTTTGTCAATGTGGGAGGAATTTTTTTTAATGTATCAGTTACGATAGTTTGCCTCAATAACAAATATGCAGAGTAAAAAAGTCTAAGCAGTCGAATAAGGTGGGTATGAAAACCAGAAATTTCATATATTTATATAATGATGAAATATTTCAACATTCATAGTCATAAATTATAAATATTTTAATTTTTAACCAGGAATAATTAATTGATAGCAAAGATACAATTACAGGTACTTCACATACTGCAACAACACAATGATATCAATTCTTTTTATAGCAAATATACAATTACCTCGTGTAATGCAACAACACAATGATATCAATTCTTTGAATGGCAATCATTGAGTACAAATCTACCAATCACAGCAACTGAGGAGCAACTCTTAAAATATCAAAGTCTCTGGAGCAACTCTTAAAATATCAAAGTCTCTGGAGCAACTCTTAAAATATCAAAGTCTCTGGAGCAACTCTTAAAATATCAAAGACTCTAGCAGAAGAGATTCATGCCCACAGACTATGACATGTGTTAGCCATGACCCAGCAGGCTGCTAGTTGTGTTTAAACACTAAACTCTGTGACCCAGCAGGCTGCTAGTTGTGTTTAAACACTAAACTCTGTGACCCAGCAGGCTGCTAGTTGTGTTTAAACACTAAACTCTGTCACTTACAACTGTGACCAACACTTATTCAAGCTATTATTATATGATCTTGCATAGGAATGAATCTATTTGAACAAATCTGAACGTACTGATAGGATCATGCAAGTGTCATTTACCTTCAAAGTTGATGAAGTGAACAGTCTGGTTTGAGAGTATGGACAGTTAGAAAGTTTTTATACAGAAGTGGTATGAGGTCATAGAATTGGGCCACCCTAAGACCAATCAATTACAGCTTGGCCCCTCCTAGCACTAGCCACACATTAGATATCTACCACCACTAAGTTCTGACATATATGATGGTCACGGTTCAAGTAATTGATGGCCTAGGTCAGGGGTGTTCAAAGTCTGGCCCGCGGGCCAAATCCGCCGGCATGAACATTATAACTTCCCCCCGGCCTCATCGTTAATAATTAAAATGGTTCTTTAATAATTAAAATGGTTCTTTAATAATTAAAATGGTTCTTTAATAATTAAAATGGTTCTTTAATAATTAAAATGGTTCTTTAATAATTAAAATGATTCTTTAATAATCAAAATGGTTCTTTAATAATCAAAATGGTTCTTTAATAATCAAAATGGTTCTTTAATAATTAAAATGGTTCTCTAATAATTAAAATGGTTATTTAATAATTAAAATGGTTCTTTAATAATTAAAATGGTTCTTTCATAATTAAAATGGTTCGGGTAATTTCTCTTTAAAGACGACATTGAATGTGTAAGAAAAGCCTAAATAAACTATGCGCTTTTTAAGTTTAAAAAAAAATGAAGATATCAAATGATTGCAAACATTAATGACCTTTTATTGTTTAACAACGTTAATATTGACTTTAAAAAACCAAAAAGATATGTATTGTTATGTGTACGAAATTCCATCACGTCACATGACAAAATTGTTGACCTAATAATTCATTTATTTCAGAAATGAATGTGTGTCCACGGTGTACTTCAAATTTTAATACAATTATTTCATCAAATTCTTCTACAGATAATATTTGGATCTAGATAGATTTAACTCATTTTATTTATTTTTAGGTATGCAGTATAAAATACCTTTCACAATAACGTTGACATTAAATATCCATTTATCCTAATTTCTAAATTTTTTCCTAATTTCTAAAATGGATAAGATTTTTTAAAGCCTCTTTAATCACTATGTTATTGGGGGTTTTTCACACACAAAATATCACTCTTACAAACAAAACAAACAAAACTTGATATAATAAAAATGTCTATAAGTTTGTCTCCAGGTATATCGATGTTTGTTTGCTATATTCATCCGGCCCCCACACACTTTTACTTAATGGAATCTGGACCTCTTTACAAAAAGTTTGGACACTACTGGCCTAGGTAATGTCTAGACTCCTGTATTCACAACAAAACATGCTATCTGAAATATCTGCTATCTATATATCTGCTATCTGAATATCTGCTATCTGAATAGCTGCTATCTGAATATCTGGTGTCAGTATATCTGCATTTCATCACGTCATATGTTTCACATCAACCTATTGCAGCCAAGTTTTGGAAACAACACTGAGAAGAAACCTGTTTAGGAAACACACTTCAACTGGTCCCAAAGAAATGAGCACATAAACCCAGGTATGATTGTGAAATGAGCACATAAACCCAGGTTTGACTGTGTTATCAGAAGCATCAAACCATCAAAGTCTGTGTTTGTATAAAGTACTAAAGTTCCAGTAGATTTAGTTTTTCATGCACAAACAAAGGGAAAACACCAACCATCATTATTTGTGTTCTACAGTTAAGACCTTCACATTTAGCCAGAAACAGATAAGATCTGAAATAGAACACTTATAATCTTTATACACAGATAGGAGACATGTCTTTTGTTTACAATGTCAAATCTTCTTTCTTTGGTGGATTGACAAAAAACGCTTAATAAATGTCATAACTTTATGGCATCATGGCATGACTGCTTGGCTAAAACAAAATACTCCATAAAACATGATAAGATATGTGATAGACAAAGTGTGACACAAAATACTCCATAAAACATGATAAGATATGTGATAGACAAAGTGTGACACAAAATACTCCATAAAACATGATAAGATATGTGATAGACAAAGTTCTGACACAAAATACTCAAAAATGCCAGAAAAGAAAAAAAGTTTTTTAAAGTATGCATTGAGCCTTGTAATTTTATATTTATAAAACGTGTTGTTGTGGCTATCTGGTCTTGGCTTATATTACATTTATAAAATGTGTTGTTGTGGCTATGTGGGCTAAAGTTTTAGACATGGTCTGGGGTAGAATCCACGCTCTCTTATGGTTTATTAGATTTTAACCACATTCTCCATAGTAAAACAGCAGGTGTGGCGAACACAACACAGCACAGACTTAATTCATACATTAGTAGTGGTGTATTGTGCTACTTAAAAATACATTAGTAGTGGTGTATTGTGCTACTATAACACAGACTTTAGTCATACATTGGTCGTGGTGTATTGAGCTACTATAACACAGACTTTAGTCATACATTGGTCGTGGTGTATTGAGCTACTATAACACAGACTTTAGTCATACATTGGTCGTGGTGTATTGAGCTACTATAACACAGACTTTAGTCATACATTGGTCGTGGTGTATTGAGCTACTATAACACAGACTTTAGTCATACATTGGTCGTGGTGTATTGAGCTACTATAACACAGACTTTAGTCATACATTGGTCGTGGTGTATTGAGCTACTATAACACAGACTTTAGTCAAATTGTTAGTGGTATTTTGTTAGTCTCAGATCATTGAACTCCATCAAGTTTGACATGGCTTCTAAATAGACCGAGCAATAAAATCATACATTAGACAAATAATTTGTTCCTTGATTTCAGTCCTAATAAAACTTTGAACAAAACGTGACAATTGAGTCATGAGTTGTTTTTTTACCCCTAAAAAATAAAATATTTAAAAAATCTTTTTTTTTAAAAAGCACACGCTTTTATTTACATATAGAAAGTGCACTAAAAAGAAGAAAATAAAATAATTTCAATCCGTGAACCTATCGACTGCACATAAAAGCGTTGCGGCGCCCATCACAACTCATTTCTTATTGCAACTACTCTTTTGCATATGGCATATAGATACATTTTTCTAATTAATATGATAGTAACATGTATATGATCAAAGTTGTGCAAACTTTAAATGTTTATTAATATTCATATAAATTTGTATTTTATGTTTCGCAGCCTTGTACATGATAGTGAGTTGTGATGAGGGCCCCACGCTTTTATGTGCAGTCGATAGGTTCACGGATTGAAATTTTTTATTTTCTACTTTTTAGTAAAACAATTTTTTTAATCAACTTTTCTACATAATCAATTCAATTTAATTAGTCAAACTTCCTTTGTCTATAACTTAAATGTGATAGTGGTAAAAAGATAGATTATTAATTATCTACAAATTTATGTATTAAAAAAAAACAGTTTCCCCAACTGAAAATTGAACCCAGTACCTCCAGGTCGAAAATCCATTACGTTAACAATTCGGCCAACTAGGCTACACAAATTCCAGTTGTTCCTCTTGTATTATCATGTCAATTTAGATTTAGTTTCGTATTACTGAGCTGTTTAACACCTGGAATGTGGTCACGATGGCTGGTGATGAACTCCGGTGACATTCACGTGAAAGTCAAGAATAGCACGGATACAGATTATATATAAAGATAAACTTAAAAATGCATTTATTTAATTACGGTACATTCGATCGATCTGAAATTTTGATACAATGTATTGTCATCCAAGATCTATCTGTGGTAAAATTTTGAGATCTCTAGGACCATCAGAAGGGGTTTAATTTTACGTTACAAGATTTGACGGATACAACATACAACATACAAACAGTGTGAGTTAAATAAAAGCGTGTAAAATGGCATGATTTAAAGGTGATTAAGAAGCCAGAGCTGAAATATTGATTAGTTCCCTTAACTGCATTCTTTGATCTATTGTTAAATATGTATGTATCAGTGAGAATGTCTCACCAGCAAGATTTAATTAATTCAAACAGATGAAAAATTCAACTTGAATTAATTCAAACAGATGAATAATTGAACCTGCTAATTAAGTAACAAGTCATCTGGTGATGGCCATTTTTCTTTAAAATTAAATTTAACTTTATGACCCAATTAGGCAACTCAACATTTAAACTAAATTGTGAAGCCTTTAACTAGAAAAATAAGGCAGGTAATTTCTTCCCAGCATAGCACCAGCGACGAAGATGTGGGGAGAATGTTCAAGCTTATGGGTATCCCATTCCACTATCTCCTCTCTGTATCCCAACTATCTCCTCTCTGTATCCCATTCCAGTATCTCCTCTCTGTGTCCCATTCCAGTATCTCCTCTCTGTATCCCATTCCAGTATCTCCTCTCTGTATACCATTCCACTATCTCCTCTGTATCCCATTCCAGTATCTCCTCTCTGTATCCCATTCCATTATCTCCTCTCTGTATCCCATTCCCCTATCTCCTCTCTGTATCCCATTCCACTATCTCCTCTCTGTATACCATTCCACTATCTCCTCTCTGTATCCCATTCCACAATCTCCTCTCTGTATCCCATTCCACTATCTCCTCTCTGTATCCCAACTATCTCCTCTCTGTATCCCATTCCAGTATCTCCTCTCTGTATCCCATTCCAGTATCTCCTCTCTGTATCCCAACTATCTCCTCTCTATCCCATTCCACTATCTCCTCTCTGTATCCCATTCCACTATCTCCTCTCTGTATCCCAACTATCACCTCTCTGTATCCCATTCCACTATCTCCTCTCTGTATCCCATTCCACTATCTCCTCTCTGTATCCCATTCCACTATCTCCTCTGTATCCCATTCCACTATGTCCTCTCTGTATCCCATTCCACTATCTCCTCTCTGTATCCCATTCCACTATCTCCTCTCTGTATCCCATTCCACTATCTCCTCTATGTATCCCATTCCACTATCTCCTCTCTGTATCCCATTCCAGTATCTCCTCTCTGTATCTCATTCCACTATCTCCTCTCTGCATCCCATTCCACAATCTCCTCTCTGTATCCCATTCCACTATTTCCTCTCTGTATCCCATTCCACTATCCCTCTGTATCCCATTCCACTAGCTCCTCTCTGTATCCCATTCCACTATCTCCTCTCTGTATCCCATTCCACTATCTCCTCTCTGTATCCCATTCCACTATCCCTCTGTATCCCATTCCACTATTTCCTCTCTGTATACAATTCCACTATTCCCTCTCTGTATCCCATTCCACTATCCCTCTGTATCCCATTCCACTATTTCCTCTCTGTATCCCATTTCACTATCCCTCTGTATCCCATTCCACTATCTCCTCTCTGTATCCCATTCCACTATCTCCTCTCTGTATCCCATTCCACTATCTCCTCTCTGTATCCCATTCCACTATCTCCTCTCTGTATCCCATTCCACTATCTCCTCTCTGTATCTCATCTATCTCCTCTCTGTATCCCATTCCAGTATCTCCTCTCTGTATCCCATTCCACTATCTCCTCTCTGTATCCCATTCCACTATCTCCTCTCTGTATCCCATTCCACTATATCCTCTCTGTATCCCATTCCACTATCTCCTCTCTGTATCCCATTCCACTATCTCCTCTCTGTATCCCATTCCACTATCTCCTCTCTGTACTCCAGTTATTTCAAGCCCATCCAGCAATAACTGAATATGTTTAAACGTCAATCATGCCAGACATTTTTAGACATACAATATATCACTAAATGCTTGTATATAATGAATCACTAAATGCTTGTATATAATGAATCACTAAATGCTTGTATATAATGAATCACTAAATGCTTGTATATAATGAATCACTAAATGCTTGTATATAATGAATCACTAAATGCTTGTATATAATGAATCACTAAATGCTTGTATATAATGAATCACTAAATGCTTGTATATAATGAATCACTAAATGCTTGTATATAATGAATCACTAAATGCTTGTAGATTCAACATCAGGGCATGTAGACCAACAAAATGAGACATAATTATTACAGATACAAAATTTTTTTATCAAATTTGCATTCAAAAGAGTGTGAGATTTTCTTGATATCAAAAGTTGATATTAATTTCTTGGTACCAAAAGTTGATTTATTAATTTTTACTTGTTTAATGTTCAATTACAAAATCAAATATAAGAAAAGTTCTTTTATTTTGTCTTATAAACATTCCTATGGCAAGTGTCAGTCTCCGGCCATGTATCAAAGATGTCAAACAACAAGGTGCTCCATGACCCAGCCATGTATCAAAGATGTCAAACAACAAGGTGATCCATGACCCAGCCATGTGTCAAAGATGTCAAACAACAAGGTGCTCCATGACTTATCTCACAATCAATAATGTCATAAATGCTGTTAAATGATCTAAAGCTTGTCAATCAATCCAAATGCTGTATGACCTATCTCCACCAATCAATAAGTCTCATAAAAATGTCTCCTCTAAGATGTCAAACAACAAGGTGCTCCATGACCTTATCTCCACCAATCAATAATGTCTCATAAAACATGTCTCCTCTAAGATGTCAAACAACAAGGTGCTCCATGACCTTATCTCCACCAATCATAATGTCTATAAAACTTGTCTCTCTAAGAGTCAAACACAGGTGCTCCATGACCTTATCTCCACCAATCAATAATGTCTCATAAAAATGTCTCTCTAAGATGTCAAACAACAGGTGCTCCATGACCTTATCTCCACCAATCAATAATGTCTCATAAAACATGTCTCCTCTAAGATGTCAAACAACAAGGTGCTCCATGACCTTATCTCCACCAATCAATAATGTCTCATAAAACATGTCTCCTCTAAGATGTCAAACAACAAGGTGCTCCATGACCTTATCTCCACCAATCAATAATGTCTCATAAAACATGTCTCCTCTAAGATGTCAAACAACAAGGTGCTCCATGACCTTATCTCCACCAATCAATAATGTCTCATAAAACATGTCTCCTCTAAGATGTCAAACAACAAGGTGCTCCATGACCTTATCTCCACCAATCAATAATGTCTCATAAAACATGTCTCCTCTAAGATGTCAAACAACAAGGTGCTCCATGACCTTATCTCCACCAATCAATAATGTCTCATAAAACATGTCTCCTCTAAGATGTCAAACAACAAGGTGCTCCATGACCTTATCTCCACCAATCAATAATGTCTCATAAAACATGTCTCCTCTAAGATGTCAAACAACAAGGTGCTCCATGACCTTATCTCCACCAATCAATAATGTCTCATAAAACATGTCTCCTCTAAGATGTCAAACAACCAGGTGCTCCATGACCTTATCTCCACCAATCAATAATGTCTCATAAAACATGTCTCCTCTAAGATGTCAAACAACAAGGTGCTCCATGACCTTATCTCCACCAATCAATAATGTCTCATAAAACATGTCTCCTCTAAGATGTCAAACAACAAGGTGCTCCATGACCTTATCTCCACCAATCAATAATGTCTCATAAAACATGTCTCCTCTAAGATGTCAAACAACAAGGTGCTCCATGACCTTATCTCCACCAATCAATAATGTCTCATAAAACATGTCTCCTCTAAGATGTCAAACAACCAGGTGCTCCATGACCTTATCTCCACCAATCAATAATGTCTCATAAAACATGTCTCCTCTAAGATGTCAAACAACCAGGTGCTCCATGACCTTATCTCCACCAATCAATAATGTCTCATAAAACATGTCTCCTCTAAGATGTCAAACAACCAGGTGCTCCATGACCTTATCTCCACCAATCAATAATGTCTCATAAAACATGTCTCCTCTAAGATGTCAAACAACAAGGTGCTCCATGACCTTATCTCCACCAATCAATAATGTCTCATAAAACATGTCTCCTCTAAGATGTCAAACAACAAGGTGCTCCATGACCTTATCTCCACCAATCAATAATGTCTCATAAAACATGTCTCCTCTAAGATGTCAAACAACCAGGTGCTCCATGACCTTATCTCCACCAATCAATAATGTCTCATAAAACATGTCTCCTCTAAGATGTCAAACAACAAGGTGCTCCATGACCTTATCTCCACCAATCAATAATGTCTCATAAAACATGTCTCCTCTAAGATGTCAAACAACAAGGTGCTCCATGACCTTATCTCCACCAATCAATAATGTCTCATAAAACATGTCTCCTCTAAGATGTCAAACAACCAGGTGCTCCATGACCTTATCTCCACCAATCAATAATGTCTCATAAAACATGTCTCCTCTAAGATGTCAAACAACCAGGTGCTCCATGACCTTATCTCCACCAATCAATAATGTCTCATAAAACATGTCTCCTCTAAGATGTCAAACAACAAGGTGCTCCATGACCTTATCTCCACCAATCAATAATGTCTCATAAAACATGTCTCCTCTAAGATGTCAAACAACAAGGTGCTCCATGACCTTATCTCCACCAATCAATAATGTCTCATAAAACATGTCTCCTCTAAGATGTCAAACAACAAGGTGCTCCATGACCTTATCTCCACCAATCAATAATGTCTCATAAAACATGTCTCCTCTAAGATGTCAAACAACAAGGTGCTCCATGACCTTATCTCCACCAATCAATAATGTCTCATAAAACATGTCTCCTCTAAGATGTCAAACAACAAGGTGCTCCATGACCTTATCTCCACCAATCAATAATGTCTCATAAAACATGTCTCCTCTAAGATGTCAAACAACCAGGTGCTCCATGACCTTATCTCCACCAATCAATAATGTCTCATAAAACATGTCTCCTCTAAGATGTCAAACAACCAGGTGCTCCATGACCTTATCTCCACCAATCAATAATGTCTCATAAAACATGTCTCCTCTAAGATGTCAAACAACAAGGTGCTCCATGACCTTATCTCCACCAATCAATAATGTCTCATAAAACATGTCTCCTCTAAGATGTCAAACAACAAGGTGCTCCATGACCTTATCTCCACCAATCAATAATGTCTCATAAAACATGTCTCCTCTAAGATGTCAAACAACCAGGTGCTCCATGACCTTATCTCCACCAATCAATAATGTCTCATAAAACATGTCTCCTCTAAGATGTCAAACAACCAGGTGCTCCATGACCTTATCTCCACCAATCAATAATGTCTCATAAAACATGTCTCCTCTAAGATGTCAAACAACAAGGTGCTCCATGACCTTATCTCCACCAATCAATAATGTCTCATAAAACATGTCTCCTCTAAGATGTCAAACAACAAGGTGCTCCATGACCTTATCTCCACCAATCAATAATGTCTCATAAAACATGTCTCCTCTAAGATGTCAAACAACCAGGTGCTCCATGACCTTATCTCCACCAATCAATAATGTCTCATAAAACATGTCTCCTCTAAGATGTCAAACAACCAGGTGCTCCATGACCTTATCTCCACCAATCAATAATGTCTCATAAAACATGTCTCCTCTAAGATGTCAAACAACCAGGTGCTCCATGACCTTATCTCCACCAATCAATAATGTCTCATAAAACATGTCTCCTCTAAGATGTCAAACAACAAGGTGCTCCATGACCTTATCTCCACCAATCAATAATGTCTCATAAAACATGTCTCCTCTAAGATGTCAAACAACAAGGTGCTCCATGACCTTATCTCCACCAATCAATAATGTCTCATAAAACATGTCTCCTCTAAGATGTCAAACAACCAGGTGCTCCATGACCTTATCTCCACCAATCAATAATGTCTCATAAAACATGTCTCCTCTAAGATGTCAAACAACAAGGTGCTCCATGACCTTATCTCCACCAATCAATAATGTCTCATAAAACATGTCTCCTCTAAGATGTCAAACAACCAGGTGCTCCATGACCTTATCTCCACCAATCAATAATGTCTCATAAAACATGTCTCCTCTAAGATGTCAAACAACAAGGTGCTCCATGACCTTATCTCCACCAATCAATAATGTCTCATAAAACATGTCTCCTCTAAGATGTCAAACAACCAGGTGCTCCATGACCTTATCTCCACCAATCAATAATGTCTCATAAAACATGTCTCCTCTAAGATGTCAAACAACAAGGTGCTCCATGACCTTATCTCCACCAATCAATAATGTCTCATAAAACATGTCTCCTCTAAGATGTCAAACAACAAGGTGCTCCATGACCTTATCTCCACCAATCAATAATGTCTCATAAAACATGTCTCCTCTAAGATGTCAAACAACCAGGTGCTCCATGACCTTATCTCCACCAATCAATAATGTCTCATAAAACATGTCTCCTCTAAGATGTCAAACAACCAGGTGCTCCATGACCTTATCTCCACCAATCAATAATGTCTCATAAAACATGTCTCCTCTAAGATGTCAAACAACCAGGTGCTCCATGACCTTATCTCCACCAATCAATAATGTCTCATAAAACATGTCTCCTCTAAGATGTCAAACAACCAGGTGCTCCATGACCTTATCTCCACCAATCAATAATGTCTCATAAAACATGTCTCCTCTAAGATGTCAAACAACAAGGTGCTCCATGACCTTATCTCCACCAATCAATAATGTCTCATAAAACATGTCTCCTCTAAGATGTCAAACAACAAGGTGCTCCATGACCTTATCTCCACCAATCAATAATGTCTCATAAAACATGTCTCCTCTAAGATGTCAAACAACAAGGTGCTCCATGACCTTATCTCCACCAATCAATAATGTCTCATAAAACATGTCTCCTCTAAGATGTCAAACAACCAGGTGCTCCATGACCTTATCTCCACCAATCAATAATGTCTCATAAAACATGTCTCCTCTAAGATGTCAAACAACCAGGTGCTCCATGACCTTATCTCCACCAATCAATAATGTCTCATAAAACATGTCTCCTCTAAGATGTCAAACAACAAGGTGCTCCATGACCTTATCTCCACCAATCAATAATGTCTCATAAAACATGTCTCCTCTAAGATGTCAAACAACAAGGTGCTCCATGACCTTATCTCCACCAATCAATAATGTCTCATAAAACATGTCTCCTCTAAGATGTCAAACAACAAGGTGCTCCATGACCTTATCTCCACCAATCAATAATGTCTCATAAAACATGTCTCCTCTAAGATGTCAAACAACAAGGTGCTCCATGACCTTATCTCCACCAATCAATAATGTCTCATAAAACATGTCTCCTCTAAGATGTCAAACAACCAGGTGCTCCATGACCTTATCTCCACCAATCAATAATGTCTCATAAAACATGTCTCCTCTAAGATGTCAAACAACAAGGTGCTCCATGACCTTATCTCCACCAATCAATAATGTCTCATAAAACATGTCTCCTCTAAGATGTCAAACAACCAGGTGCTCCATGACCTTATCTCCACCAATCAATAATGTCTCATAAAACATGTCTCCTCTAAGATGTCAAACAACAAGGTGCTCCATGACCTTATCTCCACCAATCAATAATGTCTCATAAAACATGTCTCCTCTAAGATGTCAAACAACCAGGTGCTCCATGACCTTATCTCCACCAATCAATAATGTCTCATAAAACATGTCTCCTCTAAGATGTCAAACAACAAGGTGCTCCATGACCTTATCTCCACCAATCAATAATGTCTCATAAAACATGTCTCCTCTAAGATGTCAAACAACAAGGTGCTCCATGACCTTATCTCCACCAATCAATAATGTCTCATAAAACATGTCTCCTCTAAGATGTCAAACAACCAGGTGCTCCATGACCTTATCTCCACCAATCAATAATGTCTCATAAAACATGTCTCCTCTAAGATGTCAAACAACCAGGTGCTCCATGACCTTATCTCCACCAATCAATAATGTCTCATAAAACATGTCTCCTCTAAGATGTCAAACAACAAGGTGCTCCATGACCTTATCTCCACCAATCAATAATGTCTCATAAAACATGTCTCCTCTAAGATGTCAAACAACAAGGTGCTCCATGACCTTATCTCCACCAATCAATAATGTCTCATAAAACATGTCTCCTCTAAGATGTCAAACAACAAGGTGCTCCATGACCTTATCTCCACCAATCAATAATGTCTCATAAAACATGTCTCCTCTAAGATGTCAAACAACAAGGTGCTCCATGACCTTATCTCCACCAATCAATAATGTCTCATAAAACATGTCTCCTCTAAGATGTCAAACAACCAGGTGCTCCATGACCTTATCTCCACCAATCAATAATGTCTCATAAAACATGTCTCCTCTAAGATGTCAAACAACAAGGTGCTCCATGACCTTATCTCCACCAATCAATAATGTCTCATAAAACATGTCTCCTCTAAGATGTCAAACAACAAGGTGCTCCATGACCTTATCTCCACCAATCAATAATGTCTCATAAAACATGTCTCCTCTAAGATGTCAAACAACCAGGTGCTCCATGACCTTATCTCCACCAATCAATAATGTCTCATAAAACATGTCTCCTCTAAGATGTCAAACAACAAGGTGCTCCATGACCTTATCTCCACCAATCAATAATGTCTCATAAAACATGTCTCCTCTAAGATGTCAAACAACCAGGTGCTCCATGACCTTATCTCCACCAATCAATAATGTCTCATAAAACATGTCTCCTCTAAGATGTCAAACAACCAGGTGCTCCATGACCTTATCTCCACCAATCAATAATGTCTCATAAAACATGTCTCCTCTAAGATGTCAAACAACCAGGTGCTCCATGACCTTATCTCCACCAATCAATAATGTCTCATAAAACATGTCTCCTCTAAGATGTCAAACAACAAGGTGCTCCATGACCTTATCTCCACCAATCAATAATGTCTCATAAAACATGTCTCCTCTAAGATGTCAAACAACAAGGTGCTCCATGACCTTATCTCCACCAATCAATAATGTCTCATAAAACATGTCTCCTCTAAGATGTCAAACAACAAGGTGCTCCATGACCTTATCTCCACCAATCAATAATGTCTCATAAAACATGTCTCCTCTAAGATGTCAAACAACCAGGTGCTCCATGACCTTATCTCCACCAATCAATAATGTCTCATAAAACATGTCTCCTCTAAGATGTCAAACAACCAGGTGCTCCATGACCTTATCTCCACCAATCAATAATGTCTCATAAAACATGTCTCCTCTAAGATGTCAAACAACAAGGTGCTCCATGACCTTATCTCCACCAATCAATAATGTCTCATAAAACATGTCTCCTCTAAGATGTCAAACAACAAGGTGCTCCATGACCTTATCTCCACCAATCAATAATGTCTCATAAAACATGTCTCCTCTAAGATGTCAAACAACCAGGTGCTCCATGACCTTATCTCCACCAATCAATAATGTCTCATAAAACATGTCTCCTCTAAGATGTCAAACAACCAGGTGCTCCATGACCTTATCTCCACCAATCAATAATGTCTCATAAAACATGTCTCCTCTAAGATGTCAAACAACAAGGTGCTCCATGACCTTATCTCCACCAATCAATAATGTCTCATAAAACATGTCTCCTCTAAGATGTCAAACAACCAGGTGCTCCATGACCTTATCTCCACCAATCAATAATGTCTCATAAAACATGTCTCCTCTAAGATGTCAAACAACAAGGTGCTCCATGACCTTATCTCCACCAATCAATAATGTCTCATAAAACATGTCTCCTCTAAGATGTCAAACAACAAGGTGCTCCATGACCTTATCTCCACCAATCAATAATGTCTCATAAAACATGTCTCCTCTAAGATGTCAAACAACCAGGTGCTCCATGACCTTATCTCCACCAATCAATAATGTCTCATAAAACATGTCTCCTCTAAGATGTCAAACAACCAGGTGCTCCATGACCTTATCTCCACCAATCAATAATGTCTCATAAAACATGTCTCCTCTAAGATGTCAAACAACAAGGTGCTCCATGACCTTATCTCCACCAATCAATAATGTCTCATAAAACATGTCTCCTCTAAGATGTCAAACAACAAGGTGCTCCATGACCTTATCTCCACCAATCAATAATGTCTCATAAAACATGTCTCCTCTAAGATGTCAAACAACAAGGTGCTCCATGACCTTATCTCCACCAATCAATAATGTCTCATAAAACATGTCTCCTCTAAGATGTCAAACAACCAGGTGCTCCATGACCTTATCTCCACCAATCAATAATGTCTCATAAAACATGTCTCCTCTAAGATGTCAAACAACAAGGTGCTCCATGACCTTATCTCCACCAATCAATAATGTCTCATAAAACATGTCTCCTCTAAGATGTCAAACAACAAGGTGCTCCATGACCTTATCTCCACCAATCAATAATGTCTCATAAAACATGTCTCCTCTAAGATGTCAAACAACAAGGTGCTCCATGACCTTATCTCCACCAATCAATAATGTCTCATAAAACATGTCTCCTCTAAGATGTCAAACAACAAGGTGCTCCATGACCTTATCTCCACCAATCAATAATGTCTCATAAAACATGTCTCCTCTAAGATGTCAAACAACCAGGTGCTCCATGACCTTATCTCCACCAATCAATAATGTCTCATAAAACATGTCTCCTCTAAGATGTCAAACAACAAGGTGCTCCATGACCTTATCTCCACCAATCAATAATGTCTCATAAAACATGTCTCCTCTAAGATGTCAAACAACCAGGTGCTCCATGACCTTATCTCCACCAATCAATAATGTCTCATAAAACATGTCTCCTCTAAGATGTCAAACAACAAGGTGCTCCATGACCTTATCTCCACCAATCAATAATGTCTCATAAAACATGTCTCCTCTAAGATGTCAAACAACAAGGTGCTCCATGACCTTATCTCCACCAATCAATAATGTCTCATAAAACATGTCTCCTCTAAGATGTCAAACAACCAGGTGCTCCATGACCTTATCTCCACCAATCAATAATGTCTCATAAAACATGTCTCCTCTAAGATGTCAAACAACAAGGTGCTCCATGACCTTATCTCCACCAATCAATAATGTCTCATAAAACATGTCTCCTCTAAGATGTCAAACAACAAGGTGCTCCATGACCTTATCTCCACCAATCAATAATGTCTCATAAAACATGTCTCCTCTAAGATGTCAAACAACAAGGTGCTCCATGACCTTATCTCCACCAATCAATAATGTCTCATAAAACATGTCTCCTCTAAGATGTCAAACAACCAGGTGCTCCATGACCTTATCTCCACCAATCAATAATGTCTCATAAAACATGTCTCCTCTAAGATGTCAAACAACAAGGTGCTCCATGACCTTATCTCCACCAATCAATAATGTCTCATAAAACATGTCTCCTCTAAGATGTCAAACAACCAGGTGCTCCATGACCTTATCTCCACCAATCAATAATGTCTCATAAAACATGTCTCCTCTAAGATGTCAAACAACCAGGTGCTCCATGACCTTATCTCCACCAATCAATAATGTCTCATAAAACATGTCTCCTCTAAGATGTCAAACAACAGTGCTCCATGACCTTATCTCCACCAATCAATAATGTCTCATAAAACATGTCTCCTCTAAGATGTCAAACAACAAGTTGCTCCATACCTTATCACCCACCAATCAATAATGTCTCATAAAACATGTCTCCTCTAAGATGTCAAACAACCAGTGCTCCATGACCTTTATCTCCACCAATCAATAATGTCTCATAAAACATGTCTCCTCTAAGATGTCAAAAACAAACAAGGTGCTCCATGTTGCATCTGGTGGCCTTTTATACTTATCTCCCACCAATCAATAATGTCTCATAAAAACATGTCTCCTCTAAGATGTCAAACAACAAGTGCTAATCCATGACCTTATCATCCCACCAATCAATAATGTCTCATAAAACATGTCTCCTCTAAGATTCAAACAAGGTGCTCCATGACCTTCATCCTCCACCAATCAATAAGACTCATAAACATGTCTCCTCTAAGATGTCAAACAACTTAGTCTCTTCCCATGACCTTATCTCCACCAATCAATAATCATGTCTCAGTAAAACATGATCTCCTCTAAGAGTCAACAAAGGTGCTCCATGACCTTATCCCACCAAGTCAATATGTCTCATAAAACAGTCTCCTCTAAGAGTCAAACAACCAGTGCACATGACCTTATCTCCACCAATCAATAATGTCTCATAAAACATGTCTCCTCTAAGATTCAAACAACAGGTGCTCCATGACCTTATCCTCCACCAATCAATAATGTCTCATAAAACATGTCTCCTCTAAGATGGCAAACAACCAGGTGCTCCATGACCTTATCTCCACCAATCAATAATGTCTCATAAAACATGTCTCCTCTAAGATGTCAAACAACCAGTGCTCCCTGACCTTATCTCCACCAATCAATAATGTCTCATAAAACATGTCTCCTCATAAGATGTCAAACAACAAGGGTGCTCCATGACCTATCTCCACCAATACAATAATGTCTCATAAAACATGTCTCCTCTAAGATGTCAAACAACAGGTGCTCCATGACCTTATCTCCACCAATCATCATAAGTCTCATAAAACATGTCTCCTCTAATATGTCAAACAACCAAGGTGCTCCATGACCTTAATCTCCACCAATCAATAATGTCTCATAAAAACATGTCTCCTCTAAGATGTCAAACAACAGGTGCTCCATGACCTTATCTCCACCACTCATAATGTCACATAAAACATGTCTCCTCTTCAAAGATATCAAACAACAAGGAGCTCCAGACCTTATCTCCACCAATCAATAATGTCTCTCATAAAACATGCTCCTCTAAGATGTCAAACAACCAGCGTGCTCCATGACCTATCTCCACCAATCAATAATGTCTCATAAAACATGTCTCCTCTAAGATGTCAAACAACCAGGTGCTCCATGACCTTATCTCCACCAATCAATAATGTCTCATAAAACATGTCTCCTCTAAGATGTCAAACAACCAGGTGCTCCATGACCTTATCTCCACCAATCAATAATGTCTCATAAAACATGTCTCCTCTAAGATGTCAAACAACAAGGTGCTCCATGACCTTATCTCCACCAATCAATAATGTCTCATAAAACATGTCTCCTCTAAGATGTCAAACAACCAGGTGCTCCATGACCTTATCTCCACCAATCAATAATGTCTCATAAAACATGTCTCCTCTAAGATGTCAAACAACAAGGTGCTCCATGACCTTATCTCCACCAATCAATAATGTCTCATAAAACATGTCTCCTCTAAGATGTCAAACAACCAGGTGCTCCATGACCTTATCTCCACCAATCAATAATGTCTCATAAAAACATGTCTCCTCTAAGATGTCAAACAACAAGGTGCTCCATGACCTTATCTCCACCAATCAATAATGTCTCATAAAACATGTCTCCTCTAAGATGTCAAACAACCAGGTGCTCCATGACCTTATCTCCACCAATCAATAATGTCTCATAAAACATGTCCTCCTCTAAGATGTCAAACAACAAGGTGCTCCATGACCTTATCTCCACCAATCAATAATGTCTCATAAAACATGTCTCCTCTAAGATGTCAAACAACCAGGTGCTCCATGACCTTATCTCCACCAATCAATAATGTCTCATAAAACATGTCTCCTCTAAGATGTCAAACAACAAGGTGCTCCATGACCTTATCTCCACCAATCAATAATGTCTCATAAAACATGTCTCCTCTAAGATGTCAAACAACCAGGTGCTCCATGACCTTATCTCCACCAATCAATAATGTCTCATAAAACATGTCTCCTCTAAGATGTCAAACAACCAGGTGCTCCATGACCTTATCTCCACCAATCAATAATGTCTCATAAAACATGTCTCCTCTAAGATGTCAAACAACAAGGTGCTCCATGACCTTATCTCCACCAATCAATAATGTCTCATAAAACATGTCTCCTCTAAGATGTCAAACAACCAGGTGCTCCATGACCTTATCTCCACCAATCAATAATGTCTCATAAAACATGTCTCCTCTAAGATGTCAAACAACCAGGTGCTCCATGACCTTATCTCCACCAATCAATAATGTCTCATAAAACATGTCTCCTCTAAGATGTCAAACAACAAGGTGCTCCATGACCTTATCTCCACCAATCAATAATGTCTCATAAAACATGTCTCCTCTAAGATGTCAAACAACCAGGTGCTCCATGACCTTATCTCCACCAATCAATAATGTCTCATAAAACATGTCTCCTCTAAGATGTCAAACAACAAGGTGCTCCATGACCTTATCTCCACCAATCAATAATGTCTCATAAAACATGTCTCCTCTAAGATGTCAAACAACCAGGTGCTCCATGACCTTATCTCCACCAATCAATAATGTCTCATAAAACATGTCTCCTCTAAGATGTCAAACAACCAGGTGCTCCATGACCTTATCTCCACCAATCAATAATGTCTCATAAAACATGTCTCCTCTAAGATGTCAAACAACCAGGTGCTCCATGACCTTATCTCCACCAATCAATAATGTCTCATAAAACATGTCTCCTCTAAGATGTCAAACAACCAGGTGCTCCATGACCTTATCTCCACCAATCAATAATGTCTCATAAAACATGTCTCCTCTAAGATGTCAAACAACAAGGTGCTCCATGACCTTATCTCCACCAATCAATAATGTCTCATAAAACATGTCTCCTCTAAGATGTCAAACAACCAGGTGCTCCATGACCTTATCTCCACCAATCAATAATGTCTCATAAAACATGTCTCCTCTAAGATGTCAAACAACAAGGTGCTCCATGACCTTATCTCCACCAATCAATAATGTCTCATAAAACATGTCTCCTCTAAGATGTCAAACAACCAGGTGCTCCATGACCTTATCTCCACCAATCAATAATGTCTCATAAAACATGTCTCCTCTAAGATGTCAAACAACAAGGTGCTCCATGACCTTATCTCCACCAATCAATAATGTCTCATAAAACATGTCTCCTCTAAGATGTCAAACAACCAGGTGCTCCATGACCTTATCTCCACCAATCAATAATGTCTCATAAAACATGTCTCCTCTAAGATGTCAAACAACCAGGTGCTCCATGACCTTATCTCCACCAATCAATAATGTCTCATAAAACATGTCTCCTCTAAGATGTCAAACAACCAGGTGCTCCATGACCTTATCTCCACCAATCAATAATGTCTCATAAAACATGTCTCCTCTAAGATGTCAAACAACAAGGTGCTCCATGACCTTATCTCCACCAATCAATAATGTCTCATAAAACATGTCTCCTCTAAGATGTCAAACAACAAGGTGCTCCATGACCTTATCTCCACCAATCAATAATGTCTCATAAAACATGTCTCCTCTAAGATGTCAAACAACCAGGTGCTCCATGACCTTATCTCCACCAATCAATAATGTCTCATAAAACATGTCTCCTCTAAGATGTCAAACAACAAGGTGCTCCATGACCTTATCTCCACCAATCAATAATGTCTCATAAAACATGTCTCCTCTAAGATGTCAAACAACAAGGTGCTCCATGACCTTATCTCCACCAATCAATAATGTCTCATAAAACATGTCTCCTCTAAGATGTCAAACAACCAGGTGCTCCATGACCTTATCTCCACCAATCAATAATGTCTCATAAAACATGTCTCCTCTAAGATGTCAAACAACCAGGTGCTCCATGACCTTATCTCCACCAATCAATAATGTCTCATAAAACATGTCTCCTCTAAGATGTCAAACAACAAGGTGCTCCATGACCTTATCTCCACCAATCAATAATGTCTCATAAAACATGTCTCCTCTAAGATGTCAAACAACCAGGTGCTCCATGACCTTATCTCCACCAATCAATAATGTCTCATAAAACATGTCTCCTCTAAGATGTCAAACAACAAGGTGCTCCATGACCTTATCTCCACCAATCAATAATGTCTCATAAAACATGTCTCCTCTAAGATGTCAAACAACCAGGTGCTCCATGACCTTATCTCCACCAATCAATAATGTCTCATAAAACATGTCTCCTCTAAGATGTCAAACAACAAGGTGCTCCATGACCTTATCTCCACCAATCAATAATGTCTCATAAAACATGTCTCCTCTAAGATGTCAAACAACAAGGTGCTCCATGACCTTATCTCCACCAATCAATAATGTCTCATAAAACATGTCTCCTCTAAGATGTCAAACAACCAGGTGCTCCATGACCTTATCTCCACCAATCAATAATGTCTCATAAAACATGTCTCCTCTAAGATGTCAAACAACAAGGTGCTCCATGACCTTATCTCCACCAATCAATAATGTCTCATAAAACATGTCTCCTCTAAGATGTCAAACAACAAGGTGCTCCATGACCTTATCTCCACCAATCAATAATGTCTCATAAAACATGTCTCCTCTAAGATGTCAAACAACAAGGTGCTCCATGACCTTATCTCCACCAATCAATAATGTCTCATAAAACATGTCTCCTCTAAGATGTCAAACAACCAGGTGCTCCATGACCTTATCTCCACCAATCAATAATGTCTCATAAAACATGTCTCCTCTAAGATGTCAAACAACCAGGTGCTCCATGACCTTATCTCCACCAATCAATAATGTCTCATAAAACATGTCTCCTCTAAGATGTCAAACAACCAGGTGCTCCATGACCTTATCTCCACCAATCAATAATGTCTCATAAAACATGTCTCCTCTAAGATGTCAAACAACAAGGTGCTCCATGACCTTATCTCCACCAATCAATAATGTCTCATAAAACATGTCTCCTCTAAGATGTCAAACAACAAGGTGCTCCATGACCTTATCTCCACCAATCAATAATGTCTCATAAAACATGTCTCCTCTAAGATGTCAAACAACAAGGTGCTCCATGACCTTATCTCCACCAATCAATAATGTCTCATAAAACATGTCTCCTCTAAGATGTCAAACAACAAGGTGCTCCATGACCTTATCTCCACCAATCAATAATGTCTCATAAAACATGTCTCCTCTAAGATGTCAAACAACCAGGTGCTCCATGACCTTATCTCCACCAATCAATAATGTCTCATAAAACATGTCTCCTCTAAGATGTCAAACAACAAGGTGCTCCATGACCTTATCTCCACCAATCAATAATGTCTCATAAAACATGTCTCCTCTAAGATGTCAAACAACCAGGTGCTCCATGACCTTATCTCCACCAATCAATAATGTCTCATAAAACATGTCTCCTCTAAGATGTCAAACAACCAGGTGCTCCATGACCTTATCTCCACCAATCAATAATGTCTCATAAAACATGTCTCCTCTAAGATGTCAAACAACAAGGTGCTCCATGACCTTATCTCCACCAATCAATAATGTCTCATAAAACATGTCTCCTCTAAGATGTCAAACAACCAGGTGCTCCATGACCTTATCTCCACCAATCAATAATGTCTCATAAAACATGTCTCCTCTAAGATGTCAAACAACCAGGTGCTCCATGACCTTATCTCCACCAATCAATAATGTCTCATAAAACATGTCTCCTCTAAGATGTCAAACAACAAGGTGCTCCATGACCTTATCTCCACCAATCAATAATGTCTCATAAAACATGTCTCCTCTAAGATGTCAAACAACCAGGTGCTCCATGACCTTATCTCCACCAATCAATAATGTCTCATAAAACATGTCTCCTCTAAGATGTCAAACAACAAGGTGCTCCATGACCTTATCTCCACCAATCAATAATGTCTCATAAAACATGTCTCCTCTAAGATGTCAAACAACCAGGTGCTCCATGACCTTATCTCCACCAATCAATAATGTCTCATAAAACATGTCTCCTCTAAGATGTCAAACAACAAGGTGCTCCATGACCTTATCTCCACCAATCAATAATGTCTCATAAAACATGTCTCCTCTAAGATGTCAAACAACAAGGTGCTCCATGACCTTATCTCCACCAATCAATAATGTCTCATAAAACATGTCTCCTCTAAGATGTCAAACAACAAGGTGCTCCATGACCTTATCTCCACCAATCAATAATGTCTCATAAAACATGTCTCCTCTAAGATGTCAAACAACAAGGTGCTCCATGACCTTATCTCCACCAATCAATAATGTCTCATAAAACATGTCTCCTCTAAGATGTCAAACAACAAGGTGCTCCATGACCTTATCTCCACCAATCAATAATGTCTCATAAAACATGTCTCCTCTAAGATGTCAAACAACCAGGTGCTCCATGACCTTATCTCCACCAATCAATAATGTCTCATAAAACATGTCTCCTCTAAGATGTCAAACAACCAGGTGCTCCATGACCTTATCTCCACCAATCAATAATGTCTCATAAAACATGTCTCCTCTAAGATGTCAAACAACAAGGTGCTCCATGACCTTATCTCCACCAATCAATAATGTCTCATAAAACATGTCTCCTCTAAGATGTCAAACAACAAGGTGCTCCATGACCTTATCTCCACCAATCAATAATGTCTCATAAAACATGTCTCCTCTAAGATGTCAAACAACCAGGTGCTCCATGACCTTATCTCCACCAATCAATAATGTCTCATAAAACATGTCTCCTCTAAGATGTCAAACAACCAGGTGCTCCATGACCTTATCTCCACCAATCAATAATGTCTCATAAAACATGTCTCCTCTAAGATGTCAAACAACAAGGTGCTCCATGACCTTATCTCCACCAATCAATAATGTCTCATAAAACATGTCTCCTCTAAGATGTCAAACAACCAGGTGCTCCATGACCTTATCTCCACCAATCAATAATGTCTCATAAAACATGTCTCCTCTAAGATGTCAAACAACCAGGTGCTCCATGACCTTATCTCCACCAATCAATAATGTCTCATAAAACATGTCTCCTCTAAGATGTCAAACAACAAGGTGCTCCATGACCTTATCTCCACCAATCAATAATGTCTCATAAAACATGTCTCCTCTAAGATGTCAAACAACAAGGTGCTCCATGACCTTATCTCCACCAATCAATAATGTCTCATAAAACATGTCTCCTCTAAGATGTCAAACAACCAGGTGCTCCATGACCTTATCTCCACCAATCAATAATGTCTCATAAAACATGTCTCCTCTAAGATGTCAAACAACAAGGTGCTCCATGACCTTATCTCCACCAATCAATAATGTCTCATAAAACATGTCTCCTCTAAGATGTCAAACAACAAGGTGCTCCATGACCTTATCTCCACCAATCAATAATGTCTCATAAAACATGTCTCCTCTAAGATGTCAAACAACAAGGTGCTCCATGACCTTATCTCCACCAATCAATAATGTCTCATAAAACATGTCTCCTCTAAGATGTCAAACAACAAGGTGCTCCATGACCTTATCTCCACCAATCAATAATGTCTCATAAAACATGTCTCCTCTAAGATGTCAAACAACAAGGTGCTCCATGACCTTATCTCCACCAATCAATAATGTCTCATAAAACATGTCTCCTCTAAGATGTCAAACAACCAGGTGCTCCATGACCTTATCTCCACCAATCAATAATGTCTCATAAAACATGTCTCCTCTAAGATGTCAAACAACCAGGTGCTCCATGACCTTATCTCCACCAATCAATAATGTCTCATAAAACATGTCTCCTCTAAGATGTCAAACAACCAGGTGCTCCATGACCTTATCTCCACCAATCAATAATGTCTCATAAAACATGTCTCCTCTAAGATGTCAAACAACCAGGTGCTCCATGACCTTATCTCCACCAATCAATAATGTCTCATAAAACATGTCTCCTCTAAGATGTCAAACAACCAGGTGCTCCATGACCTTATCTCCACCAATCAATAATGTCTCATAAAACATGTCTCCTCTAAGATGTCAAACAACCAGGTGCTCCATGACCTTATCTCCACCAATCAATAATGTCTCATAAAACATGTCTCCTCTAAGATGTCAAACAACAGGTGCTCCATGACCTTATCTCCACCAATCAATAATGTCTCATAAAACATGTCTCCTCTAAGATGTCAAACAACCAGGTGCTCCATGACCTTATCTCCACCAATCAATAATGTCTCATAAAACATGTCTCCTCTAAGATGTCAAACAACAAGGTGCTCCATGACCTTATCTCCACCAATCAATAATGTCTCATAAAACATGTCTCCTCTAAGATGTCAAACAACCAGGTGCTCCATGACCTTATCTCCACCAATCAATAATGTCTCATAAAACATGTCTCCTCTAAGATGTCAAACAACCAGGTGCTCCATGACCTTATCTCCACCAATCAATAATGTCTCATAAAACATGTCTCCTCTAAGATGTCAAACAACAAGGTGCTCCATGACCTTATCTCCACCAATCAATAATGTCTCATAAAACATGTCTCCTCTAAGATGTCAAACAACAAGGTGCTCCATGACCTTATCTCCACCAATCAATAATGTCTCATAAAACATGTCTCCTCTAAGATGTCAAACAACAAGGTGCTCCATGACCTTATCTCCACCAATCAATAATGTCTCATAAAACATGTCTCCTCTAAGATGTCAAACAACAAGGTGCTCCATGACCTTATCTCCACCAATCAATAATGTCTCATAAAACATGTCTCCTCTAAGATGTCAAACAACCAGGTGCTCCATGACCTTATCTCCACCAATCAATAATGTCTCATAAAACATGTCTCCTCTAAGATGTCAAACAACCAGGTGCTCCATGACCTTATCTCCACCAATCAATAATGTCTCATAAAACATGTCTCCTCTAAGATGTCAAACAACCAGGTGCTCCATGACCTTATCTCCACCAATCAATAATGTCTCATAAAACATGTCTCCTCTAAGATGTCAAACAACCAGGTGCTCCATGACCTTATCTCCACCAATCAATAATGTCTCATAAAACATGTCTCCTCTAAGATGTCAAACAACAAGGTGCTCCATGACCTTATCTCCACCAATCAATAATGTCTCATAAAACATGTCTCCTCTAAGATGTCAAACAACAAGGTGCTCCATGACCTTATCTCCACCAATCAATAATGTCTCATAAAACATGTCTCCTCTAAGATGTCAAACAACAAGGTGCTCCATGACCTTATCTCCACCAATCAATAATGTCTCATAAAACATGTCTCCTCTAAGATGTCAAACAACAAGGTGCTCCATGACCTTATCTCCACCAATCAATAATGTCTCATAAAACATGTCTCCTCTAAGATGTCAAACAACAAGGTGCTCCATGACCTTATCTCCACCAATCAATAATGTCTCATAAAACATGTCTCCTCTAAGATGTCAAACAACAAGGTGCTCCATGACCTTATCTCCACCAATCAATAATGTCTCATAAAACATGTCTCCTCTAAGATGTCAAACAACAAGGTGCTCCATGACCTTATCTCCACCAATCAATAATGTCTCATAAAACATGTCTCCTCTAAGATGTCAAACAACAAGGTGCTCCATGACCTTATCTCCACCAATCAATAATGTCTCATAAAACATGTCTCCTCTAAGATGTCAAACAACAAGGTGCTCCATGACCTTATCTCCACCAATCAATAATGTCTCATAAAACATGTCTCCTCTAAGATGTCAAACAACCAGGTGCTCCATGACCTTATCTCCACCAATCAATAATGTCTCATAAAACATGTCTCCTCTAAGATGTCAAACAACAAGGTGCTCCATGACCTTATCTCCACCAATCAATAATGTCTCATAAAACATGTCTCCTCTAAGATGTCAAACAACCAGGTGCTCCATGACCTTATCTCCACCAATCAATAATGTCTCATAAAACATGTCTCCTCTAAGATGTCAAACAACAAGGTGCTCCATGACCTTATCTCCACCAATCAATAATGTCTCATAAAACATGTCTCCTCTAAGATGTCAAACAACAAGGTGCTCCATGACCTTATCTCCACCAATCAATAATGTCTCATAAAACATGTCTCCTCTAAGATGTCAAACAACAGGTGCTCCATGACCTTATCTCCACCAATCAATAATGTCTCATAAAACATGTCTCCTCTAAGATGTCAAACAACAAGGTGCTCCATGACCTTATCTCCACCAATCAATAATGTCTCATAAAACATGTCTCCTCTAAGATGTCAAACAACCAGGTGCTCCATGACCTTATCTCCACCAATCAATAATGTCTCATAAAACATGTCTCCTCTAAGATGTCAAACAACCAGGTGCTCCATGACCTTATCTCCACCAATCAATAATGTCTCATAAAACATGTCTCCTCTAAGATGTCAAACAACCAGGTGCTCCATGACCTTATCTCCACCAATCAATAATGTCTCATAAAACATGTCTCCTCTAAGATGTCAAACAACCAGGTGCTCCATGACCTTATCTCCACCAATCAATAATGTCTCATAAAACATGTCTCCTCTAAGATGTCAAACAACCAGGTGCTCCATGACCTTATCTCCACCAATCAATAATGTCTCATAAAACATGTCTCCTCTAAGATGTCAAACAACCAGGTGCTCCATGACCTTATCTCCACCAATCAATAATGTCTCATAAAACATGTCTCCTCTAAGATGTCAAACAACCAGGTGCTCCATGACCTTATCTCCACCAATCAATAATGTCTCATAAAACATGTCTCCTCTAAGATGTCAAACAACCAGGTGCTCCATGACCTTATCTCCACCAATCAATAATGTCTCATAAAACATGTCTCCTCTAAGATGTCAAACAACCAGGTGCTCCATGACCTTATCTCCACCAATCAATAATGTCTCATAAAACATGTCTCCTCTAAGATGTCAAACAACCAGGTGCTCCATGACCTTATCTCCACCAATCAATAATGTCTCATAAAACATGTCTCCTCTAAGATGTCAAACAACCAGGTGCTCCATGACCTTATCTCCACCAATCAATAATGTCTCATAAAACATGTCTCCTCTAAGATGTCAAACAACCAGGTGCTCCATGACCTTATCTCCACCAATCAATAATGTCTCATAAAACATGTCTCCTCTAAGATGTCAAACAACCAGGTGCTCCATGACCTTATCTCCACCAATCAATAATGTCTCATAAAACATGTCTCCTCTAAGATGTCAAACAACCAGGTGCTCCATGACCTTATCTCCACCAATCAATAATGTCTCATAAAACATGTCTCCTCTAAGATGTCAAACAACCAGGTGCTCCATGACCTTATCTCCACCAATCAATAATGTCTCATAAAACATGTCTCCTCTAAGATGTCTTCATTTATTATTACTTCGCTTAACACCCAGCTTTCATTCAATCAATAACAAGGGAAGACTTAACATAAATCTTCAAATCTTTTCCTCATGAGTTGCTCTCTAAAGCCAAAAATGCCTTGCTTTAAAAATTGTTACATTTATTTTGAATTTATAACAAAGAAAAAAATCATTTTAGCAAATGATTTCAGATAGAACTTTTTTTTCATAATTTTATTTTTTTAATTGCTTTTCTTAAGTTCTAGGTGTCTATAAAAGTGTTTAGATGCACCATTTAAATTGAGACTCCCTGGAAAGTAATACTTGACTAACATACCTCCTAACCCTTCATTTAAATGTTTTAGATACAGCCTGCATGAATCTAAGGAAATGAAAGAGTACAAACTATTTAAAATTTAGAAGCATAGTGTAGGATATGGAATATTTCTGTAGGATATGGAATATTTCTGTAGGATATGGAATATTTCTGTAGGATATGGAATATTTCTGTAGGATATGGAATATTTCTGTATATACTTATAGAAATGAGATACTTTCAACTAGAAGCAAACAAAGCAGTTTCTAATTCATAGCTCATAGCCAACAAAGCAGTTTCTAATTCATGGCTCATAGCCAACAAAGCAGTTTCTAATTCATGGCTCATAGCCAACAAAGCAGTTTCTAATTCATGGCTCATAGCAAACAAAGCAGTTTCTAATTCATGGCTCATAGCAAACAAAGCAGTTTCTAATTCATGGCTCATAGCAAACAAAGCAGTTTCTAATTCATGGCTCATAGCCAACAAAGCAGTTTCTAATTCATGGCTCATAGCAAACAAAGCAGTTTCTAATTCATGGCTCATAGCAAACAAAGCAGTTTCTAATTCATGGCTCATAGCAAACAAAGCAGTTTCTAATTCATGGCTCATAGCAAACAAAGCAGTTTCTAATTCATGGCTCATAGCAAACAAAGCAGTTTCTAATTCATGGCTCATAGCCAACAAAGCAGTTTCTAATTCATGGCTCATAGCCAACAAAGCAGTTTCTAATTCATGGCTCATAGCCAACAAAGCAGTTTCTAATTCATGGCTCATAGCCAACAAAGCAGTTTCTAATTCATGGCTCATAGCAAACAAAGCAGTTTCTAATTCATGGCTCATAGCCAACAAAGCAGTTTCTAATTCATGGCTCATAGCCAACAAAGCAGTTTCTAATTCATGGCTCATAGCAAACAAAGCAGTTTCTAATTCATGGCTCATAGCCAACAAAGCAGTTTCTAATTCATGGCTCATAGCCAACAAAGCAGTTTCTAATTCATAGCTCATAGCAAACAAAGCAGTTTCTAATTCATGGCTCATAGCCAACAAAGCAGTTTCTAATTCATGGCTCATAGCCAACAAAGCAGTTTCTAATTCATAGCTCATAGCAAACAAAGCAGTTTCTAATTCATAGCTCATAGCAAACAAAGCAGTTTCTAATTCATAGCTCATAGCAAACAAAGCAGTTTCTAATTCATGGCTCATAGCCAACAAAGCAGTTTCTAATTCATGGCTCATAGCCAACAAAGCAGTTTCTAATTCATGGCTCATAGCAAACAAAGCAGTTTCTAATTCATGGCTCATAGCCAACAAAGCAGTTTCTAATTCATAGCTCATAGCCAACAAAGCAGTTTCTAATTCATGGCTCATAGCCAACAAAGCAGTTTCTAATTCATGGCTCATAGCCAACAAAGCAGTTTCTAATTCATGGCTCATAGCAAACAAAGCAGTTTCTAATTCATGGCTCATAGCAAACAAAGCAGTTTCTAATTCATGGCTCATAGCAAACAAAGCAGTTTCTAATTCATGGCTCATAGCAAACAAAGCAGTTTCTAATTCATGGCTCATAGCAAACAAAGCAGTTTCTAATTCATGGCTCATAGCAAACAAAGCAGTTTCTAATTCATGGCTCATAGCAAACAAAGCAGTTTCTAATTCATAGCTCATAGCAAACAAAGCAGTTTCTAATTCATGGCTCATAGCAAACAAAGCAGTTTCTAATTCATGGCTCATAGCCAACAAAGCAGTTTCTAATTCATGGCTCATAGCCAACAAAGCAGTTTCTAATTCATGGCTCATAGCAAACAAAGCAGTTTCTAATTCATGGCTCATAGCCAACAAAGCAGTTTCTAATTCATGGCTCATAGCAAACAAAGCAGTTTCTAATTCATGGCTCATAGCCAACAAAGCAGTTTCTAATTCATGGCTCATAGCAAACAAAGCAGTTTCTAATTCATAGCTCATAGCAAACAAAGCAGTTTCTAATTCATGGCTCATAGCAAACAAAGCAGTTTCTAATTCATAGCTCATAGCAAACAAAGCAGTTTCTAATTCATGGCTCATAGCCAACAAAGCAGTTTCTAATTCATGGCTCATAGCCAACAAAGCAGTTTCTAATTCATAGCTCATAGCCAACAAAGCAGTTTCTAATTCATGGCTCATAGCAAACAAAGCAGTTTCTAATTCATAGCTCATAGCAAACAAAGCAGTTTCTAATTCATAGCTCATAGCCAACAAAGCAGTTTCTAATTCATGGCTCATAGCAAACAAAGCAGTTTCTAATTCATGGCTCATAAGGAAAATGAAGTATAAATCATCAAATACATTACTAAAATATTCAAAGCCAATTATTATTAAATAAAACAAGCAGTTGACCTGATCTACAAAGAACAGTTTTCAGCTACTTTTCTTAGTGGCAATGAACACACACAGATTTCTAGTCATGTTCTTCAATCGTTAATTAATACACCATACCATCTTATATAAGTGAATGAATGTTACAAATATTTTTGAAAAATCATGTTGTATACAAGACTTTGTTTAGAACATATTTAGCCCTGCTGTATCCCATTAAATAAAATCCATGAACCCATCAATCAAAATTATAATTAAAAAAGATGATGTCAACTTAATCAAATAAATAAAGGAGTACGACATATTTAGGTTTATTTTTTATAAAAAGGCAAGACTAAATCGAGTGTACATAGATATGACATGACAATGACATGTGGAATGTGATATGATTATTCCTGGTCTAACCAGAGGTCATGTTGGTTGATAAGTATAGCCCATACAAATAAAGACCACAAGGGAAGAAACGGCTATGTGACATTTTTGAATTTTTTTAGTTATCCCCTGTATCTGATAGAGGATGGAATTTAGAATGCTCTGAATGAAGTTCTATGAAAAAAATTATGCCTCTGACCCTATTAAAAATTCAAATCTATTTAGTTAATTTATAACAAATCTGTATAAATTTGAACAATGAAACTTGAATATCTCTAAACTACAAAAATGTGACATAGCCGTTTCTTCCCTTGAGCTCTTCAAATTATATGTTGTTGTTAACTTAAACTGAGTACAATAAATAATATAAGAATCAGGTGAGGACCATACAAATTATATGTGGTTGTTAACTTAAACTGAGTACAATAAATAATATAAGAATCAGATGTAGACCATACAAATTATATGTGGTTGTTAACTTAAACTGAGTACAATAAATAATATAAGACTCAGGTGAGGACCATACAAATTATATGTGGTTGTTAACTTAAACTGAGTACAATAAATAATATAAGACTCAGGTGAGGACCATACAAATTATATGTGGTTGTTAACTGAGTACAATAAATAATATAAGACTCAGGTGAGGACCATACAAATTATATGTTGTTGTTAACTGAAACTGAGTACAATAAATAATATAAGACTCAGGTGAGGACCATACAAATTATATGTGGTTGTTAACTTAAACTGAGTACAATAAATAATATAAGAATCAGATGTAGACCATACAAATTATATGTTGTTGTTAACTGAAACTGAGTACAATAAATAATATAAGACTCAGGTGAGGACCATACAAATTATATGTTGTTGTTAACTGAAACTGAGTACAATAAATAATATAAGAATAAGATGTAGACCATACAAATTATATGTTGTTGTTAACTGAAACTGAGTACAATAAATAATATAAGACTCAGGTGAGGACCATACAAATTATATGTGGTTGTTAACTGAGTACAATAAATAATATAAGACTCAGGTGAGGACCATACAAATTATATGTGGTTGTTAACTGAGTACAATAAATAATATAAGACTCAGGTGAGGACCATACAAATTATATGTGGTTGTTAACTGAGTACAATAAATATCAGAAGAATCAGGACTATAACAATCTGTTTGCTTCTCTTGCTAATAGAATAAAAATACTAATTGAAGAAAGGAATATAGTTATAACACGGAGCTAACAAACACATCAATAAATAGGGGGAGGTAATCACAAGACATACACTACAACAACGATAAATGTAAGGGGCAGATAACACGGAGCTAACAAACACATGAATAAATAGAGGGAGGTAATCACAAGACATACACTACAACAACGATAAATGTAAGGGGCAGATAACACGGAGCTAACAAACACATCAATAAGTAGAGGGAGGTAATCACAAGACATACACTACAACAGACATAAACGTAAGGTTTCACCAACACCGAGTTCATGGAAGCCGTCCTTTCACTGTGCACGAATGTCTGGTGCATGATGGGTGAATGAGACAGCATTCCCAAGGTGTTGTGCTTTAGATTTAAGTCAGTTTGTGATTGTAGAAAGAAATCTTATGCTATATTTATAACATCTGTTTAGAAATTGTTATAAAATAATTCAAGAAAAGCAAAGAAAGGGGAAAGACTTTTAATTGTATAAATTTATTTCAAAATGTTTAAAATGCTGGGGTTTTTTGTTGTTGAATTTTCCACATGTATTTGAACAATTTGTACTTTGACCAAATAAGAAATATTGCTGAATGGAAATGTTTGGAAAGAATAAGGGGAATAATACAATCTAATTTGCTAGTCCTTGTGTAGCATTAAAAATTGTATAAGCATAAAGAATAAAGGAGTTTTTAATCATCAAGGGAGGGTATTCATTCTAAAATGCTGTAAAGAAAAATTAGAAGAGTTGTCTGTATCTGCGTTATGTTGTTGTTTAAGACTGCAAGCGTATGAATTTGTTAAGCGTGTTAGATTCAGCCAACATACATTTATCAGAGAATGACTTACTTCTGTCCCGTAATGACACCCGTAATAGATCGGAGCCCTGCAGGCCAACAGCTTCTCCTTTAGACAACCATTCTCCCGTCAACCACTTCTCCTGACTGGAAGTTAAAAAAGATTATCTTTCAGTGAGTCTCACATTATGACCAGGGGACTAAATCAAGGATCTACAACAGCCAGTGTCTTGTTTGGGGCTGTCAATATTGTTGAAAAAAGCTGCCCGGGTACCCGTCCAAAATTTGAATGGGTACCTGGGTACCCGTTCGAAATGCCTCAAAATTTTCGCCATCATGCCCGCTATTAACCTTATGCTTCTTTGTTTATTATGGAAATGCAAATTTAGATGTAGTGAATCAGTGATGTAAAAATGATGACATTGAAATACTACTATAGTACAGTGGGGTAAATAAAATAAGCAGAGGGGTGCCGAAATGATTTTGGGTGGGGGTGGGGGGGGGGACTAAACAAAGTCTTAAAGATAATCATATGATTGATTACATAGCGGGTTATTTCTAGTTCATAGCTGACAACTGTTTTAATTAAAACAAACTTTCCGGGACTTGCCCTTACTGAGTGGACCTATCCCACAGCATTTATTTTTGTTATTATAGTGAAAATCATTCAACGATTGAAATATTATTGTTTTTAAAAACACAAGAATACAGCAGTTTTTTTTAAAAAGATGGTGGGAATAGAAGTGGAGAAAGGATTGAGTGTGCGGCGTATTTCAACGCCAAAGCCAAGGTCACTTCTGTCATTTCCTGCCCTTCCTAATTATAGCCGTTGTGTTCTATTTTCCTTACTTGAACAATTTAAAGAACCAAAACCTTTTAGTTTTAAATGATTTTTGTTTCATGTTCCAAGAAAAAAAGTGTATCAAAATACATTGTAGTTTGTCAAGAATGTGTTTTATTTCTGTTTGACAGTTATTTCTTTTAATGCATTTTCATGTTAAACGTATTTCACAGTTTATATTTCAAACAAAAAGTTTTAATTTGATAAATTATTTGCGACACCGAAATGTGAACACAGAAGAGCCGCAGTTCAACCAGTGTTGGTATAGACATTGCAGTAACATTTTCACGGGTACCCGGGGCAATTTTACTACCCGGGTAATTGCTCGGCAATGGGTATCCGGTTCCCATTGACAGATATAGTCTTGTTACAAACAATTTTTTTTTAATGCAATTTCTTTACATGAAACAAATTATTTGAAATTGAAAAATATAGATATAAATATTAAAATTAAAACATTATAACATCTTGCATTTTGTATATCTCTAATTCAGTAGATAATATAAAAAAAAGGGCTTTTGAATTTTAAGCTTGAGATTTTGCTTGGCCTATAGACCAGTGCTGTTAACTCCTGGGAAATTTCCCAAATCGTGGGAATTTTTTAGCCAAATTTATAGAAATGGGAATTTATGAGGATTAGGATGGAAATATAGGAATATTTGAGATTGACACATTTTTAAAATTAAATACACACTTGAATGACAATAAAATAAATTGATTTGAAACGTGCTCATTTTCAAATAAGAAATACTTTTTTTAAGGGAAGGATAGGCTTTGTGATGTCATATTTGTTTATTTTTAGCCTTTCTAGGTTTTTTTTTAATTTCGGATCTATGTTTTTGTTGACGTGTTGGCTAGGTTTTTCCCAAAATTGTCACTGGCAGCACTGACCCAGTTCCCAGACTGAACACGTGAGCAAAAAGACGTCACCAACTCTACAAAACATCAAGTGGTTGGTGAAAATGTAATCTTAATTCGTTTTTTTTAATATAATGACTGAATCAAAGTGTCAGAATCAAACACTGGTGATATAGTCAAAGTGGTCTGAATTAGACTAGATAATATATTAAATATAAAATATTAAAGATCTCGTCTTTTCAATAATTCAAAGATAACTTAATACAACCCTCAGATAGACATAAGGATAAAAACACCTTCCTTATTCCGTATGCACAAACACATACAAATTTTCGTTCTTCCCGTCCGGAATTCGGGTGTGGAATGGGTTGCCTGAAGAAACCAGGAAAACCAACACTTTATCAACATTTAAATCTCTAATAAAAATGCAGGACTAAACACAAACCATAGATAAGCGTAGGACACAATAATCTTCTGTATAGAAGATAAGAATTCATGACTCTATGAAATCTATGTAACTATGTATTATTGATTCATTGGTTATGAATAAAATAAATTACAAAACATTCATTTTTTTATGTAATATTTTTAGCAATAATTACAGACATTTTTACTCTTTGTAATATACAATATAGGGGTGTAATGACCGTAATGATAATTTCATTTAGAGATTGTTGTTAAATTTTTATTTCTCCTAGTAACAAACTGAACGCACCCCCCACTTGTAGGCTCCGTCAACTGGATTTAATGAATGTGGTAATTTTTAGTCTAATTTGGGAATTTTTTTACTCCTGCCCTGGGAAAATTTGGCACCTTGAGTTAACAGCACTGCTATAGACCATAAATTAATTTTTGATCATGAACTCTCCTAGATCTGTTAGACGCACAATTTAAAAATTACCATAAACAATCTGTTAGACTGATAGTTAAGGGAAAACTCTACCTGTATTTGAAACACAAGATGCAGACCCACAATCCACTTATCTCCCTTGTACTACATTTCTTGCAGACCCTAAACTTGCAGGTGACACACCGCTGCCCGTGGTCAGCCAGCGGCATGATGAATGATGGGAACTTGTACTTGCATCGGGCACAGATTGCATTTTGGTTGTCGCCTGAAGTCAAAGCCCCAGCTTTCCTCAGTTCTTGGATGTCTTTTCTCACTTCACTGGCAACACAAAGTTCAATGGCAATGATTGGGAAACAGACATGAATAATTGTGAAAAGACATGGATAATTGTGAAAATACATGTATGATTGTGAAGACATGGATGATTGTGAAAAGCCATGAATGATTGTGAAAAGAAAATGGATGATTGTGAAAAGACATGAATGATTGTGAAAAGACATGGATGATTGTGAAAAGACATGGATGATTGTGAAAAGACATGAATGATTGTGAAAAGACATGAATGATTGTGAAAAGACATGAATGATGGTGAAAAGACATGAATGATGGTGAAAAGACATGAATGATTGTGAAAAGACATGAATGATTGTGAAAAGACATAAATGATTGTGAAAAGACATGAATGAATGTGAAAAGACATGAATGATTGTGAAAAGACATGAATGATTGTGAAAAGACATGAATGATTGTGAAAAGACATGAATGATTGTGAAAATATATGAATGATTGTGAAAAGACATAAACGATTGTGAAAACACATAAATGATAGTGAAAATACATGAATGATTGTGAATAAACTTGGATTTTAATAATCTTCAGGACATCTATAGTAATAAAAGGCATTTTTCTGTCCGTTCTGTCCGGTCCTCGATAGCGATTGGTCCCTCAAACACATATGACTCCTACAGCCAATCATATTGAACATGTTTATGCGGACGTTCAAAACGAGTTATTTTTGGTGCGGTATTTCTTCCAAGACTCTATTTTGAGTTATGCGCGTTGGGATTTATAGTCAAAAGCTCTTTTTTACGAGTTATTTATTTTAACTATAATGAATAGTATTTTTGACGTGGTGCACATGTATATCGGCCGAGACGGCTGTTCGAGGGGAGTTACAACATGCCACCGAACGGTGGTGGAAAGTCCTTGGATGGGCTTTGTTGCTCGTCTAAACATGATGGTACAATAAGTTTTTGTATTTTTATATCACTGTTTACAACCAGACATTCTAATTATTTAATTATATGAACAAACTGTTGATACTCCATCATGGCAGCATCAGTTTTTACCACGTTTTTATTAACTCGCTTTCGTTCCTGTGGCATTGTTTGTTGGTTTGTCCAAGATTTTTTCAAATCTGCCAACGTAAAATTGAACCACTTCTGATGGTCCTAGAGATCTGAAAATTTTACCACAGATAGATCTTGGATGACAATGCATTGTATTAAAATTTCAGATCGATCGAATGTACCGTTATTAAATTATTGAACTTTTTAGTTTATCTATAGTCTATATATATGCATCTGTACCGTCGGCTTTTGTTGACATCCGTGAGTTCCCCCCGTGACCACATCACAATGTTTTTAAAACGTTGGGCGAGCGCTTTTGAAGTGTTTGGTAAAATAAATAGAGGTAAAAAAAATATTGCTAAAAACCAAGTTTTTATTAGTGGACTAAAAAGAATAAAATAAATAAAGGTAAAAAATGATTTTTAAAAACCAAGTTTTTACAAATGGACTAAAAAGAAGAAAATAATTTAAAACTTGTAAGTTCAAGTACTTCGATTTAATATGACTAAAAACGTGGGGCGGGTGTTTGGTATAAAAATTAAAGATTTCTAATTTAAAAGGCAAAAGAGAGATCTATAAGTGAGAGAATGAGTGAACCGCATATGTTACACCTCATAAACGCCCGCCCCACGTAATTAACGATGGCTATCATATATAGTTTAACTTACAAGTTTTAAATTATTTTCTCCTTTTTAGTCCACTTGTAAAAACGTGGTTTTTAAAAATCATTTTTTTACCTTTAGTTATTACAACCAGACATCCTACCCATTGATGTTATGTGACATCTTCTTCAGGCTCACTAATAACCTATTCAAAAACTATTTTAAACCATTGACCTTTAACCCAAAAGCACCAATTCAATATTACAATATAAGTTTTTGTACAATTAATTCCCTTTGACTAGTAAACAGACTAGTAACTGGTAAGTAATTATTGTACAATTAATTCCCTTTGACTAGGAAACAGACTAGTAACTAGTAAGTAATTATAGTACAATTAATTCCCTTGGACTAGTCAACAGACTTGTAACTAGCAAGTAATTATAGTACAATTAATTCCCTTGGACTAGTAAACAGACTTGTAACTAATAAGTAATTTTAGTACAATTAATTACCTTGGACTAGTAAACAGACTAGTAACTAGTAAGTAATTATAGTACAATTAATTCCCTTTGACTAGTAAACAGACTTGTAACTAGTAAGTAATTATAGTACAATTAATTCCCTTTGACTAGTAAACAGACTTGTAACTAGTAAGTAATTATAGTACAATTAATTCCCTTTGACTAGTAAACAGAATAGTAACTAGTAAGTAATTATAGTACAATTAATTCCCTTGGACTAGTAAACAGACTTGTAACTAATAAGTAATTTTAGTACAATTAATTACCTTGGACTAGTAAACAGACTAGTAACTAGTAAGTAATTATAGTACAATTAATTCCCTTGGACTAGTAAACAGACTTGTAACTAGTAAGTAATTATAGTACAATTAATTCCCTTTGACTAGTAAACAGACTTGTAACTAGTAAGTAATTATAGTACAATTAATTCCCTTTGACTAGTAAACAGAATAGTAACTAGCAGATGAAAATGTTCTACAGCATTTATTGCTGTTATTCAATGACGTCTGGCAAAATGAATCCCCACCACAAGAATGGAAAAACGGTGCCATCTTTAAACTTCCAAAAAAAGGCGATTTATCAGACTATAACAATTGGCGTGGAATAACTTTACTATCTGTACCAGGAAAACTTTTTTGCAGTATTCTACTAGAGAGAATAAAAAAGTCAATAGACGAAAGGCTCAGAGAAGAGCAAGCAGGCTTCAGACCTCATCGGTCATGTATTGACCATATATTCACACTCAGAACTATCATCGTAGAATCTGTTGAATTTCAATCACAGCTAATCATAAATTTTGTTGATTTCCAAAAAGCTTTCGACAGCCTCCACCGACCTACGCTCTGGAAACTTCTTAACATCTATGGTTTCCCAACTAAATACGTGAACATTATAAAAGCTTTTTATGCAGATTCACTTTGCTGTGTGAAAACTGAAGCCGGAAATTCTGACTGGTTCCCAGTCGAAACAGGTGTGAAGCAAGGATGTGTCATGTCCCCAATGTTATTTGGAATAGCAATTGATTGGGTCATGCGAAAATGCACGGATGCCGGATTAGGCATCAAATGGACCGAAAACAATACTTTGGAAGACCTTGACTTTGCAGATGACCTGGCTCTTATAAGCTCAACGCATCTGAACACCCAAGAAAAAACGGATCGTCTCCAGCACTTTTCAAATCAAATTGGTCTTCAAATCAACACAACCAAAACAAAAGTCATGGACCTCACCAACCAACCCAATGATATTATACTTAATGACCAAACCATAGAGAAAGTAACCAACTTCACTTACTTAGGAAGCAAAATGTCATATGATGGAGATGCAACAACAGAGATAACGACTCGAATTGCGTTGACGTCAAGTGCTTTTAACAAACTTACAAATATTTGGAGATCAAAGACACTAGCAAACATATAAAACTTAGGCTATTCAACTCTTGCGTAATCCCTGTACTAACATATGGATGTGAAAGCTGGAAATCCACTCAAGCTATAGAAAAGAAATTAGTTGCCTTCGAGAACAAATGCCTCCGAAAAATTTTTGAATATAAAATGGAGTGATTTTAAATCAAATGAAACAATAAGAGAAGAAACCAACCAAGAATATGTGTCAACCTTTATAAGGAGAAGGCGTTGGAATTATATCGGTCATGTTCTTCGAATGGACGAGAGAAGACTACCACGGCAGGCCTTCATATGGACACCAAAAGGCAAAAGAAAACAAGGAAGACCAAAAGAAACCCTACGTAGAACAATCAAAAGAGAAAGCTCAACCATGGGTCTAAGAAATAATCAAGACCTAATACAATTGGCGACGGATCGTCGTAAATGGAAATCAATGACTTCTGCCCTATGTGCCGTCTTCGGCCCGAGAGGAACTAACTAACTAACTAGTAAACAGACTAGTAACTAGTAAGTAATTATAGTACAATTAATTCCCTTGGACTAGTAAACAGACCAAGTTAGAGTTCATTACTTACCTGATCTTAGCATCAAGATAGCTCCTTTCCAGCTCATCTTTTTGAATGACAGCTTGAATGATCTTCTCCTCCTGCTCAGTCAACAGTGACAGATCTAACGACTGACTTGGTATGGGAGGCACACGCCTCACGTCATCTTTGGTTTGTGCTGAGGAATTAATAGTTAAACTTTTAGATACAATCAAACAACAGATTCAAGTCCTGGGTATCACATTCTTTGAAGAAATAGTTAATTAAACTTTTAGATACAATCAAACAACAGATTCAAGTCCTGTGTATGACATTTTGAGGAAGAAATAGTTAATTAAACTTTTAGATACAATCAAACAACAGATTCAAGTCCTGGGTATCACATTCTGAGGAAGAAATAGTTAAACTTTTAGATACAACCAAACAACAGATTCAAGTCCTGGGTATCACATTCTGAGGAAGAAATAGTTAAACTTTTAGATACAACCAAACAACAGATTCAAGTCCTGGGTATCACATTCTTTGACTCGATACAATTATTTGACAAATATATTTTTGTACATCTGAATGAAACTTACTTTTCTGTTGTCTTTCTTTCTGTAAGTTTTTTTTTCCCTTGTAAGATCCCGAAATATAACCTAATAAGTGAATAATATATAATGATAATAATAAAAATAATAACCCTTTTTCAGACCATGACGGCCTATGGGGCAAGTGAAGTAGCGTTCACAAGTTTCACTAACGTGCAGGGGAATGTGTGGCTAGCACAATGCCCCGGAGGCCCTTGCCAGTACTGAGGCTCGAACCCGCGACTCGAGTTTTGCCTCGGTTCGATAGTCCAGTGCGCTACCACTGATTTCTATTTATATTATGTTGACCAATCAGAAACATTGGACTTTCTTTCTGACCAAACAGAGACATTAGACTTTCTTTTGGACCAATCAGAAACATTGGACTTTCTTTTTGACCAATTAGAAACATTGAACTTTCTTTTTGACCAATAAGAAACATTGGACTTACCTTTTGGTCTTATAAAATGTTCAGGCATGATGACAGGGGCTGCTAGCACTGCACATCAACAATGGTTGAACCTTTCAAAAAATACAAAATCATGGAAATACTTTTTAGCCATTACAATACACAGCAATTTAATTACAAAATAACATTCCAACAGAATATTTTACTTAAGTCATGGCTTGCTACAGTCCTGCTGTGTGTTTTGCCTGGCCAGCTAAAATCAAAATCTATTCTTCTGACCACAACAAACCTCCGAGTTAATTGATGTGTGTTTGAACTGTTGCTGATGGTCTTAAATATCTCCTACTTGAATAAAGTTATTGACACCAGATGGCCACATACCCTCCAGAGATGATCCACACACAAGGGGTACAAATAAAGACATGGATGAAGTAAGATCTGGTTCCTTTGACGCTTGCAACATCTGTGAACAAGTGGATTGTTTACAAACATTGTTCATATATCTGAATTGGATTTAAACATGACACAACAACAGATGTGCAGCACACATTGGGAACATCAGAGACCTGATTCAAGTCAACTGCCATCTCCCACCCCCCCCCCTTTCCCCAATCAACTATCTGAAACTAGTGTCGCTGTCTTTCTGTAACTCTCTCTCTTACTTGTCTTTTATATTATTTAAATGTCTCATGTCTTATTAAAATGTCTCATGTCCCAAACATTCCAGTTAACAACATAATAATATGTGTCTTGAGGCACACTTTAGTTCAAACATTCAACTAGATTACTAGAACCATCATACAAAATTTAATGGTTCCTCTAAAGCACTTGTGTCAAACTCAAGGCCTTCGGGCAACATCAGGCCCTAAGTACAATTATATCCGATCCCACAGCCGTACACCACATGTGTACAGTCATATCAGGAATGAGAGAATTTAAGGTAGAATATTACCTAATGTCCTTGTGATCAAAAATGCAAATCATAATTTCGCATAAGATAAAAAATGGCTATGCAAATTATTTTAACTATTACAACCTTTTTCCTTTGACAGATAGTAAATGTTGTTTCTTTTAAATTTTATTTTCCATTTATTGAAATTGTATCCCGTTCAGCCAGCAACCTGGCGTGTGTTTGGAGTTTTGAACGATAAAGTTTTGACACCCTTGCTTTGGAAGCAAACAAAACAGGAAGGGGGGATGCACCTCCCATCAGTCATGTACGTGGGTGTGACTTGAGTGTGGTGTGGGTGTGACTTGAGTGTGGTGTGGATGTGGCGTGGTTGTTGTGAGTGTGGCGTGAGTGTGGTGTGGATGTGGCGTGGTTGTTGTGAGTGTGGCGTGAGTGTGGCGTGGGTGTGGCGTGGGTGTGGTTAGTGTGGCGTGGGTGTGGTGTGGATGTGGCGTGAGTGTAGTGAGTGTGGCGTGGTTGTGGTTAGTGTGGCGTGGGTGTGGTTAGTGTGGCGTGGGTGTGGTGTGGATGTGGCGTGAGTGTGGTGAGTGTGGCGTGGGTGTGGCGTGGGTGTAGTGTGGATGTGGCGTGGGTGTGGCGTGAGTGTGGCGTGGATGTGGTTTGCATGTGGCGTGGATGTGGTGAGTGTGGCATGGATGTAGTGAGTGTGGCGTGGGTGTGGTCTGGATGTGGAGTGGATGTGGTGAGTGTGGCGCGGATGTAGAGAGTGTGACGTGGGTGTGGCGTGAGTGAGGCGTGGGTGTGGCGTGGGTGTGGCGTGGATGTGGTGTGGATGTGGTGAGTGTGGCGTGGGTGTGGTGTGGATGTGGTGAGTGTGGCGTGGATGTGGTGTGAGTGTGGCTATAGATATCAAACGTCGGTAAGTCAAACAAAACAGGAAGGGGGGATGCACCTCCCGTCAGTCATGTACGTGGGTGTGACGTGAGTGTGGCGTGGATGTAGTGTAGTGAGTGTGGCATGAGTGTGGCGTGGGTGTGGCGTGGGTGTGGTGTGGATGTGGCGTGGGTGTGGTGTGGATGTGGCGTGGGTGTGGCGTGAGTGTGACGTGGGTGTGGTGTGGATGTGCGTGGGTCTGGCGTGAGTGTGGCGTTAGTGTGGCGTGGATGTGGTGAGTGTGGCGTGAGTGTGGCGTGGGTGTAGTGTGGATGTGGCGTGGGCGTGGCGTGGGTGTGGTGTGGATGTGCGTGGGTGTGGCGTGAGTGTGGCGTTTTGTAGTGAGGGTTGCGTGGGTGTGGTCTGGATGTGGCGTGGATGTAGTAAGTGAGGCGTGGGTGTGGCGTGGATGTGGCATGTGTGTGGCTTGGATGTGGTGTGTATGGTGTGGGTTTCGCGTGAGTGTGGCAATAGATATCAAACGTCGGTGAGTACAACAACAAAGGGCAGAGAAGACAACGCGTGCCTGGTCCTAAGTGGAGTAACGTTGACTCTATTATTTCTCTCACCCACTCCCCAAACCAAAAATGCATTTTTAAAATAATTTTTGGAAAAAAAATCAAATAAAATCCTAGAATGACAGAATGTACGAGCACATCCCAGAATTGAATGTGGCAATCGACACATCACGTCCTCATTGATTGGTTGAATGCAACCATCGACACATCACGTCCACATTGATTGGTTGAATGGGACCATCGACATGTCACGTCCACATTGATTGGTTAAATGGAACCATCGACACATCACGTCCACATTGATTGGTTGAATGGAACCATCGACACATCACGTCCACATTGATTGGTTAAATGGAACTATCGACATGTCACGTCCACATTGATTGGTTGAATGGAACCATCGACATGACACGTCCACATTGATTGGTTAAATGGAACCATCGACACATCACGTCCACATTGATTGGTTGAATGGAACCATCAACATGACACGTCTGTTACGTCTCTATGTTTAGGTGGATTGTACCTTGCTCTCCGCTACACACAACATACACAAGAGATGACACAAGTCTGTGTAACGATGCAATGTTTATTCTACTATAAACAACTGTACAACTGGCTGTCTTGCCTTGACATAAAATACATCTATATATAACGGCTGTATGCTCAAGCATGCCCTCGGTCCGACCCGACCGCTTCTGGGCGACGTTAAACTCAACTCTGTTTTACTGCAACCCTGCAGCTCCCCGGTCTATCCTGACCGGTCTGACCGCACAACACTGTGCGAACTACACAGCTTCTGCACACCCCGCACTCGTCTCGACTACTCTCTTATATACCCCCCAACTGGTCTCAACTGACCCTGGCGTGTCCTCTGGTCATGTCCCTGACATATCCCGTGTGACCAGAAGTTCACTCAGACATCACTAGACATTATTCCCGTGATAGGAGTTCATACCCGTCAACAACGCCTTGACCCGACTCCAACACTGGCTCACAACAATCTCACCACAATCATTCGCAGTGATTCTCATACCCTGACATATCCCCCCTCTTCCGTTAGATTCTACTTACGGGTAGAATCTCACAATACAACAAAGTCAGGGCATGGAATCACTGCACATTACAATTACAATAATATAATACATAATGAAATAATATCTTTCAAAATAATTTTATACACAACATTGCATGAAAAAAAAACACTAGTATATACAACACAGAGCATAAATCCACTTGGTCGTACCTTTATACGACTTCACTAACCCGCAACTCGTACGTTATCATTATCTTAATTCTCAAAGAACCAACCTTCGACCTACTACTGGTCATAACACCTCACATATTAGTATCCAACAATTGACCATTTTTACGCTAGATTGTTTTCTATTTACCAACTGACTCTACTGGTTCCTCATATAAATTCCTTAAGATATTTATTCCAGGATTACCTCCAGCATGAGATAATGTTATAGGGATAACTACTTATCCAGACTATAGACATTTCAGCCTGATTGTATTTAACCCATTACAATCAATTATATAACAATCATGTGCATATAGTAGTCGTAATCAACATAATTCATCATAATACACATAATCATGAACAAAATCATTATCATCATATCTCATATTTCATAAATATATATATATATAAATAATTACATCTCCTTATAATGAAATTTTGCCCGAGGTCACCCGGAGCCAAAAATTATAATAAAAAACATCAGCACGAAAATACAACCATCTCATATTTATTTACAACCATCCGTAAGTACTAACTAACCTAAGTACATAATCGTTATGAAACCTTACAATCATGTTCATATAATAATAATACTGGCCCGAGGTGACTCAGACCTCAATTTCTACTTAAATTAGTCCCCCTTATCCCCTGGTCGCCGTAACCCGACCGAATTTTGATGTAAATATCTAACCAATCAGCTGCCATATCTGCTTATTGCCGAGATAAAAAATCTGCAATAATGTTATCTTCACCTTTAATGTATTCCACGTTGAAATCGTATTCCTGTAACATCAAAGACCACCTGGAAACTCTTGAATTTTCAAATTTAGTCGTGTTCAAATATTTTAACGCTTGGTGGTCACACTGGAGCGTAAATCTTGCCCCCATTAAATAGTAGGATAATTTCTGAATTCCCCATATTATTGCCAAGCATTCCCTCTCTATTGTTGAGTATCGAGTTTCCCTGTCAACCAGTTTACGACTAATATATTTAACCGGGTGGAGCATATTGTCTCTCTTCTGCATCAAACATGCCCCCAATCCCTTCGTTGACGCATCTGTACGAACTATAAAGGGTTCCTTAATGTCGGGCAGAACCAAAATGGGGTTATTTGTTAAATAGTTTTGGATTGTATCCAATGCTTGTTGGCATTCCTTAGTCCAACATATATTACGAGAGCAATGCCCGTGCGATGCTACGGGTAGGCACAATGACGTTATATATATTTGTATTTGAGTTTCACATTCCCCTCAATAATGAGTGTACACGTATCAGGAAATTAGGGTAGTGATAAATCAAAAACCTTCTTTATAAAAATTACGATATGTGTGTCTAGAAAATAGAAAGTATGATGAATTTAAATATTACCCATTAATGTTGGTATTTCTGCTTTAATAACGCACGCTTTTCTCTATATACTTTACCAGAATAACAAAGGTCCTTAACAGTTACAAAAAACTAATGGGCAAGGCTCAATTTCTTTTTCCATGAATCAAAAAGTGAAAACAATATCTTTGATTCCGATGGTTCTAGCAAAAAGCTCTTAAAATCACCCACTCCATTTTATAAGCTAAGTATGAAATTATTTAAAGACGATTAGCATATTTTTTTAGCATAGTAACAAAGCAATAAATTAGCAGATACTTGTTTCACTTAAATAACGGATTATTTTTCTTTCTATTTATATTAAAGCCTTTTTTCATTAGAGCCTTTTTAGCTTATAAAATTACATATAAGTTACGGCTTAATATATAACATATATTATGTAGGCATTTGATTTTAAAACAGAATAGTTTTTTTAAAAATCAGTCTGTATACAAAACTTTATCCTCGTTGTATAATATTACTCAAATAAAATCAAGTTGTTATGTCACAATATCAGTTGCTGTTAGTGTATTTTTTTGCCAGAACAGGGGTAGGCACAATTAAAAAATAACTTTATTTGGTTTTGGGTCTCAAATTTCCCTTAAAAATGAATGTAAATGCATCATGAAATTAGGGTAGTGATAAATCCAACCGCTTCTTATAAAATTCACGATATGTGTGTCGAGAAAATAGAAAGTACGATGAATTTAAATATTAACCATCAATTTTGGGATGTCTGCTTTAATAACGCATGCTTTTCTCTATATAATATACTCCTACAGAATATGAAAGGTACTTAAGAGTTATAAAAATCTAATCGGCAAGGCTCAATTTATTTTCACATGAATAAAAAAAAATTAAAAATATATTTCCATATGATTCCTTTGGTTCTAGGAAAATGCTCTGAAAAACACCAATTCCATTGTATAGTTTAAGCATGAACTTAGTTTAAGACGAAATAGCAAACATTTGAGCCAGATAATATTTATTTGAATATGTATGCTTAGTGGAGGGTGGAAATATGGTTTACGGGTGTATGATTCTTATTTTCTTTTCACACGAATATTAACATAAAAACAATGTTTGTTTTTTTTTAAATTCCTAGAGATTGATTTTCTAATAAATTGCGTCATTTTGAAAGGACTTTCCACTCTTTTCGTCTAGTATTAACAAAGCAATAAGTTGGCAGATACTTGTTCCACTAAAATAAAGGATTACTTTTCGTTGTATTTGTATTTAAGCCTTTTTTCATTGTAGCATTTTTTAGCTTATAAAATAACATATTTGGTAATGGTTTTAATATATAAGATATTTTTGTAGTCATTTGATATTAAATCAGAATAATTTTAAAAGAATTTTTTTCAAGAAAGTGTATACAGCTTAATAGAAAACTGCCATTTAGTAAACAACATGATCTGCCTTTGAAATCAGTCTTTATACAAAAATGTATCCTCGTTGCATAATATTGCTCAAATAAAATCAAGCTGTTATGTCTAAATATCAGTTGCTGTTAGTGTATTTTTTCGCTTGAGCACGCACTTTCTGAAGCTAGAACCTATATATGAGTCGTAATACCCGCGATATGTCTTTACACTAAATATATTTATACCTTAAAGAACCGTACAGTTTATACCTGAAGTGTGTGCCACGCACTCATTGTTCTAGAAATGTAACTATTTTTTTTAATGAATGTTTTAGTTTTGTAAGCTCTTAAATACCTTTCTTAGCAATGATTTTTTATGGGAAAAGCATATTATTTATGTGAATTTTGATGCTTAAGTAAGGTGTGCATGGGTTTTATTTGTTTTAAGGAAACATTTTGAATCGCAAGGTCTGGGCTTAAAATTTACCCTGCTGATTTAGTTTAATCTATGCAAAAAGTATAAAAACAGTTATCTTATCTTATCTATACAGACGCTCCTTCTATGCAGAAGATAGTTGCGTCCACAGACCATGACAGATGATCTGTTGGCAAGTGATGCAGCAATCACAGGCCACGGCTTTGTGGGTTCCACGCATTACCCAGCCGCCTAACTACATGTAGCGTTAGGTACCCATTTGGAGCGGGATGACTCAGGGACGCCCTAGGCCCCGGGAAAAAACCCTTGCCTTCACACGGATTCGAACCCGTGACCATCGGTACGACAGTCCAGTTCGCTGCCACTCGACCACCGAGTTGCTAAGCTATAGTGTTTATGTCATCCAGGGTTGGGCGATATTATTGACTCTTACCCCACCAATAAAAAATTGGTACATTTCAAAAGGTCATAAAGTTGTACTCAATATAAAAATATATGTTCCACTTATAAACCACACTCATTGGTCCGTGCATATAACTCCTATATATAATCCATTTTCGTCTATAACAGTACCGATTTTTTTTTCATTCCTTCTATTTCCTTGGGGCAGTTTATGGAGCAATCGTTCCAGAAAAAAAAATCGTGTAAACTATTTAAGCACCGAACGAAAATAAATATCCCACCTAAGAATCATTGATAAATAAAACTTACCTAGCATGTTTGACTTAATTTATGCAAAAAGAATATTAACAGTGGCTAAGCTATAGTGTTTGGTATCTGGTTTCACTCATGTGCTTTCTTTCTCTAATGCATTGAATACATTGTTAGTATTTGATTAGTATTTGATTATTTAGAACTAACTTGTAAAATGTCAAATACATTAAGTATTTCAATTAAACATATAAAAGATATAAAGAAAAGTGGTAAAATTATACCGTGTATTCGATAATAAAGAAAATAATAGAAAATAATAGTATATAAATATTGTTAAAATATTGCGCTAAAAAAACAATGACTATGGTTTGTAAACAAAAATGTTAGGTAGATTAACGTTGAACATAAATGTAGACATCTGGAGAAAGACCAAAGCAAATAAATTTTTCGAACGGCTGAATAAAATACATCTCGAAAATACATAAAGGAAACAGTGTAAAGATGTAATTTGCAAACAAATATTAATTCTGTAATTTTTTACAAAAAAATTATACGTATTCTTGTTAGAGGCGCAACATTATCAGACATAAAAATAAACCCTTTCATCACATTTAGTTCACAACATAGACACACACACACACTCACTTTATTCACACACTTATACACACAAACATAAACACACAAACAGATGGTACCATTAAAAAAATCACTTTTCATTGAAATAACCGCGGCTCTTTTTAGTTTGTTTCCATTTTACAAATTAATATGAGCTCGAACTATTACGTCAAGTCACAATATTTTATAGCGAGAAACGCCGTCTTGTTAATCTCAACACCAAAATGTTTATTATTTAATTTTCAATAATTTATTTTATTTTCGGGAGTTACCCCGCATAGCGAGCACCCACGCACACACACGGCTTCGGACGCGCTTAGGCGCAATATATATAGGGATTAGGTTTACCTTTCTTTGTAAGGTCCGTCAATGGGGCTGTTATCGTTGAAAAATTAGGTATAAATTTATTGTAATACGCTATTAGGCCAACTAGTCCCCTTACTTGTCTCTTATTTTTGGGTCGTTCTATTTCCAACACTTTGTTTATATTGTTCATGTCCGGTTTTAAGATGCCTGCTCCAATTCTATGTCCCAGAAATTCGATTGATTCTTTACCTATTTCTAACTTAGATGGTTTATCCCGGACGGGCCCCCATGTTACGTCTCTATGTTTAGGTGGATTGTACCTTGCTCTCCGCTACACACAACATACACAAGAGATGACACAAGTCTGTGTAACGATGCAATGTTTATTCTACTATAAACAACTGTACAACTGGCTGTCTTGCCTTGACATAAAATACATCTATATATAACGGCTGTATGCTCAAGCATGCCCTCGGTCCGACCCGACCGCTTCTGGGCGACGTTAAACTCAACTCTGTTTTACTGCAACCCTGCAGCTCCCCGGTCTATCCTGACCGGTCTGACCGCACAACACTGTCCGAACTACACAGCTTTCTGCCACACCCCGCACTCGTCTCGACTACTCTCTTATATACCCCCCAACTGGTCTCAACTGACCCTGGCGTGTCCTCTGGTCATGTCCCTGACATATCCCGTGTGACCAGAAGTTCACTCAGACATCACTAGACATTATTCACGTGATAGGAGTTCATACCCGTCAACAACGCCTTGACCCGACTCCAACACTGGCTCACAACAATCTCACCACAATCATTCGCAGTGATTCTCATACCCTGACAACGTCCACATTGATTGGTTGAATGGAACCATCGACAGATCACGTCCACATTGATTGGTTGAATGGAACCATCGACATGACACGTCCACATTGATTGGTTGAATGGAACCATCGACACATCACGTCCACATTGATTGGTTGAATGGGACCATCGACACATCACGTCCACATTGATTGGTTGAATGGGACCATCGACACGTCACGTCCACATTGATTGGTTGAATTGGACCATCGACACGTCACGTCCACATTGATTGGTTGAATGGGACCATCGACACATCACGTCCACATTGATTGGTTGAATGGGACCATCGACACATCACGTCCACATTGATTGGTTGAATGGGACCATCGACACGTCACGTCCACATTGATTGGTTGAATGGGACCATCGACACGTCACGTCCACATTGATTGGTTGAATGGGACCATCGACACGTCACGTCCACATTGATTGGTTGAATGGGACCATCGACACGTCACGTCCACATTGATTGGTTGAATGGGACCATCGACACATCACATCCACATTGATTGGTTGAATGGGACCATCGACACATCACGTCCACATTGATTGGTTGAATGGGACCATCGACACGTCACGTCCACATTGATTGGTTGAATGGGACCATCGACACGTCACGTCCACATTGATTGGTTGAATGGGACCATCGACACGTCCCGTCCACATTGATTGGTTGAATGGGACCATCGACACGTCACGTCCACATTGATTGGTTGAATGGGACCATCGACACATCACGTCCACATTGATTGGTTGAATGGGACCATCGACACGTCCCGTCCACATTGATTGGTTGAATGGGACCATCGACACGTCACGTCCACATTGATTGGTTGAATGGGACCATCGACACATCACGTCCACATTGATTGGTTGAATGGGACCATCGACACGTCCCGTCCACATTGATTGGTTGAATGGGACCATCGACACGTCCCGTCCACATTGATTGGTTGAATGGGACCATCGACACGTCACGTCCACATTGATTGGTTGAATGGGACCATCGACACGTCCCGTCCTCATTGATTGTGTTGTTGATAAATAAGATTGCGTGTACAGGTGCGTATGCCCGAGAGGGACAGGTCGGTAGATTGTGGATGTAACTTATGCAACAATACTGACATAAATATTCTGAAATTGCCGATGGTAGATCAAATTACTATTTTACATCTCTAATAAAACATTACAGCACACAAAAACTGTGACATTGTGACATCTATCATTCTATAGTAACATCCACGGCTTTAACAAGATCTATCATTGTATAGTAACATCCACAGCTGTAACAAGATCTATCATTGTATAGTAACATCCACAGCTGTAACAAGATCTATCATTGTATAGTAACATCCACAGCTGTAACAAGATCTATCATTGTATAGTAACATCCACAGCTGTAACAAGATCTATCATTGTATAGTAACATCCACAGCTGTAACAAGATCTATCATTGTATAGTAACATCCACAGCTGTAACAAGATCTATCATTGTATAGTAACATCCACAGCTGTAACAAGATCGCAATGGGTTGAATACTGTAGCGTTATGTTTGTACAAATCAGCTCACTCAACAGTGTTACTATAAGTAAGTAGATTCCGTGGCCACCTCGAGCACTGAGTCAGGCACCCTACCCCCACACAGCACCACGCCAACCCAGCGCCCCTACCCCAAGCACTGAATCAGGCACCCTACCCCCACACAGCACCACACCAACCCAGCGCCCCTACCCCAAGCACTGAATCAGGCACCCTACCCCCACACAGCACCACACCAACCCAGCGCCCCTACCCCAATCACTGTATCAGGCACCCTACCCCCCACACAACACCACACCAACCCCCCTACCCCGAGCACTGAATCAGGCACCCTACCCCCACACAGCACCACACCAACCCAGCGCCCCTACCCCGAGCACTGAATCAGGCACCCTATCCCCACACAGCACCACACCAACCCAGCGCCCCTACCCCAAGCACTGAATCAGGCACCCTACCCCCACACAGCACCACACCAACCCAGCGCCCCTACCCCGAACACTGAATCAGGCACCCTATCCCCACACAGCACCACACCAACCCAGCGCCCCTACCCCGAGCACTGAATCAGGCACCCTACCCCCACACAGCACCACACCAACCCAGCGCCCTACCCCAAGCACTGAATCAGGCACCCTACCCCCACACCAACCCCCCTACCCCGAGCACTGAATCAGGCACCCTACCCCCACACAGCACCACACCAACCCAGCGCCCCTACCCCGAGCACTGAATCAGGCACCCTACCCCCACACAGCACCACACTAACCCAGCGCCCCTACCCTGAGCACTGAATCAGGCACCCTACCCCACACAGCACCACACCAACCCCCCTACCCCGAGCACTGAATCAGGCACCCTATCCCCACACAGCACCACACCAACCCAGCGCCCCTACCCCGAGCACTGAATCAGGCACCCTACCCCCACACAGCACCACACCAACCGAGCGCCCCTACCCCGAGCACTGAATCAGGCACCCTACCACCACAGCACCACACCAACTGAGAGCCCCTACCCCGAGCAGTGAATCAGGCACCCTACCCCCACACAGCACCACACCAACCGAGCGCCCCTACCCCGAGCACTGAATCGGGCACCCTACCCCCACACAGCACCACACCAACCGAGCGCCCCTACACCGAGCACTCAATTCGACCACCCAGACAGCACCACACAAACTAAGCGCCCCAACCCTGAGCACTAAATCCCGCACGCCACCCCAGATAGCACCACACCAACCCACATCAGCGGGTTGAACAAAAATGTCAAAGCAGGGGAGCATGTTGCCAAGTCGTTGTTAGGAGTGGCGAGTTCACTGAAGGTACTTGCCATGTGGCTATGAGACTGTGCAGTGCTGTTAACTCCTGGGAAATTTCCCAAATCGTGGGAATTTTTCAAAAGCCAAATTTATAGAAATGGGAATTTATGAGGATTTTGCCTTAAATATGGGAATATTTGAGATTGCTTCGCCAACAGAATGTAATGCATTTGGGAATTTTTAGTCTAATTTGGGAATTTTTTTACTCCTGCCTGGGAAAAGTTGGCACCTTGAGTTAACAGCACTGAGACTGTGTAACAACTTGTCGCATCGGATGAGACTCTTCCAAAAGTAAACATTGACAATGACGTCATCAAAGCACTGACATGTATGCAGTAAGATAAAGACAAATAAAAAAATCTCTTTTCCCGAAAAGAATCATGCGTCTCGTCCCAATTCAACCGTGACCAGACGATCAACGTCTTTCAGTGTTCCACTCCACGCAACTCGGCCACATGGTAATCACGTGTGTCAACAAAACCACTGACCACAAACCTGATGGAAACACGAGCAGAGAGCCAAACAATATCCTCATAGCTGTAACAGCTCAGCCACAAACAACAAATGTCAGGACCTGAGATATAGCAACCCGAGAAGTGATCTTATGTAACGGCAACAGCATGGGTGACTCCCGACTACCTCCACGACAGTCATGAGGGGTGCGGGGGGGGGGACCAGCCCACGTGACGTCACACAATTAGGATGATACCGTTGCCTGAATGAACCCTGGAGCCTGGTGCTGTGACACTAATGGTCCCCCGAGGTACAAGGTCCTGTAATTTCGGTGACACGTACAGAGGACTGGGACAAATCAAAGCAGATTTATTGCCACGTCTGCACACCGTAATAACTGGCTGGCGTCGGTGTAAGAGTAGCCCGCCCTTGTTAGTCCAATATTACCTCCCTCGGTTGAGATCAAACCTACTGTTGTGCCAATGAGATGAATGATTTGACGTGGCTGCTGAGTCTGTCTAACTTGATACGTGTTTCAAGGGGTGGATTAAGATTGCATGGGGCCAATGTTCTCTCTAAGGTTCGTTGGTTTATGTGCAAATAAAAAAAAGCTAGTGCGCAAAGTTGCACAACATCCATATTTGTGTGCAATATTTTACAAAATTTGCTGTGCGGTAATTCTAAATTGCTGCGCGGCATCGTAAAGGGAAGATTGCACGGGGCCCCTGGCTATAAATCCCTTATATATGAGACATAACTAAAAGTATTGATTATGTTCAAACGCGACAAACATTTACAGACTGAATCTGTCTTAACTTCCCTTTGCTTTATAACCCCTGGGGGGCGGGTGGGAGAGGGGAAAGGTCTGGTCACCGATCGCTGGACCGAGCTCAGCGTGACACGTAAAATGTAAACAAAAGCACGACGGTAAACCTGGTTAAAACACGAGATGTGCTCACAGATGGCTGGCGTGAAGTCAATTGACCTGTAAAATGTAAACAATAGCGACTTCTACAGATAGTTTTATATAGATAAACTAAAAATGCATTAATTTAATTACGGTACGTTCGATCGATCTGAAATTTTGATACGATGCATTGTTAGGTGACACTGGTCCGTGTGCCAAATTTCAGCTCGATGGCTTCACGGCAAGTGGGTCATTTTTTACTATTGTTTTTCCGCCCGCCCAAGACAGAGAGACAGAGACGGCGGTGAAAAAAATATAAGGAATTTAAAAACAAAGTTTTTGACTATAAATCCCTAATATATGAGACATAACTAAAAGTATTGATTATGATGTTCAAACGCGACAAACATTTACAAACTGACACCGAGTGATATCCCCTGGCTTTAAAACCGGGGGGAAGGGACGGGAATGGGTGTGGACATCGATGCTTGGCGTCAACGCGTGAACTCAACTAGCACGTGAAAGAAAAACAATAACAATGTTAGTCGCATTTGAACATAATCAATACTTTAGTTATGTCTCATATATAAGGGATTTATAGTCAAAAACTTTGTTTTTACAGGTTTGTTTAATCATTGCATTCACTTGACATATATAGTATTATAGCCACCCCAAGTTTACATCACAACATACACGCAGTTACTAGACCAATCACTCAATCTCCAAACTCACTCAAGTCACGTGCTCAAACAATGTCATCACAACAAACACGTCTCTTACAACATAAACTTTTTATAGAGTGCACATATACTTTTAATAAAGTACACAGATATTTTTTATAGTAACAATATACGACGGTACAAGTGTATCAAAGTAACGGTACAGGTGTATCAAAGTAACGGTACAAGTGTATCAAAGTAACGGTACAGGTGTATCAAAGTAACGGTACAGGTGTATCAAAGTAACGGTACAGGTGTATCAAAGTAACGGTACAAGTGTATCAAAGTAACGGTACAAGTGTATCAAAGTGACAGCACAAGTGTATCAAAGTGACAGCACAAGTGTATCAAAGTGACAGCACAAGTGTATCAAAGTAACGGTACAAGTTATCAAAGTAACGGTACAAGTTATCAAAAGTTATCAAAGTAACGGTACAAGTTATCAAAGTAATGGTACAAGTGTATCAAAGTGACAGCACAAGTGTATCAAAGTAACGGTACAAGTGTATCAAAGTGACAGCACAAGTGTTTTAAAGTAACGGTACAAGTGTATCAAAGTAACGGTACAAGTTATCAAAGTAACGGTACCAGTGTATCAAAGTAATGGTACAGGTGTATCAAAGTAACGGTACAAGTAACGGTACAAGTGTATCAAAGTAATGGTACAAGTTATCAAAGTAATGGTACAAGTGTATCAAAGTAACGGTACAAGTGTATCAAAGTAACGGTACAAGTGAATCAAAGTAACGGTACAAGTTATCAAAGTAACGGTACAATTGTATCAAAGTAACGGTACTGGTGTATCAAAGTAATGGTACAAGTAACGGTACAAATGTATCAAAGTAACGGTACAAGTTATCAAAGTAACGGTACAAGTTTATCAAAGTAACGGTACAAGTTATCAAAGTAACAGTACAGGTGTATCAAAGTAACGGCACAGGTGTATCAAAGTAACAGCACAAGTGTATCAAAGTAACACTACAAGTGTAACAAAGTAAAGGCACAAGTGTATCAAAGTAACAGCACAGGTGTATCAAAGTTGTTTTTTAATAGTGTATTCTTTTTTAAAGTCCAGTTTCTGATTACTTCCAATTATAGGTACCACCAGGTTAGTGTTACAGTAATAGCATTAGTATCATACAAATTAATATTCATTGTGGAGTTGAAGTTTGAACATTAGAAAAGTTTACACATTTTAAGACAGTTACTTCAATTCAATTCTTTTTTAACCTTTGTTTTTCATTTATTTTATTAAATTTTATTTTAACTTTTTCATTTTTAGAAGCTAGTTAATAACGAGAAATTTGCCACCCCCTTCAAAATGCCGCCCAGAGCATTCGATTGTCTCATATTTGACATTGATAGTGTACAGTAATATTCGCTTGTACAACATGAGCGGTAGTCTAATTAGAAGTGTCAATAAAAGTACCAGCAGATCAGTGTCAGGTTCTTTTACTTGTTTAGCCACTTGATTTGTCAGTTCAGTAGTATAAGTATTAGAAGAATTTATATCCAATTTGGAGAGGGACTTTTGGTAATAGAAGCGTTCACATATTTTAGGATAGTTCCTTTATTTCTTATATTAATTTATTATTATAATATACAAGTATTTGTATTTATTTTTTATAAAAAATTTACTTTCATTTTTTAAAAATTCATTTTCGGAAGCTAATTAATGAAGATGAATTTGTCGCCGCTAAAAAAGTGCCACCAGGGGCATTTGCCCCCCTTGCTACGCCACTGTGTCTGACACAAAGCCACTCGAGTGTGTCTGACACAAAGCCATTCAAGTGTGTCCGACACAAAGCCACTCAAGTGTGTCTGACACAAGAAAAATTACTGAGATATTGCACCAACACCAGCGCGCGTTGCACCACCAACATCAGGACATCTTGGGCACAACAGCATCTCAATTGTATCAACTAGGATGTTGTTTACTTGTGTATGACCGGCCAACAACACTAATAACGGGGATGTCATAAACCGACGTGACGTCACCCACCCCCGCCCCAGCCAATGACAATAGGACAGCGGCCATCAATAAATGAACAATTCTAACAACATATAGTTATAGCCTCACCAAGCCACGGCTTCAGAATACTGCAGATGACGAGTATAGACAACAACTCTTCAACGCAGACCTGATTACTTTAACTACTTACACGAGCGACATATGAAACACCATGTTTATTAACAGAGTCCTCACCTACATCAGCGACCAATCTTTTAGTGTTAAACAGATGGTACAATCCACAATAGTAGAACAGCACCACCTTCCTCATAACTCGGTAGATTACTTGACCAAAGAATATTTATATTTACACACACAGGTGTGTCAGCCAGTCTTTAAATAGCACTACGCACATGTCGTCTGTGGGAGGAGACATTGATAACACTCCTCGGTATAAGTGGGGCTTAGTCCCCCAGTCACACACACGCTAGTCCCCCAGTCACACACACGGGGGGCGCTAGTCCCCCAGTCACACACACGGCGTGCTAGTCCCCCAGTGACACACACGAGGGGGGTGGGCCAAGTCCCCCAGTCACTCACACGGGGGGGAGGGGGTCCAAACAACACACACACAGTCACTCACAGGCGTGTAGACTGAACCAGGTGGCGACTCAATATGACCATTCTCCACATGAATCACACCCTCCCTTCGTGGTAACAGGTGACTGAGGCAACAACCGATCTCTACCTCAAGAACGAAACGTATTCAACATTGGGGATTACGTCCCTTAACATGATTTGACCAGGACTTTCTAAAGTATGTGATGCACCCCCCGCCCCCATTTATCAGATCATCAGGGGTGGATAATCCAATAATGACTAATTGTTTGAAATTAAAGATAATAAAAACAGTGAACAGGACAGAAACTGTCACGTGTGTCCTCTGTGGTTGTGTGGCAGTGAACAGGACAAAAACTGTCACGTGTGTCCTCTGTGGTTGTGTGGGATAGTCAGAGTCGAGATATAATCAAGGGCAGGATTAACCTAAAGGAAAACATTATGTGACATTAACTATACATAATCCAGTCCAGGATTATCCTGAAAGTTTGTTTAAATTGATGTAACATTATGTGACATTAACTATACATAATCCAGTCCAGAATTAACCTGAAAGTTTGTTTAAATTGATGTAACATTATGTGACATGAACTATAAATAATCCAGTCCAGGATTAACCTGAAAGTTTGTTTAAATTAATGTAACATTATGTGACATGAACTATACATAATCCAGTCCAGGATTAACCTGAAAGTTTGTTTAAATTGATGTAGTCCAATCATCACTATTTAGTTTTTAACAAAAAGAAAACAAAAAAATATTTGAGAAGTGAATGCTGAGATTTATCGAGCCTAGTTATAAGCAAATGCCATGATTAGACAAAGTTGTTTAGTGATGATAGGACAGAGGAGACCAAGAAAAGAGATCTAGTAACATGACTCAAAGATGAACTAAACATATGAGATAGAGACAATGTCAAGAGACATTCTTTGACAGAGGCCATATGTGTCCAAAGGAAACCGAAGTATAAAGTATACATGATGATGAAATTACTGTATTCAACTAAAAATAAGAAAAGAGCCCCCACCCCACCCCACACACACAAACAAAGGAGCTCATTGAAACAGTTTGCTGCATAACAACTTAAATAACAAGTAAAAAATAAACCAGTTTCCCTGGCACAACTTTAAACATTAAACAATAAAAATCTTCAAACAAGTTGACCTGCACAGGTCATTTATCATGCGACACTGAAAAAGTCAACCAAGCATCATATTGGGATCCAAGAATTGTAAGTCAACCAAACATCATATTAGGATCCAAGACTTGTAAGTCAACCAACCATCATATTAGGATCCAAGAATTGTAAGTCAACCAAACATCATATTAGGATCCAAGACTTGTAAGTCAACCAAACATCATATTGGGATCCAAGACTTGTAAGTCAACCAAGCATCATATTGGGATCCAAGACTTGTAAGTCAACCAAGCATCATATTAGGATCCAAGACTTGTAAGTCAACCAAACATCATATTAGGATCCAAGACTTGTAAGTCAACCAAGCATCATATTGGGATCCAAGACTTGTAAGTCAACCAAACATCATATTAGGATCCAAGACTTGTAAGTCAACCAAACATCATATTAGGATCCAAGACTTGTAAGTCAACCAAACATCATATTAGGATCCAAGACTTGTAAGTCAACCAAACATCATATTAGGATCCAAGAATTGTAAGTCAACCAAACATCATATTAGGATCCAAGACTTGTAAGTCAACCAAACATCATATTGGGATCCAAGACTTGTAAGTCAACCAAGCATCATATTGGGATCCAAGACTTGTAAGTCAACCAAGCATCATATTAGGATCCAAGACTTGTAAGTCAAAAAAAACATCATATTAGGATCCAAGACTTGTAAGTCAACCAAACATCATATTGTGATCCAAGAATTGTAAGTCAACCAAACATCATATTAGGATCCAAGACTTGTAAGTCAACCAACCATCATATTAGGATCCAAGACTTGTAAGTCAACCAAACATCATATTGGGATCCAAGAATTGTAAGTCAACCAAACATCATATTAGGATCCAAGACTTGTAAGTCAACCAGACATCATATTGGGATCCAAGACTTGTAAGTCAACCAAACATCATATTGGGATCCAAGAATTTTAAGTCAACCAAACATCATATTGGGATCCAAGACTTGTAAGTCAACCAAACATCATATTCGGATCCAAGACTTGTAAGTCAGCCAAACATCATATTGGGATCCAAGAATTGTAAGTCAACCAAACATCATATTGGGATCCAAGACTTGTAAGTCAACCAAGCATCATATTAGGATCCAAGACTTGTAAGTCAACCAAACATCATATTGGGATCCAAGACTTGTAAGTCAACCAAACATCATATTGGGATCCAAGACTTGTAAGTCAACCAAACATCATATTGGGATCCAAGACTTGTAAGTCAGCCAAACATCATATTGGGATCCAAGAATTGTAAGTCAACCAAACATCATATTGGGATCCAAGACTTGTAAGTCAACCAAGCATCATATTAGGATCCAAGACTTGTAAGTCAACCAAACATCATATTGGGATCCAAGACTTGTAAGTCAACCAAACATCATATTGGGATCCAAGACTTGTAAGTCAACCAAACATCATATTAGGATCCAAGACTTGTAAGTCAACCAAACATCATATTAGGATCCAAAAATTGTAAGTCAACCAAACATCATATTAGGATCCAAGACTTGTAAGTCAACCAAACATCATATTAGGATCCAAGACTTGTAAGTCAACCAAACATCATATTAGGATCCAAGAATTGTAAGTCAACCAAACATCATATTAGGATCCAAGACTTGTAAGTCAACCAAACATCATATTGGGATCCAAGAATTGTAAGTCAACCAAACATCATATTAGGATCCAAGACTTGTAAGTCAACCAACCATCATATTAGGATCCAAGACTTGTAAGTCAACCAAACATCATATTGGGATCCAAGACTTGTAAGTCAACCAAACATCATATTAGGATCCAAGAATTGTAAGTCAACCAAACATCATATTAGGATCCAAGACTTGTAAGTCAACCAAACATCATATTGGGATCCAAGACTTGTTGACTTGAAAACACATTTTAAACAATAAGTATAAATGCCAAATATTCAAAAGTGTCATGTAATGCCAAAGATTTAAGTATGTCATGTCCATTGTTCCTTTAAGCTGCGCGGCTGTGCAGATATCTGGCAAACGCTGTGCAGCAGTTTAGAATGACCACGCAACAAATTTTGTAAAATATTGCACAAAAATTGGCTACTGTGCAGCTTCGCACACCAGTTTTTTTCACTTTGCACACAGTCCAACGAAACATTAGAGGCAACATTGGTCATGTCATGTAATGCCAAAGATTCAAGTAAAATGTATTGTCAAAGATTCAAGTAAGTGATGTAATGCCAAAGATTCAAGTATGCGATACAGTTAATTAGAGAATCTTCTATGGTGAGCTCCAGTATGGCCAGCGGTCTCACAGTGGGAAAAAGAAACGCTTCAAAGACACACTGAAAGCCTCAATGAAAGCGTTTGCCATCAATCCAGACACGTGGGAACGAGCTGTAATGGACCGATCCACCTGACGCTCTTCCATCCACGAAGGTGCCGATTCATGCGAGGCAAACCGGATCACCGCCGCAGAAAAGAAGAGGCAAGCCCGAAAGGCCCATGCTATCAACCCTCCTGGAGATGTCCCACTCGTCCCTTCTGTTCCCGAACCTTCCGTGCAAGGATCGGCCTCATCAGCCATCTGCGCACGCACAGACAACCCTCGGATGACTAGAGAGGTCCTCGTCGTATCGAACGACGAATGAACAGTTAATTATTATGAAATGTTTCATAGCTTGTATGCAGAAAATATTTACAAGAAATAATTTTAAAAAGCAAATTTAGCTATAAAATTCTTTGGTCACTTTTATTGCTCATCACCACTTTTCAATTTATTTTATAGTACTGTAATGCATTTTAAGAATTTTAAAATTATTTTCTACTTTTTATTTTAGTTTGATTTTAATTAGATCTAAATTATTTTTTTAAGGTTATTAACGGTTAACCGATCCTCAAATCAGGACTGGTCCCGTTTAATCAGGACCAGTTAACTGCAATTTCAATAGGCCCGTATTAGCTTATTACACGGATTTCGTTTTTGTTGTGTCACGGTTAAGATGCAGGGCAGCATACGAGACTAACGCTAGCGACGGTGACCTCAAATCGCTTTCTCCATATTCTGGTATATAAATAATCTACACGTCATCACTATTAGTTTACTTCGCCTACGGCTAAGGAATGATTTTTAAATCCCTTATATTAACTTCACCGCCGTCTCATTCGTCGTCCCTCGACCGCAACGCCCGTCGTCCCGCGGAAAAACAAAAGTCGAAAATGACCCACTTCCAGTGAAGCCATCGAGCTGAAATTTGGCACACGGACCCGTCTCACCTAACAATGCATTGTATCAAAATTTCAGATCGATCGAACGTACCGTAATTAAATTAATGCATTTTTAGTTTATCTATATAAATCACTATTTAGAATGTTTAGTCGTCGTCTGCTAGAGTTGACCTAGTTTTAAAGCCAAGGGAGATAATTTCGTTTTCAGTCTGTACATGTTTGTCACTTTTGAACATAATCAATACTTTTAGTATCACTGTTTAGTCCGTAAGCTTTATAATTTTATTATTATTATTTTTTAATTCGCGAGTTGACTGGCATCGCACACAAGAGGTAAACACGACGTCCCAACTGACGGGGCGAGGCGTGGTTTTTTTTTAACTAACTTTAACGAACGGTTCAATAACCGGTCCTCTTATTTAGAACTGTTAATCACGAGTCCTCAAAGAAAAAAATAGAATTAAAAATTAACTATAAACCATCACTGTTTACTTAATTCTTTGATATATTTTATGTTAAATTTGCTGAATTGAGGGCATTGCAAAAAAGAGCTGAACGCAAGCGGGGGAAGTGGGCTTTGATGCCACCATCAGACGACGCGAGGAGAAAACATTCTCTCGTTAGTTCACCGGTCCTCAAAAACGATCAGTCTTAACAACCTTAATTCTTTTTAATAAAAAAATATTTTTTAATACTTAATGTAAATCAGTGTAATATTGTATTGTAATTGTAATAATACTTAAGATTAGTTACTTACAAATCTATTTGTGTGATACATTACAAATTCAAGCTGTCTTTTAATTTCTAATAAATAATTTTAATAAATGAATGTTAGTAGTGTTACGTGTTAGTTATACTGTATTCTCATAATAAATGATTGTTGTTTTAGTATTTAAACTACTAGGTTGTGCTGGGGCACCGTGGCGCCCACTTTTTTTAGGGCACCTACGGCGCCCACATTTTTCAAAAGCCCAACTAACTTGTCCTTGTATGAAAGCACGTAATATTAAACTTCCTGAAATGTACACAAAGTATTTTATAATAGTAATAGGGGTTGTAGGGCACCTACGGCGCACACTTTTTTTTTGTCAAAAGCCCAAGTAACTTATCCTTGTTACGCCTCGTATGATAAATACGAAATAATCTTGAAATGTACACAAAGTATTTTATAATTAACAATCCTCAAATCCTCTTTTTACATCGTTCCCTTTTCCAAAATTAAAATATGATCTAAAACAATGACGTCATATAATATCTTTTTACAGCGTAAAATGAATATATAAACAATGTAATTACCAAAGATAACAATAAAAACTTATGGTCCTTTCATCAAATCTAAAAAAATGGAACCTTCAGGAATAGCCACACTAAAAGGCTCAAATAATAAAACCTATAATGATAATGAAACTAAAGCTAATATCCTTAACACATATTTTGCATCATCTTTTTCTGCCTCAGGCGACAAAGAAGTTTTAATAAATTTAAATAAAATGGAAGAAATAGGTAACATAACTGTAGATGAGATAGGTATACATTCACTCCTAAAAAACTTAAAAATAAACAAAGCTACTGGCCCAGATGATTTGCCTGCAAGGTTGTTAAAAGAACTAAGCAATGAACTGTCCCCAATCCTTGTAGTTCTCTTTCAAGCCTCTCTAAACCAGGGTAAAGTGCCCCAGGATTGGAAATTAGCTAACGTAACTCCACTCTTTAAGAAAGGGGATAAATCAGACCCTGGTAATTACAGGCCTGTATCACTTACTAGTATCACCTGTAAATTACTAGAACACATAATATATAGTAGAATAGTTAACCACCTTGACAAATATAATGACATATGCCCACATCAACACGGCTTTAGAAAAAACAGATCATGTGAAACACAATTAATAGGTTTAATAGATGAACTATCAAAAGGCTTAGACAAAAATGATCAAATAGATACAATATTACTAGACTTCTCAAAAGCATTTGACAAAGTTCACCACCTTAGTTTACTTAAAAAACTTAACTACTTTGGAATCTCAGGTTCCTTACATCACTGGATCCAAGACTTCCTTTTGGGCAGGGAGCAAACTGTAATAATTAATGGATCTAAATCTGCACCAATAAAGGTTAACTCAGGAGTTCCACAAGGAACTGTGCTAGGTCCCTTACTCTTTTTAATTTATATAAATGATTTACCCAACAACATCTCAACAGGTACAAAAGTTAGGTTATTTGCTGATGATTGTATAATCTATAGAACAATTAAATGAGAACAAGATAGCAAAATTTTACAAAAAGACTTAGATGAATTGATAAAATGGGAAACTAACTGGAGTATGAGTTTCCACCCAGAAAAGTGTCAACTGTTAAGAGTAACAAAGAAAAAGAAACACATAAATTCAAAATATTACATTCATGGAAAAGAACTGACCCAAACTAAAGATGCAAAATACTTAGGAGTCTTAATAAATGAGAAACTATCATGGAATCCCCATGTCAATGAAGTTATTAAAAAATCAAACAAAACCTTAGGCTTTATAAAAAGAAACTTTAACAAATGTAATAGAGATATAAAACTAAAATGCTACCTCACTTTGGTGAGACCTGTACTAGAATATGCATCTTCTGTATGGGACCCATCCACCAAAGAAAACATTGATAAACTAGAACAAATTCAAAAAAGAGCTGCCAGATTCATTACTGGAGAATATTCAAAACTGACAAGAATGACACCATTAGTTAAATCATTAAACCTTGAAACACTAGAGGATAGAACCAAAAGCAAAGTAGTAATCATACATAAAGCAATTAATTCTAATTTAGAAATACAACACAAAGATAACTTAATACAACCCTCAGATAGACATAAAGATAAAAACACCTTTCTTATTCTGTGTGCAAGAACAAACACATACAAGTTTTCCTTCTTCCCGTCCGGAATTCGGGCGTGGAATGGGTTGCTTGAAGAATCCAGGAAAACCAACACTTTATCAACATTTAAATCTCTAATAAAAATGCATGACTAAACACAAACCATAGATAAGCGTAGGACGCAATAATCTTCTGTTATAGAAGGAGCGTCTGTAAACAGATAAGATAAGATAAGATACAGTGCTAATCACCACACGATTTTTTAACTGCTATAAACTGTTGTACTGATATTTTTTCAATTTTTAAAAAAAGCAGAGTGATGTCCCTTAGCGTTACCGCATGAGTGAGTCAGTCAGTGATAATTGAGGGTGTTTATATACAGTAAAAGTCCGATAATCCGGCATTCAACAGTCCGGAATGCCCGATCGTCCGGCATCGCTCCGGAAAATTGTAAAAATTTGGTTTTCTCCAAAAGTGTGTCTTTAAAGCAAATAAAAACCCTTGAGAGCTATTCGGAAGTTTTCGGGGTAGTTCGGGGAAGCGCTCTGTGTTGTTCGGAAACAATTAGCGGCCGGCTAGTCTCAGCTGTCACAACAAATACATGTGCAGTGCAGCACAGATAATCAATCACGAAGCGTCTCGCCATTTTTTTGTTTATCTCTTTTACTGAGGCTAGTACTAACTACAGTGCTTCAGAAATGATTGATTTCCATATCATTAGAAATAAATTTTATACTAAACGCCAAAAGTCAAGAAAACAAAAAGACATTCGTGACTTTTTAAAATCTAAGTGAAATATGTTTTACAGTACGTGTACATACATTATATGAAATGTAAAATAAACTTTGTTGTATTTGCATACTGTATTTTTAGTTTAATTATTAACCTAATTGTCATTGTTCATTGTTCTTATAATTACGATTTATGTATGCATGTTGTTAAAAAAACAAAGTACATTTGTTTTACGGCAAAGCCTACACTAAAAAGAAGGGGCACCGCCCGATAGACCGGAATTTTCGATAGTCCGGCACCGAGCCGGTCCCGAACGTGCTGGATTATCGGAATTTTACTGTATATGATTTAGTTGAGAGATAAATTTTAAACATTAAATATTCTTTTGATATTCAAATAATCTAATTCGATTTATATTTATTGTAATTTTAACTTATATCAGAAAAATTAATTCCAAATAGCCTTGCCTTACACTTTATTAGTATCCAATAAAGTAAAGTTAAATTACTTCTAAAACTTCAGATCTTAGAAACACAGATAGACCTCCTTCTTGTCTTAGTACTCTTAGTCTTAGGCTTTGGGGGTCCCTGCCCTCATCTATAAATACTATAATTTATCATAACTTATGATAAAGACCTAGACCTAGACCTAAAATTACTATAACTTATAACCATTTATAACTTACTATTAAAAATAAGTAGACTAAGCCTTACTAAGCTCAGGCTCAGTTCAGTTACATTCAAGACCCTCTTTCTTATTGACTCTTGGCCTTGGTAGATTACAATTTCAAATTTCACTACACTACAACTACAGTCTACAGTTCACTACACCTACAGTCAACAGTCATAGTACAACTACAATACTACATCAACCGCTATGGCTATTACTATTACTACCGCTAGATTAACAGTTCAGGCTACAATGCCTACAGCGACAAGGCATATCAAAATAACGTATAATTAAAGTATAAGTAACTGGTCAAGTAATTTTTAGTAAATGTACGACTGCGAAGTCAGGTACCGTTAAGTTAGTGCGGCCCAACCCTCTCACTCTCAGCCTCTGACTTCTCTACCACTCTCTCTGGTGCGGGTCAATCGTCCCAGCTTTTACTTTAATTCAGTTAACTTAATATTTAATTAAATATGCCTACTTACCAGTATGATGGTTTGTGTTATCCTGGTAAGTTCAAAATATTGGTACAAGCACTGGAGTGGTTGTTTTTTTTGTTGTTGTTGTTTTTTTAAATAGTCTAGTGTGGGGGTGATAAGCGGGTGGGGGTAAGGAGGGATCTTGTTTTGAGTTTTGATACCAAACGATAGTTATGGATCTTCCCGTAAGCTTGAAAATGGAAGTTCAACTTAATAAGATATTATTATATCGCATAATTATTATATTTTAATTTTTTTTAACTTAAATCATTTATTATCTAAGTATAAGTCATTGATAATAAATAATTTAAGTGAAATTTTTAAAATATAATAATTGCAATATAATTATATAGTTATAGACATAATATATTATTGCAATTAATTTCAAAATTCATTGTAGTTTGTAGTTACATTTATTTTGTTTGCAATCGACTCAAAAATGACTCAATCGTATTTTGACCTCAATATAATGTATTCTAATAATCGAAAACAAGTAGAAAATATATAAATTAGAATAAGAGCATAAAAGGTCAAGTCAAGACTCAAGTGCTTTAATAATTTAATTTTTATGATATGTGAAATACAAGATACACAATCATACACAAACGAATTGTGTGATCAAAGAAAACTTTGATAAACTAGAACAAATTAAAAAAAGAGCTGCCAGAATCATTACTGGAGAATATTCAAAACTTACAATAATAATCCAACGGTGGCCAAACTGCGGCTCGCGAGCCGCCTGTGGCTCTTCTGTGTTCAACATGCGGCTCCCGAAAAGTTAACGAAATTTAAACATTTTGTTTGAAATATATATCAATAATAAATTACAGTTATTTTTAAACTTGACCAAAACAAAGCGTTGAAAATAATTTTGCCTTAATTTACATTTTAACAGTTGAAAGGAGCTATTAGTTTCTGACTAGTTGGTGATGTTATCTATAAAATTTCAGGTTCGGGTTCCGTTAAAAATCCGCATTTCGAAGTATTTACATGTAGCATTACTGTTAGTCATATTGAAGTTAGTAACTTATTACAGAAAATGTTTAATCAAATATGGCAAAAATGTGCAGGAAACGAAAATATAAAGAAGAAAATAGATGTATTCCAACAGATTGGCAAGAGGACTTTGCATTTATTGGTAAATACTGTTAATTAGCCAATTTGCGTATCTGATTGACACCGCTAGCAAATTACAAAGCTAGCAGTTTTAGGCGAAGCTATGAAAAAATCATGGAGAGTTTGCATCGCGGTATCTACTCATTCACCTGAAATCTGAATTTTAAAAAAGGCAAGCTTGCTGAGTTGAAGTCTGGAATGTGTCAGCAGTAACCACAACTTTCTTCTATTTGCAAATAAGATATCACTTCAACTGAGGCAAATTATGCCATCGCTTTGAATATTGCTCATGCTAAACGACCTTATTCTGATAAGGACTTTATTAAGAAGCATATCGAGAAAGCTAGTTCAATATTAGATCCCAATAATTCCAAACGTCTGCGACTTCAAATGACAATAAAAATAATTTTACAAACTAAATCGCAAAGGGATTTTTTTTTAATTGCCAGTGTGGTCGTAACCAATGTTCCATCTAATGTTTGCTGGTCCGTGTGCAAAGTAAAAAATAAATAAAAAACGTAAAAAACCAAGTTTTTGACTATAAATCATTTATGTACGAGGAGTAACTAAAAGAATGTTCATTATAATACGCAGCGCAAAACCATCCAAAAATACAAAATTGCAGTTGTGTCGTAAAACATGTTTAATATAATGCGCACCGATCAGGAATATGTTTATAAAAAGAGTTGTCAGGAAAATACGCACCTTATTGCGCGACAGAAAGGTTGTTCTGAATAATACTCACCGCGACGCTCTATCTCAAAAAATAGCATGATACATAGGAATAAATAAAATAATCTTAAAAAATCAATAATTTAATTACGGTACATGCGATCGATCTGAAATTTTGATACATTGTTTTTATTATCGGTACGAAACTGCCTGCAAAATTTCAGCTCGCTAGCTTCCGAGCAAGTGGGTTAAAATTGATCAAAAGTTTTTGCGACAAGCAAGCAATCAATCAAGGGTTCAACCAGACACCACGAGTTAATATAAAGGATTTAAAAACAACTCGCGTGCAAAGTTGCACAGGATCCATTTTAGCAATATTTTACCAAATTTGCTGTGCAGTAATTCTGAACTGCTGTGTGGTGTCGGTCAGATATCTGCGCGGCCGTGCAGCTTAAAGTTAAAGGGAACATTGCTCGTGACCCATAATGCTTCACTGCGGCTCTCGACAATTTTTTTTGTTTTTAAAATGGCTCTTAGTAACGACCGGTCTGGCCACCAATGCACTAGTCACTAGGGCAGGGTTTCCCTACCGGTGGGTCGCGACCCCCCAACTTGGGGGTCACGATGGGTTTTCTGGGGGTCGCTAACTGACTAAAATATTCTTATAAAGCAAATTCGCTCTATTTTTTAAAAAACTTTATTGAAAATGACTATTTACATTTCATGGGCGTCGCGGGTCACATAGCGTTTATAATAAAACAAACCCGTAAAAACAAAGTTTTTGACTATAAATCCCTTATATATGAGTCATAATTAAAAGTATTGATTATGTTCAAACGCGACAAATAATTACAGACTGAATCTGTCTTAACTCAACTTTGCTTCATAACCCTGGGGGTTGGGGGGGGGAGAGGGGAAAAGTCTGGTCACCGATCGCTGGTCCGAGCTCAGCGTGACACGTAAAATGTAAACAAAAGCACGCCGGTACTTCGATGGGTCGCGTCAAAGCGTCAACTCAAACTCTCACGTGGAAAAAAAACAATAACAAACCGTGAATTTGAATTACATACGTTATATAAGGATAAACTAAAAATGCATTAATTTAATTACGGTACGATCGATCGATCTGAAATTTTGATACGATGCATTGTTAGGTGAGACGGGTCCATATGCCAAATTTTAGCTCGATCGCATCACGGGAAGTGGGTCATTTTTTACTTTTCTTTTTCCGCCCGACCGACGTACGAAGACAAGATTTCGAAGTTAATATAAGGGATTTAAAAATGGGTCGCCACCCAAAAAAAGTTTGGAAAACACTGCACTAGAGGATAGAAGAACCAAGAGTAAAGTGATAGTAATACATAGAGCAATTAATTATAATTTAGAAATAAAACACACAGATAACTTAATGCAACCCTCAGATAGACATAAGGATAAAAACACCTTCCTTATTTCATATGCAAGAACAAGCACATACAGCTTCTCATTCTTCCCGTCCGGAATTCGGGCGTGCATTGGGTTGCATTAAGAAACCAGGAAAACCAACACTTTATCAACATTTTAAAATCTAACAAGAATGCAGGACTAAACAAAAACCATAAATAAGTGTAGGGCGCAATAATCTTCTGTATAGAATATAAGATATAATCATGGCCATACGCAGGGGGGGGGGATCGTACGTTCGAACGAGCCTCCTTTTGCGAATGTGTGCCCTTTTTTGTAACAAATAGATCTTGACATTATTGAGAGATTTGGGGAACTCACTACAGAATATGAGGGGCCAGTGTTATGATGACGCTGCATCTATGTCGGGCACTGTCTCAGGAGTTCAAGCGCGTATTCTGCGAGAGGCCCCCTTATCGGTATACACACACCGCAGCAATCACGCTTTAAACCTGGTGATCACGCATTCGTGCAGACTTCCCGATGTGCTTAACATGATTGACAAATTAAAAGAAACCTGCATGTTTTTTAACAACAGCCCAAAGCGAAGCCTTGTTGAAAAACGTCATACAAACAAGTCTTTGACAATGCTAAACGGAAGGCACTTACAGATTTGCGCAAATCAAGATGGGCTGAGCTCCACGAAGCATACAAACCATTCTATCAATCGTATGTTTACATTTTTCACACTCGAGTAACGTCACTTCTTTATTCCTTGTGTAACTTCACATTTATTGTGACGTATGTTGTAACGTACAAACTGGAAGGAATAACAGTCGAACTTCAGAAAGAAGCGATTGACATAATCAGGCTATGTCACTTATCGAAAACGTCAAGCAATAGTTTAGAGAGATTAGAACAAATGTAGATTCTTGTTTTCAAAACACTTGTGATCATATCATTATCATGGCGCAGTCTGTAGGAGCTGAAGCTTCAATGCTCAGAATTGCTAAGCAGCAAATATACCGAAGCAATGTGTGCGTGGAACTTAATTAATCCATTTCTGGAGCACATCATTGCTGAACTAGATATGCGGTTCTCTGGCTTAACCAGGACATCCTCACAACTGTTAGTTCTTGTGCCAAGTGTCTTTAGAAATTGTATGTATGAAGATCTGAAAGGCGATGTGGATTTATATGATCAAGATCTGCCTTCACCAGAAGTGCTGCCCGAATTGATGTTTAGCCAATGGGAAGAGTCAACGCTACCAAAAAATAATTGTACGGAAGCTATAAAACATTGCAATGAGATTGATGTATCAAAATATTTATTGCTTACTGAAAATCGCGTGTGTGATTCCTGTGACTTCCTTCGCGTGTAAGCGAAGGTCCAGTGCACTCCGACGTTTGCATTGATGCATCACTTTCAATATCAACGAAAACAGTGTTTTACAGATATTTTTTAACAAAAACCCAAGAAGGGTTTACATCGAAGATGTTATAAAATAAACCTCATAGCATCGTGGTCTTCCGCCTTGTCAGTTCTGTACCATAATGTATGTAGGCCCTAATTCAAATTATTTAACGCTTGCGACTGCAGATTTCATTATTAACAAGAAAAGAAATGAATGATCCAGTACTTGCATTTTAAAATAAAATAATATTTTTGAAGCTTTTATTTACAGTTTTAATTATTTATTGCATGAAAACCTACTTTTTTTGGTCACTGTATGCACTGAAAATATTTATTTTTTTGGAAAACAAGGCAAAAAAGTCGAGAAGTTTAATCAAAGCCCTCAATAATTCATAGGTACAGAATTATTGATTAAACATTCTCATCCAAATTTGAAGTCATAGCACCATATATTGTAGGTACAGTCAAACATCTCATAATGAGATTAATTCGTTCCAGAGTCGTACTCGTTAAGTGAAGCACTCGTTATACGAAACATTTTTTCCCATACAAATCAATGTCAAATATAATAATCCGTTCCATGCTGAAAAAAATACTCATTTTTCAACAAAATTTATTTTCATTTATTGAAATAAAATTACTTAGGAATTGTTAAAGAAAGTAACAACTAGAATACAATTTAGATTTTTAACAAAACAACGTAAACAAAAATATGAATTTATGACAAATAATTAATTTAATTATTGCTTTTTAACTAGAAAAACGTTAGAGAGATTTATTCAAAATTTGACGAAAATGTGATGTAACCGTTTCGTAGACATTCTTGACACTCCATTTGAAGCATCCATCTCCTTAATTGTTCTTGAGAATAGTGCAGATCGTTGATTTTGGCCGATTGTAGTTGCGCGCTAGATTCGCAACCTTGTTCTCGCTTTTCAATGTTTTTTCGTTTTATTGTTGTAGTCTCATTTTCCCCTCACTTATGATTGTCTTCTTGTGTTTTTTTTCCGAAGATAATTTATCAGTTTATTAAACTTTGCACATAAAAAATTTACAAATAATGTCTTATACAAAATTTGTAAAATCGTTGATCACACACGAAAACAATACGCTAACAGACCGAGTGCTTAACACAGAATAATACATCAGGTAGAAATGCCGGCTCACTAATGAATTTCCAGGAAAAAGGGAGTTCCTCTTTCTTCGTCACTCGTTATGCGAATCTTCGCTCGTTAAGGGAGCAACTTTTTCCATGTAAATGTTGCTCGTTATGCGAACATCTCGTTATGAGAGGTGCTCGTTATGAGATGTTTGTCTAATCTTAACATGAAATGCCTTCGCGACAATTTTGCAAACCCCCCTTAAAAAATTCTGGGTACGGCCTTGATAAATTATAGCTTTTACTAAATGATGGACTAATACACTAATGCCTTCATCAGTACAACTAACTACATGAACACAAGTATTTTATGTATGCTCTTTAAAATCGAATTATGACTATGAACTTAATAAACATTTGAGGCACACTACGTCAATTATTAGTAATTCATTACTAAAATTACAAAAAACATTTTTGGGGTGAAAAAATTGGAACAGAATATTAGATACTATTAACAACTACATGTATAACTAAACATTTTGAATTGTAAAAAAAAATAATAATAATTTATTTACAATTTTAATTTCTTGCACAATTCTGATAATCATTAATACAGTTTATTTCATGTCTTATACTATTACGTAATTATCTTCTGCATATAAGAAGCGTCTGTAACAGATAAGATTCAATAAGATACAGTATTACAGACGCTCCTTTCATAACGAAGATTATTGCTTCCTACGCTTATCCATAGTTTATGTCTAGTCGCATTTTTAATACTTATTAATAGAGTTAATAATGTTGATAGAGTGTTGGTTTTCCTATTTTTGTTCAAGCAAACAATTCCATGCCTGAATTCGAGGAGGGCAGAAGAAGGATTTTGAACCCCCCAAAAGTGTTTTTCTCCGTGTCGTGGTGTATTTTTTCATGTTAGAATTAAGTAATGTAACACTTTACTTATTATTACTACTTTGCTCTTTTATCTTCTTAGTTTGGTAATTTAACTAATGAAGGTTCTCATGTTTGTTGTGAATATTCTCCAGTGTCCAGTAATGAATCTTGCAGCTCTTGTTTGAATTTGTTCTAGTTTTATGTTTTATTTAATGGCTGAAACCCATACAGAAGATGCATATTTTAGAACAGCTCTCACTCAAGTCAGGTAGCATTTTAGTTTCATGGTCTCATTACATTTGTAAAAGTTTGTTTTCGTAAAGCCTCAAGTTTTGTTGGATTTTTAAAATTATTTCATTGACAAGGTGACTCCATTTTGTTTGGATTAGTTGTTTTACAAGAATGAAATACATGGAGATAAAAACAAAATGTCCCCTTTGATACTCTTGAACAGTTGACAATGTCCCCTTTGATACTCTTGAACAGTTGACACTTGACTGTGTGGAAATACTCCAATAAGTTTACAATTTTTGTAAATCTTCTACTTCTAGGTATTTTTGTAAGATTTCTGACTTACTTACTCATAATTGTTAAATAGATTATCCAATCATCAGCAATTATCTAACTTTTGTTTATTATGAGACAATGTTGGGTAAATAAATAATGTAAATTAAGAGAGTTCCTTGTGGACTCAGAGTTTACCATCATTAAGTTATTGGTGATATTTATATTCAATAATTATTACTGTTTGCTCTCTTTTACTTTGAGCAAATCTTGAATCCTCAGATGTAAAGGATCAAAGATGACAATAATTTGTTTTCCAATAAACTATACATGCTTTAATAATAAACATTATCAAATACTTTTGAGAAGTTTAGTAATAACGTAGAAATGATTTTTTTTATCGTATCCTTTTGATAGTTTTATTAGACGAATGAACTGGTGTCACATAATCATAAAATCTGATTGACTGGAAATCAATTAAATGTTCCCACTTGATGTCCCTGTTGTCATTTTACAGTATTTTCATTTTTGATCTTTGGGCAAAAAGTAAAAATAGTATCAGAATATCTTCCCCTACGTTTTATACATTTGCTGTAAGAGCTTAGTAAAATTAAATTTTAAAATCACATGGGCACGATATATTTCATTTCAAATTAATCGAAATAGCAATCCAACAATTGAATTTTCTCTTCTAGTTTTAATAATGTAATCTTTTATAAATTAAATTTTAATCTTTATACAAGCCAGATCTGTGCAGTATTCCGTAACTAAGATACAATTTGGAAGTTCGAGGCATGTTTTAACAATATTTATTAGATTTCAAATAAATTCTTTTTCTGTGTGAAGAATAAAATTCAAATACACAAAAAATTTGATCCAAAAATCTAGTGCTCAACCTTTAACTAAACCCTAATTAAATTACAATATAAAGACTCTGACCTTTACATGATATAAAATAATAAACTACACCAAGGGAGTGTATCAAATAACAAGTGACACATCTGTATTGAGTGATTCAGAAAATGTCCTTTACTGTAGTTACATCAAGCCAGTCATCTTAAACTAGATTCAAGCTAATTAAAAGGCAACAATTAAACAGCTGCCTTGATCAAGGAAGTGTAAGTGTTAATCTTAGATCTCATGGACATGTCTACAAATCGGTCAGCAATGGTTACAGTCATTCCTCCAATTAGAGATGGGTCCACCTGTAATATCAAATACAAACATTTTCATTAAAAAAAGAATTGTTTGAGGTCAATATTTAAATATACAGTCGAACCCACTTACCTCGAGCTCGGTTAGCTCGACCACCCTATTATGTCGACGTTTTTTATTGGAACCGCCAAATTCTCTCTTTGTCTTAGCATTTTTTCATCGGCTAATTCGATTTTTTTAAGTCGCCGAAACCTAGTACCTCGAGCACAAAAGATGGCCAAATTTGCAACTTAACTTGGTTAGCTCGATTTTCGTCGGTTGAAAATAAAGGTTTTGTATCGAGAATCGACGGTGGTTTTTATATAATTAAATAAAAAAATTAATAAATTATTATTCTTTTAAAAGTTTGTTGTTGTTGCTTTGTTACCAGTAACGTGACTGTGACACTAACACGCGCGTGACGATGAAATGAAATCATTTCTGATTAACACAGTACACACAGCCCACAGCGTGCTGTGATCAACGGTCAAGGCCACAATAGTTTTATTTATATTACAAGTTTGATTGACTGAGGAAATTCGAGAACGTTCTGATAGTTAAGTAACAGATATTCTGCACGTCAAAAGCATTAAACTTAAAATAACCATATTGATTTGTTTATTTGTATTTTAAATTCGCTGATACGAAGGCAAACGCGACTGTGACACGGCGAAGCGTAAACTTTGACCTTTTAGCGCATGCGCAGACAATTATAAACTGGTAACTTATTTTTCATTAAATAAATGGAATCGAAACATGACAGAGACGTAATCAAAGTCCTTTACTTCGGCATAAATATATATACATCAAAAGCATTAAACTTAAAATAACCATATTGATTTGTTTATTTGTATTTTAAATTCGCTGATGCGACTGTGACACGGCGAAGCGTAAACTTTGACCTTTTAGCGCATGCGCAGACAATTATAAACTGGTACCTTATTTTTCATTAAATAAATGGAATCGAAACACGAAAGAGACGTAATCAAAGTCCTTTACTTCGGCATAAATATATATACATGTGTATATATATGTATATATATATATATAAATTCCCGATTAGTCATAACTTTTCCCGACTTTCAAGGCCGAGAATTTATTTTTAAGAATTCCCGACTTTTTCCCGTTTTCCTGAATGGGAACCATGGTTATGGTTATATTTAAATTTTAAACGGTCCTTAAAAACGAACGGTCATTACAACCTTAGACTTAGGAAAGAGTGAAGAAATATTAGGGTTCCGATACGATTCCGATAAATCATCCCATCACTAATTAACGCTAACTAATTAATCATGTACATAAAGAAATTTCAAGCACATGTTAATATTTTGCCGCCATATTGGTTTTCGTTTTAACTCGATCATCGGTTATGTCGACGCCATTTTTCATACCCCAACGCCGTCGACTTAAGCGGTTTCGACTGTATAATAAGTTTCTTTTCTTGACAGCGCCTTTCACCAAATAAGAACCAAAATAATACATATCCCATTGTGAGATATCAAAAGTCTAAGCATTTAACTGTAATTATCAAACAAACATTGGTTACAGACAGCATTAGATCAATGTGTTAGTATTACCAATGTACTAACTGTAATTATCAAACAAACATTGGTTTCAAGCAGGAATAAATAAGATTAATGTGTTACCGATGTACTAAGATGAAGTGTTTCCCCTTTCTTCAAAAATCCTTGAAGGGCTGTTTTCAATTCTTTCAGACTGGCTTCATCTAGAGGCTGAAATAAAACTTTGTATTATTATTATTTGGGGACCAAAGCAACAAGATATCTAATGTTATAGAGCACTTAAGGGATTTATATTGAAAATAACCAAATGTTGAATTTTTAATTCAGACTTTCTTAGGTTAAGGAGTTTTAATTAAAAAAATTAAATTATAATTTTTCCAGTGTGTTTTTGTTCTAGTTCTAATATTTTGATCTTCAATTTCTGACAAGTAAATTTATTTACTTTTCAAACAATGAAAATGAATGTGTATAAAAGCAACTTAACTGTGGACAACACTATTTTTAAATTATCAAAGATTTGACAACTTCCCTAAATCACAGCAGACTTCAACCACAATAATTCGCTGTGGTGAGCAAGTCAGTTGAAACCTCATGACAATAACAAAAATGTTAACAAAAAGATTACACTGTAGAAACTCATCCACACAGGACATGCAAGCAGACAACGTAGTTAATCAGGAATAGCATTAATGTAGAAGTTTGTCATTAAAGTAGAAGTCTATACTTGTTAGAATGTTACATAACTTCAACTCCATGAAAGGACAGTGGAAAGGCATAGGAGCTCCTGGTTTAGCTTAAGTAATAAGATATTTCAAGAAAATGTTGCTGTGGTTATTTGGGTGCAGAGATCCTTCACATGTACCACCATGACTGACAAGAGTAGATGTACCTTAGCTGTGACAACTTCCCATGTACCACCATGACTGACAAGAGTAGATGTACCTTAGCTGTGACAACTTCCCATGTATCACCATGACTGACAAGAGTAGATGTACCTTAGCTGTGACAACTTCCCATGTATCACCATGACTGACAAGAGTAGATGTACCTTAGCTGTGACAACTTCCCATGTACCACCATGACCGACAAGAGTAGATGTACCTTAGCTGTGACAACTTCCCATGTACCACCATGACTCACAAGAGTAGATGTACCTTAGCTGTGACAACTTCCCATGTACCACCATGACCGACAAGAGTAGATGTACCTTAGCTGTGACAACTTCCCATGTACCACCATGACCGACAAGAGTAGATATACCTTAGCTGTGACAACTTTGCATGTACCACAATGACTGACAAGAGTAGATATACCTTAGCTGTGACAACTTCCCATGTACCACAATGACTGACAGGAGTAGATGTACCTTAGCTGTGACAACTTCCCATGTACCACAAAGACTGACAAGAGTAGATGTACCTTAGCTGTGACAACTTCCCATGTACCACAATGACTGACAGGAGTAGATGTACCTTAGCTGTGACAACTTCCCATGTACCACAATGACTGACAAGAGTAGATGTACCTTAGCTGTGACAACTTCCCATGTACCACAATGACTGACAAGAGTAGATGTACCTTAGCTGTGACAACTTCCCATGTACCACAATGACTGACAGGAGTAGATGTACCTTAGCTGTGACAACTTCCCATGTACCACAATGACTGACAAGAGTAGATGTACCTTAGCTGTGACAACTTTGCTGATCACCTCCCCTCTATGAGCACTCATTAGTTTGCTGAATGTTGTAAGCACATGTTGAACTTTGTTCATCCTTCCGTTATCAACCAAGGTTTCTAGTAAAGAGAGAAAATGTATCGAGTATAAAACTAAATTACACTTGAATATTGCATAGCAGTATGGACTAATCAAATATTTAACTTATTCCAAATCTTAATGACTGCCACAAATGTGGCTTTTATAATAGTAGCTTCAATTGCTTTCAATAAGATTTTAATTATCCTTTTTGAATGATTTTCAATATGGTAATTACACTTTTAAAAAATACTAGGCAAATTACTTATTAACAATAAAATTACAAATTTAAAAAAAACAAACAATTTAAGTGAAATTTTTTATTGATCTTATAAAATTATGTATTAATTTCACAATTACAATGCTGAACCCTCGAACTGTCTAGCGCATGTTTCTGTAACACCAAGTCATTTTTAGCATTTTGATAAGCTGGTGAAAAGTGACTACATACCATATTTAATGAATTAAGAGAACTTTTAAGTTCAATTGTATTGTAAGAAGTTACATAGAACGAGGCATGGTTAAAACAAATGTTTGTTTTTTTAAACATGATATATGTTGGCCTGACAGGACGTCACAAAAAACTAATGTTTTGGCAAAAAGCCTTCCTCAACTAACAAAAAACTAATAAAGTATACTAAAGTAAATAAAATAAAAACTTGAATGCGCCGTTGTCCAACACAATTTTCTTTCTGGTTGTTGGACAACACCGCAGCCAAATTATATTTATAATATAGCTCTACTAGAGGCCTATTTAGTTGAGGGCTTGGCTGTTTATTTCTGCTTTTACACCATAAAAAAGGCACAAGGAATGATGATTGGCATTTATTAAAGTTATAGAGTCAGAGTAACCTTTTGTAATTTATCGTCAGTGCTGAAATTGGTTAAGTATACAAAGTTATTTTACCATTAATATTATTTCTTATAGTTATCAATATCATTCCCTAAATCAAAAGGGATACATATGAACTAATAGGTTGAAAAGGTTAAATTTTGTTCATGTTCAATTTGTTTCAATGTTTCCCTCACGATAATGTAACTTACCAAACAAATTCACTGTTAACTCTGAGAAGTTTTGGTTTTTCATAAAGCTTTTAACTGCCTCTGTAATACATTCAAATGCATATATATCAAGCTGAACATTTAGTATAACAAAAAGGGTAGAAATCAATGGAAATAGTTAAGAAGAGGTTGGAGGTATTTAGATTTAGATGAGCTTTTCAAGGGTGTTGCCAAATAGAGGCATTCAAGTCATCAGTTACATTTTTAATGTTCACCCATTTCTAAAAGCAGAAAACAAAAATGAAAGCAGACTACAATGATGTTGAAGACATGTATGATATTATATAGCTTATGTATGATAATATTATGCAACAGTATAGACTGTAACCCAGGGGTCGGCAAACTATTTTACCTGTTACCCCAAAATCTAAAATGTTATGTTGACGTTCCCCCCAAGGCGCGAGGTCTTGTCCAGATTACATGGGCATTTGGGGAGCATCGTATCCCCCCCCCACGGGTCTAGGGCCAAGCCCCAGCCCAAAATGAATCTGGTGAGTTTAAGATGCCTGACAAGTGTCTAAAAATGACCTGAAAAGGATTATGCGAAAATATTTTAAGTCTAAACGACAAAGAGGATCCATATTTCAGGTGATATTTATTTGATGCAATTATAAAAGTTTACAGTCGAATATAATTGTTTTAACGACCCTAGCTATTCTAGATAAAATGATAAATCTTACATAATGCAATAAAGACGGATCAACACAAATTTACTTTGAAAAATAACATAAACTAGATAAAACCCGTGGCGTAGCATGCGACGCAGATTTGCTCATAGATAGTGCAAAGAAAGGGGGGAAAGTACGCACACAAACTACAGCACGAAGAAATCAGAACAACGCGAGTAAACGTCGTTTGTTGGTCTCGAGACACGCGCACTGCGATTAGCTACCTGCACCACCCTCGCTTTCCAACCATAAACTGATTGGTCGACCCTAGCGAGGATCATTTGTCATGCTTATTTGCTCGTGTCTTGTGCTTGTCTTAATTTCTGGTGAATTATATATACATTATATATAGATTTTTCCAGAAATATGTGACCCATAGAAACAAATAGTTACCTGATGCAGGAATTTGTATAACATTGAATGAAGTGTTGTTGCCATGAAATACATTCGAAGCGGTATCTATGTTCGCAAAAAAAGGGGGAAAAGAACGGGCAAAAATAGCAGCTCAAAGAAATCAGAACCGAATGAAAAAAACTGTTACCCAATACAGGAGTTGTTAAAACAGTGAACGAAGCATTTTTTCCGTGAAATACATGCAAAGCGGTGGTCATGTTCGCAAAGTAGAGGAAAAAGAATGGGCACAAAAATAAACATCTTTAAAAAAATTATAAAATAATGTTTCCGCTGGGGCTTGAACTCAGGACCTTCCGCGTATTAGGCGGATGTGATAACCAATACACAACGAAACACATGTTATTCTGTGAAGGAGCAACGCATGTTAAGGCAAGAGGCATTGTTGGTCTTTAGAGATGCCCCCCCCCTGCCAAGCCATAAACTGTCATTGGTCGACCCCAGCGATGGTTATTCGTCATGCTTATTTGCACACGGCTTATGCTTGTTCTGGTGAATTATATATATAGACTAGCGTACACCCGTCAAAAATGACGGAAGTTTTCAGCTGAAATCTATTTATTTTATAAAAAATGCACTTTTTTTGGGCGCCTACGGCGCCGACCTTTTTCAAAAGCCCAACTAACTAAAGACGCCCCCTTTATTATTTTATTTTATAATTAACCATCATCTAATTCTCTTTTTACAATGTTCCCTTTTCCAATATTAAAATATGAGCAAAAACAATGACGTCATATAATATTTTTTTACAGCGCATATTTCATTTGCACACCTTTTGATGCTTTGGTGCAGTAATTTGGTTTTCCCTGCTTTCTAAAATTAGTAGCGTCAGAACTGACAGACACTACTTGCGTGACAATTGCAAAATATATTGTTTAATTATATATAAATAAAAATATAAATATATAAATTTATTATAAATTTATGTCATCAATTTTTATACTAAAACACAGAGATTTCTATTTTAAATTTCTTTACAGTGCAGGGTGTTTTTTTTTAAATTAAAAAAAAATATTGTTTTTTTTTAAATGATGTTTTATTTCTGACACAATTCCATCAAAATTGGGGCTGTTTGATGTTAGAGCAAGTTGGATGCTGACTTGAGGGTCCAATCGATTTCGCAGCTTTGTTTTCATGTTCACTAGAGTGGAAAATCCTTGTTCACAAATATACATCATGTGCAATGTTAAAAGCTTTTGCAGCATTTGACATCCAAAAATGTCTCAGATCTGCTTTGTTTGCAAATTCAATATGTGCCTCATTATTACACTGAAGTTCAAAAAATGGCTCTGCCAACCCTTGAGGTTCATCTGGTACATCAATGTCACATTGAAAGGGATCTACAACCCAACTGACATGATGTCAATCAAGAAATGGAAAGTAAATAGTAAACCGTACTTTGAGCTTGATAAGATGTCTGATAACTATACCCTTGATGTTGTTAAAAGTTGTATTTCCAAAATATTTGAAAAGGCAGCTAACTTATTTCCTTGTGATTTTTGTTTCCAATATGAAATCTTTAATCCAAATGCTGCAATCCTTTCTCTGGCTGAAATTATATTGATATTTTCCCCTGCATTTCTTTGGTCAACGCATTCACATGCTCAGAAATATCAGCTAAGTATGCAAGATGTGCAACCCAAAAATGGTTGATAAACTTCTCTATTAGTATTAGAGCAGGCTTTTGACCAGCCAGAAATGTTTGAAAATCTGCTTTCAGATACCACTCTGTTGAGAAGACTGCCACATGAAAACCACCGTACCTCAGAGTGATTAAGTAGGTCTGTATATACAGATCACATGAACACCACCGTACCTCAGAGTGATTAAGTAGGTCTGTATATACAGATCACATAAACACCACCATACCTCAGAGTGGGAAAACCTGGCAGAGGATAGGTCCATGTGGCGGGCTATAGTGAAAGAAGGATCACTAAGAGCAGAGGAGCAAACTAGGGCAGAAGCAGTCGGGAAAAGAGCGAGGAGAAAGGCCAGGAAACACTGCCCCACTGCTTTCGTGTGTGTGTCATGCAGAAGAGACTGCCACTCAAGGATTGGTCTCATCAGCCACACCAAGAGCTGCAGATAATAAAGATAAATCTATCCTCTTTCGTAGACGGACAGATGCCATACATATACAGATCACATGAAAACCACGGTACCTCAGAGTGATTAAGTAGGTCAGTATATACAGATCCACCATCTTCATATAAATCATGAAACAGTCGTGTTTGCAGTGCATGTCCTTCAATGAAATTTACAATCTGGATAATATCATGCATGACAACCTCCAATTCATGTTCCAAATGTTTCAAAGCAGAGCTGACGATGGATCATACAGTGGTTAACTTCAATTATGGGATTCCTCTCTCTTGCAAAAGCCGAAAAACCATGCCCATGACCCGCCATAGCTGGAGCTCCATTAACAGACACAAAAATACAGTCTTTCCATTTAAAATTAACTTTTTTTAAAGTATTCTTTAACTTTATTGAATACATCAATTCCTTGGCATCGCAATTCGAGAGGAGCACAATACAACATTTCTTCTTCCATTGTTTGTAAACCATGGTATCGAACATATACCATAAGCTGTACATTACTGATTACATCAGTGATCTCATCAAGCTGAATAGCAAAGAATTTACTCGCATTTATAGAAGAAAGGACTTGTTCCCGTACATTTTCGGCCAAAGTAGAAAATCTGTCTTTCACAACTTTCGCTGACAAAGGTACTGAATTTAGTTTCATAGCTTCTCTCTAAACGAAGGATTGTCTCTGCCATTTTCAAAGCTTCTGGTTTAACCAATACCTCACAGATAGTGTGTGCTTTCTTGTTTCTAGCAATCAAACAGAATATCTCATGCCCTTCCTATCTTACTGAGCTTCTGTCGGTCTACTCACCAAGTCGTCAGCTACGTTCTTCGGCAGACACGTGTTCCTAAGACACGAACTAAAACATTTGGCGAAAGGTCACTCTCTTTTTGTGCAGCCAAACAATGGAATTCTCTACCATTGCAGTCCTTCAAGACGGCACTTAAGACGCATCTTTTCAAAAGTTATTTTCAAAATTAAAGAAACGTCATTTCTTTTTAATGATTAACGTTGCTTTATGTGTATTGTACCGTTATTTATGTGGTTATTATGTAGATAATGTATATTTATATTATTATATGTATGTTATTATCTCCATGTAAAGCGCTGTGAGCCCGGCTCCTTGCTGGGAAACAGCGCTATAAAAATTACCAATTTATTATTATTATTATTAATACTTCAAAGGAAGTTTTTGCTGTTGAACGTCGATTGTTAAGATAGCATTTTGGTAATTTATATTTGACTTACTACTATCAGTAATATCTAAATAATAATCCGTGCCTTTTGAAAGATAAGTACACATGACAGATTTTAATTTAAAAAAAATTTTCAATGAAAAATTAAATTAAAATTAAAAGTTTAAAATCTGGCGGATTCTATTTGTCTATTTAACCCCCAAGAATTCCCTTTTTACCCCAAATGGGGTAATTTACCCCTGTTCGCCGACCCCTGCTGTAACCTTTAAGGTTTTTTAAATTAAAATGAAAGTAAAAAAAAAGCTTTCAAACAATAAAAATTCTATAATATAATTGAGGAAATTCTTACTTTTTTTCTCCAATCTTTTAAGAGATGGATCCTTCAGATATTCAAGAAGGTCTTTATTTTTATCCAATTCTGCCTGCAGGGACAGCAAGTCTTTCTCTACAACTTCAAGTTTAGACGTCTTAGCGGCTGCGGAGTAAAGGGCTGAAGCGTATCGACCTTCCACACCATACACTTGGACTGGGGCCTGTAAAATTTAGACACTTTTTAAACATACTTTATTTACAGTTAATACATTTATGTTCATTTAGATGAGTGATAATACAATACATTGAACATTTAAGAAATTACGAATTAATGCGCAGAGCCAAGATTTCATTTCATTCCTTTTCAAAATATCAAAATTTAAATTAAATAACCCAATAAAATAAAAATATATACTTACTTGCACAAGTCTCGCCATTCTTGGAGCAGATGAGCTAAATTGGCGTACCTGAATTTTAAAAATATATATTTGAATAAATTATTGAATATTTATTTTATTTTTGGATATTCAAAATAGAGGATTTCTTAAAATATATAATTAAGAGAAAAGAGTGACAATGTGAATTATTTCAGATATCATAAGTTAAAATAGTTTTTTTAAAAACTAAAGTTTCGCAATATTTAAGAACACTGGATAACAGCAACTGAGAAAGTTTTCAAATTTCACAAGTTCAGTGTTAAAAATTCAAATTAAAATGTAAAAAATTTAAACGGGCCCTTGAATCTATGAAAATAAGAAGAAGAAAATCTATAAATTATAAAATAAGAATCTAAGGCTAAGGAATCATCATTATTATGTATAGCATGAATCTTTTAAAAGTTAAAGGTACTGCTAAGGACTTTTGCACACTTATCTAGTAGCTTATTTCTGATGGTATGACAAAATTGATATTTTATTGTAGGCAACAAATTAATCTAATTACTAATTACTATCTGCTAAAATAAAGTTAGGAAGAGAGGTGACATCAAGTCATTGATTTTTCTTGCCTCGTATTGACCATATCAAGAGGAATATATAAAATTAATTATAATGGATGTAAGCGTTCCAAGTCCAAATGAAATTGAGTATCCCAGTCCTAGTCATAGTAGTCATACTCTGTCCTAGTCATACTCTTTGCAAAATATTTTAAGGCTAAAGACTGAAGGAGATCCTAGATATTTTAATACATTAACCCTTTGGAGACGACACAGCCGATCTATCGCCAGAGGTAGGGTGGCCGAAAAATATGAAAGGCTGGTAGATCGGCAGTGATAATTCGTGGACCTTAATTTTTTGGCTGGTAATCGTACCTAACTAATCAGAACTCTTCATTTATTTCTTGTATTTCCTTTCCAGCTACACTAATAAATAACCCGCCCCGTGTAACCTACACATCCCCTCATTGTCCCTGAACCATTCTCTTCCAAACCATCTTCCTTGGGTCGGTCCCCTCAACTTACAATGGACTCAGAATTCCTTCGGTAACTTGATGCTAAATGGACTAACCAACAACAACAATGTGTGGGAGATCCTTCTCTTCCGTTTTGTCTTAATTGTAACATGGCATTGTCCAACGAGTCCATGAACCCCAGTAAACTGAAGCGGCATCTGAACTCAAATCATCCAGGATTGAAAGACAAGCCGAAAAGTTATTTTGCATCCATTCAGTCCAACTTAGAAGAGCAATAAAAAATAATGAAGACAATTTTCCTCAATTCCTGTCAAAGCTCAGCTACTTTAGCAAACTATAAAATTGCAAATCTTTTGGTCAAACAAAAGAAATCTCATTTGGACGCTGAGACAATCATATTGCCGTCTTTATGAATCGCAGTTGAGACTATGGAGTTGGGACCCGACGCTGTTGAAAAAATAAATAAGATTCCACTGTCTCACCAGACGATGGGACGTCGGATTGCTGACATTTCGACAGATTTGGACAATCAAATTAAAGAGCATTTTGCAGAAGCCGACGACATCCAAAAGCTCTGGGCAATGCAAATCGATGAAAATACTGACATCATTGGAAAGGCGCAACTGTTCGCGTACGTCAAACGTGAAAGACTGCAGATGATAGACAGAGAAATAAGAGTTTGCTTATCCAGCAATGAGCCGCGTTTTGAGCTCATCTGCTCCTAAGAAAACGCTCAAGTATCTCATTAATTATGAAACATCTTTTGATAAACACTGATTTCTTGTTTTTTTGTGAGGTGTGCCGCGCAAATTTTTTACCAGTTTAGTGTGCCTTGAACGATTTTCGGTTGGACAAAACTGTATTAGAGTCTAATGTTAATTGGACCTGTATTTCTTTGTAAACTCACTTTAATATTACTAATAATTAATTGTAATAGTAACTATTAGTATAGTAAAATAAACAATGGCAATGAAGAATAGAATAAGAAAAAATTGATAATAATTCATTAATTAATCATATTACATTGACATTATGATTGAAATAACTCTTTACTCAGGAAAATTAAGTTTAAGTATAATCTATGATGTTACTATTCTATTAAATATTATTAAACTTACTGAACCTATCAATAACTGTAATCAATTCTTATACTTATAAGTTATCAGTTCAATATATAATTATATTTATGCATTACATCGTATTTAGAATAAACATATAAAAAAAGACATTTCCCACAACCCCGTTTTTATTTTGAAAGGGGGATAACTCGGGATACGGTTTTTATTTCCACCTTCAAGTCCTAAAATTGGGGAAGGCATAACTTGTAAGGGCCAAAACCAATTTTAATGAAGTACAGTTATTCAGGTTCGAAAATGAAATAAGTATTCTGACCCCAAACCAATGTATCGTACCCTTTAAGATAAAGTTTGTTTTAACGTTTATTAGATACTCTTTTCAATAGGATTAAAGTGTGCCCATGCCCATACAGTTTTTCATTGCGTGAATTTACGACATGTGCAGATGGATGCGCGAACGAGTATCGAAGTACCTACACATAGTGAGGAGTGACATTGTAGAAGCCAGTAAACTACTTCTACGACTAGTCATAACAGTAGCCAGTAAACTACTGCTACGACTAGTAGTAGCCTATCGTAGCAGTAGACGTCAGTAGACACTTAGGTCGTAGTCTTAGTCTTGGTCTTGAGTCTTAGTAAAAAAAAGTGTCAGAATTTATTCATGAAAAAAATCATAACTTTTTAACAAAAAGTGCTAGATAAAAAATAAAAACATATTATTACTCCATTTAACAAGGGCTATCTTATAGATAGATTACTTTTTTTATTTCATTCATTTTGAAAATTTTATTCAAGTACCTAGCTGCTTAGCTTGCGGCTTGTTAGATGGGCCGCAAAGCAGTCAAAGCTTAAATTAAGTTAAAGCTCCCAAAAAGTAGAGCATGCTAAGATTAAGTTGGATCATTAGCTCCTGTAAAATTCAAGTTATAATGGATCTGGAAACAAAATGTATATGTTTTTATTACACAAAAATATAAGTCTAAACTATAACGGAAAGTTTCTTACCAAATGTAAATACCTAGAAGTCGCCATGACGGATACAGAAGGTCACAGATTTCTAAGTTGGTTCGGATATTTACCGAGATCTGAGACAAAACTTTTTTTAAAAACGAGCCCAGGTGTGCGTTTTCACTTTCATCAGTGTACGTACTTCTTAAAATGTATTCAATATAAGCAAATAACTTTTATAGGATGATATCAATAGTCAAATGAGACACTCAGGGGCTGCCGATTGAATAAAATATAATTTTCTGGAAAATATTCTTAGTTTCTACAATTTTTATAGAGAACAGAAATATTTTAAGTCACACTTTTCTTAACGTTATGACAAGTAATGAGTAATATAAATTATGGATATATTTTTAAAAAAAATACTGTGTTTCTTTTACTCTATTGAATCTATGTTATTGTGTTAATTATCAAATAAATACGCACATATTAAAAATGAATGCCATTTACAACACAACGATAACTTAATACAACCCTCAGATAGACATAAGGATAAAAACACCTTCCTTATTTCGTATGCAAGAACAAACACATACAAATTCTCGTTTTTCCCGTCAGGAATTCGGGCATGGAATGGGTTGCCTGAAGAAAACAGGAAAACCAACACTTTATCAACATTTAAAACTCTAATAAGAATGCAGGACTAAACACAAACCATAGATAAACGTAGGACGCAATAATATTCTGTATAGAAGGAGTGTCTGTAACAGATAAGATAAGATAAGATAAGATAAGATAAGATAAGATAAGATAAGATAAGATGAAGTCTTCTTGAATTACACTGCAGATAATTTTGAAACTTCTTTTTTATTATGTTTGTTCGCCTGTGACCTTTGTTCCGATATGTTCGGTTTTGTTTAAAGTGACGACTTTTTCAGGCTCACTCAAGTCCTAATTCAACAACATTTTTAAAAATAATTTTTATACCATGTCAATGTCTCTCTCTCAGACGTCTAAATTTAATACAAAGATTTACAGACTATTATTTGGATCTTGTTATTATTACGAAGTAATAGTGAATTTAAGGACGCATGGCAACCTGGCTGGTGATACCAAAAAGACAAAAGGAAAAGTAATAGCATTTAAAAAAAACAAACAAGCTTTTAAGTTAAATAATGATAGATGAGAACGACACTAGAAATAGAGTTTATAGAGCCGCCAGATCAAAGTGCCTCAAGAACAGGATGTCAAAATGGTGCACTATAAAACACCAGCAGTGAACGCGCCACCACACAACAGCATCATTCAAAGTTTTTAAAAATAATAATTTTTTTTAAACGACTTATCAAACTTATCTTTGAAATTCGGAAACAGGTAATCGGGAATTAAATTCCTAATTGTTGGTAGAGGATCGCTCGGCTCAGCCATTATAAACTTTAAGTTTAATAAACTGTGTAGTGAACTGTAGTGGGTTTAAGTTATCTACTTCGTGACTTTTGAGACTTTGGTTGTCTGAAACACAATGCCACTGAGTGTGAGTGGTTCAGCGTTGAACTTTTAATTGTTGTTGTAATGACATCACTCAAGCCAAGTAAAAGAAAAATAAATTACTCTACAATTTGCTTACAGCCACGGCCAGCAAAGTGACAGAGTAACGGTGATAACAACTTCAAACACGTCTGCGTGGCTCACATGTGTCACACCAAGTAGTCTACTAGTAGAACTAATAAAGGATATGGCATTTCTTTTAGGCAAGTGCAGATTTGATCTCTATCACAATGTCATGTCCTCACGAATTTACAAACAGCTCAGATTATAAATTATAAATAGATAAAAACAAAAAACTTCACAATTGCAATCATTCACAATTAAGTTATCCCTGTTGGGGAGAGGACATGCATTTTACAATTACATATGATATCATATATGTTGAAATAACGCATCCAATAATAATCAAACATTTCATTTATTCTCTACTGACAAGACACCCACTCTGTCAATTTTGACAGCATGCCCTGGCTATATCGAGGTATATTGAGGAATATTGTGGTATATCGAGGTATATTTTGGTATATTGAGGAGTATTGGGGTATAACCTAGGCCCTAATAGAAAATATTGAGTCCGACCGGAAGGATTAAAGAAAACCATTTAAAAATTATTTTTGTTTAGAATTTTAATTATAATGTATGGATAATTATAATACAGTTATCTCAAATGATTTTTTAAATATTGTATTTACCTAAGCCTAAGGCTTAAGAACATGTCAAATATAAGATTACTATTTAAACCTCTCAGTAATATAATGCTTTCAATCTAAATTTTGTGGCAACAGACACAAAACAAATAATCACACATGTTGTTAATCTGTTATACTTAAGTTTAAGTAAGGCTTGATTTGGAATTTCAGTTACAGCAATTTTAGTTTTGATGTCAACCAACGCAGAAGGAAGTGCTTGTGAGTACTTAATATATTAAATTTACATTTAGGATCTGTGTATACACAGTATGGGATTGTTTTCTACTCTCTACAACTCATTAGCTACAATTAAGAGTTATTACAATGAATATTTCTAAATTCGTGTCGAGTTGAGTTGAATGAAATAACCAAAGGCATTAGCTTTCCATCCTATTGCATTTAATAGGCATCAGGATTTTTAAAACAAGAAACTTGTGGAATCAAACGTTTAACTGTTCCCTACGAGCTCATAGGTTTCCTAATTTACCCAAATACTTGAAACCAAAGATGAGCTTGAAGACGTATCCAATAATGATTAGTTATTATATTTTTAAAGAATCGAACTGAGAAAAAAAAGTCAGCATATGACTCTTCCTTAGATTTCATTATGTTTCTGGTCACTTACTCTAGACTAGTGTTACTGAGTGGTGGTCCACGGACCAGTGCCGGTCTGTGGGCAATCAGCCGCCGATCCACAGATGTTATAAAGAAAGGAAGGAAAAATCACATTATAATCCTCCATTTGCAAATATTAATACTAACCCTATAGAATATGTCAATTTTTTGGCAATAAGCACATATACTGAAACAAATAAAATAAATTTCATTTCGCTACGTCAGTAATAGTAATAGCGCATCGTCCCTGGTGCAAAGTGCAATGGAAAAATTCCTGCTGGTCCACCATACTAAACAGTTTGAGAAGCATTGCTCTAGACCACTCGTGATACCAAGACATTGAGGCTATTCATGCTAAATACTACATTTTATTTTTGAAATAAAGATGTCTGTGTGTGTGTGAATAATAAGTAAAAGGTAAAAGCAAATTGGGCATTTAAAACATAACGTCATTTTGTTCTGGTCCCATTCAAATGTACACAAATATTAGCCTAGAAGCATTCAGCATTTAACCAAGTCTTTTGTCCACTGTTCAGCATGTGGAGATTATTATAAGCTAAAGCCAAACGAAGTCGGCTATCTGTACAACCCGGAGTACCCCAAACCAGCCAATGTCAATTTATATTGTGTCTGGTACTTAGAGTCACCTCCTCTATTCAGGATCAAATTTCAACTAACGTTTGTGGGAGAGCGCTTCAACAAAACTTGTTCTGATTATGTGCAAGTAAGTCAGGAAAGACACTTCTGAGACAGCAGATAAAATTACTAGAGTCAGGGGGATATGGAGACCATAATATCTAATACTAATAGTAATAGGCGTTGGCGGCGTTAGATTAGGGCTGAAGTTAGAATAATGCAGTGTTGCCCAATTATTCTCTGTCACGCCCACCCCCCTCCCCCAATAGGAAGAAGAAAACATTTCGCGCCCCCCGCGCGACAGTAAATAGTATCATTTGTCTATAAAATTGTTATAAGTGCACCATTTTGCGCCCCCCTTTAGGGGGGGGGGCGCGTCCCACTATTTGAGAGCCACTGGATTAATGTAATGTTAATGAACTTGATGGGATGAAAGTGTAGTGAGTAGTGTTAAGGTTGGTGTGATTTCATCATTTATCTTTAAAGTAATTTATTAGTAATAGATACATACAATCGCAAATGTACTACATACAATCGCAAATGTACTACCAGCTACCACTAATGACTAAGTTGACCAAGTCAGGAATAAATATGCTATCACTGACAGGATTTAAAGGATGCACTTCACATTAAAACCAGGAGTGTCCTCTCACTTAAAAAAAAGTGGTAGTGGGAATAAACTCTGACAAGTAAAGAAAGGGAAAGTACTATTGAGAGCATTACTTATAATCTCCGCCAAAGAAGGGAATGCATTCTTCCAAAGTTTGGAATGAACAAATGGTAAATACCGCATTGGAGGTCCGGAAGTATTCTATATTTTATTTATTATTTTTTAGTCTACTTCCAGTTTCAAAGTTAACAGTTCTCAATAATTTAAAAATGTAACCCTCAGCTGCATAGTTACTTTAAAGTTTAAACTCTACCTTGCCTTTCCTGAAGTTGTAGTGCTGATAGATCATCAAATTATATCAATATTAAATATTTAATGATGTATTACTTAAAGATATACATCGTTACTTTAAACTTTACATTTTCTGAAGTTATTGTGCTGATAGATCATCAAATTATATCAATATTAAATATATAACAAATAACACTTCCCAGTGACTCTCAAATTGACATTTCCGACAAAACCTTCTAACTTCAATTTTGATTGAACAATAGCTCAATTATGTAGCAGAGGGGTATATTTTAAATAATTGAGAACTGTCAACTTTGAAATGGGAAGTAGACTAAAAAATAATAAATAAAATACAGAATACATGTGTACTTCCGGACGTCCAATGCTGTGTTTACCGAACAAAATATGGGTGAGACTGCAATCAGGCTTACAGATAAGTAGATAGATGTCATGCAAACAGGGTCTGACAAGACGTCACAAAACAACGAACATTCCGGCACAGAGCCTTCTTCAACAAACAAATAGACAAAAATAAATAAAAATTATGAAATTAAATTAAAACTTAGCTGCGGTGAAATCCAGAGTCTAAGAGAGCAATAGGAGGAAGAAAGTTGTTTACAGATTATATAGCAAAGTCAAGAATGTACACTCTCTGAAATATGACAGTCAAACAGAATACATTTTCACTAACTAAAACTGGATATGCACCCTTACTAAGTTAGGGAACTATTCTCATATTGATATGCACCCTTACTAAGTTAGGGAACTATTCTCATATTGATATGCACCCTTACTAAGTTAGGGAACTATTCTCACATTGATTAGCAATGGAACTCATGATTCTAATGAAGATGGGGACTGTACTATAAACAGATTCGTGATGGCGGCAAGTATTCTCCCGTTGTTGCTGAGTACTGTGACCCTGTGTCCAATGTGACTGTCACGTCTAGCAACTCATGGCTTCGGGTGGCACTGAAAACAGATTTTATCAATGGCTCATCCACCAGACTGGCGGCCATGTTCTGGGTGTATTATAGTAAGTAATTTGAGAATACAGGGCATGTTTGTCCGATGTCAAAAGTTCATTTATAATATTATAATAGTAAGACATGTGAGAATGTCCAATAGTTCACTTACTAAAAATAACTTATTGAGATATTATTTCATATATGTCGCCCAGTGGATGGCTGCAATAACTCCTAGAATATCAAATTAATAGTGCAAAATAGTAGAACAGTCCCAAAAGAGGCAGAAGTCAAAAGTGTTCATCAAAGAGGGCACCCCTGGAACCACCACCCCCTCTTCCCCCACCAACCAAGTGTATGCCATTAAAACGGAGGCCCCCCCCCCAAATATGACATCCAATTGTTGTTGCCCCCTGTTCCCCCCACCAACCAAGTGTATGCCATTAAAACGGAGGGTCTCCCCCCCCAAATATGACATCCAATTGTTGTTGCCCCTGTTCCCCCACCAACCAAGTGTATGCCATTAAAACGGAGGGTCCCCCCCAAATATGACATCCAGTTGTTGTTACCTTTGCTCTTTACACCAGAACTATAAGTACATATAAGTATAAAATAGTTTTCTACTTTTGTTATAGATAAGACACCACCTGAGAATACCACTAAACAAGTTTCTGGTAAGTGCTTCCTTCTGGTCTTATCTATTTTAAACTGTTGCCCACCAATGTTCAATCTAAGGTTCAACTATTGGCCAATCTTCAATCTAAGGTTCAACTATTGGCCAATGTTCAATCTAAGGTTCAACTATTGGCCAATGTTCAATCTAAGGTTCAACTCTTGGCCAATGATCAATCTAAGGTTCAACTATTGGCCAATGTTCAATCTAAGGTTCAACTATTGGCCAATGTTCAATCTAAGGTTCAACTAGTGGCCAATGTTCAATCTAAGGTTCAACTAGTGGCCAATGTTCAATCTAAGGTTCAACTATTGGCCAATGTTCAATCTAAGGTTCAATTATTGGCCAATGTTCAATCTAAGGTTCAACTATTGGCCAATGTTCAATCTAAGGTTCAACTAGTGGCCAATGTTCAATCTAAGGTTCAACTATTGGCCAATGTTCAATCTAAGGTTCAACTATTGGCCAATGTTCAATCTAAGTTTCAACTATTGGCCAATGTTCAATCTAAGGTTCAACTAGTGGCCAATGTTCAATCTAAGGTTCAACTATTGGCCAATGTTCAATCTAAGGTTCAACTAGTGGCCAATGTTCAATCTAAGGTTCAACTATTGGCCAATGTTCAATCTAAGGTTCAACTGTTGGCCAATGTTCAATCTAAGGTTCAACTATTGGCCAATGTTCAATCTAAGGTTCAACTGTTGGCCAATGTTCAATCTAAGGTTCAACTATTGGCCAATGTTCAATCTAAGGTTCAACTATTGGCCAATGTTCAATCTAAGGTTCAACTATTGGCCAATGTTCAATCTAAGGTTCATTGGTCCATGTGCAAAGTTGCACAGCATCCATTTTTTGTGCAATATTTTACTAAATTTGCTGCATGGTAATTCTAAAGTGCTGCATAGCATCTGTCAGATATCTTCATGGCCACGCAGCCTAAAGGGAACATTGCTTGTGCCCCAATGAATAAAGCTGATCTGCATTATTTGTCTGTGATGGAACATTGCTTGTGCCCCAATGAATAAAGCTGATCTGCATTATTTGTCTGTGATGGAACATTGCTTGTGCACCAATGAATAAAGCTGATCTGCATTATTTGTCTGTGATGGAACATTGCTTGTGCCCCAATGAATAAAGCTGATCTGCATTATTTGTCTGTGATGGAACACTGCTTGTGCACCAATGAATAAAGCTGATCTGCATTATTTGTCTGTGATGGAACATTGCTTGTGCACCAATGAATAAAGCTGATCTGCATTATTTGCCTGTGATGGAACATTGCTTGTGCCCCAATGAATAAAGCTGATCTGCATTATTTGCCTGTGATGGAACATTGCTTGTGCCCCAATGAATAAAGCTGATCTGCATTATTTGCCTGTGATGGCACATTGCTTGTGCCCCAATGAATAAAGCTGATCTGCATTATTTGTCTGTGATGGAACATTGCTTGTGCCCCAATGAATAAAGCTGATCTGCATTATTTGTCTGTGATGGAACATTGCTTGTGCCCCAATGAATAAAGCTGATCTGCATTATTTGCCTGTGATGGAACATTGCTTGTGCCCCAATGAATAAAGCTGATCTGCATTATTTGTCTGTGATGGAACATTGCTTGTGCCCCAATGAATAAAGCTGATCTGCATTATTTGTCTGTGATGGAACATTGCTTGTGCCCCAATGAATAAAGCTGATCTGCATTATTTGTCTGTGATGGAACACTGCTTGTGCACCAATGAATAAAGCTGATCTGCATTATTTGTCTGTGATGGAACATTGCTTGTGCACCAATGAATAAAGCTGATCTGCATTATTTGCCTGTGATGGAACATTGCTTGTGCCCCAATGAATAAAGCTGATCTGCATTATTTGCCTGTGATGGCACATTGCTTGTGCCCCAATGAATAAAGCTGATCTGCATTATTTGTCTGTGATGGAACATTGCTTGTGCCCCAATGAATAAAGCTGATCTGCATTATTTGTCTGTGATGGAACATTGCTTGTGCCCCAATGAATAAAGCTGATCTGCATTATTTGCCTGTGATGGAACATTGCTTGTGCCCCAATGAATAAAGCTGATCTGCATTATTTGCCTGTGATGGAACATTGCTTGTGCCCCAATGAATAAAGCTGATCTGCATTATTTGTCTGTGATGGAACATTGCTTGTGCACAAATGAATAAAGCTGATCTGCATTATTTGTCTGTGATGGAACATTGCTTGTGCACCAATGAATAAAGCTGATCTGCATTATTTGTCTGTGATGGAACATTGCTTGTGCCCCAATGAATAAAGCTGATCTGCATTATTTGTCTGTGATGGAACATTGCTTGTGCCCCAATGAATAAAGCTGATCTGTATTATTTGTCTGTGATGGAAAATTGCTTGTGCCCCAAAGGAATAAAGCTGATCTGCATTATTTGTCTGTTATGGAACATTGCTTGTGCACCAATGAATAAAGCTGATCTGCATTATTTGCCTATGATGGAACATTGCTTGTGCCCCAATGAATAAAGCTGATCTGCATTATTTGCCTGTGATGGAACATTGCTTGTGCCCCAATGAATAAAGCTGATCTGCATTATTTGTCTGTGATGGAACATTGCTTGTGCCCCAATGAATAAAGCTGATCTGCATTATTTGTCTGTGATGGAACATTGCTTGTGCCCCAATGAATAAAGCTGATCTGTATTATTTGTCTGTGATGGAAAATTGCTTGTGCCCCAATGAATAAAGCTGATCTGCATTATTTGCCTGTGATGGAACATTGCTTGTGCCCCAATGAATAAAGCTGATCTGCATTATTTGTCTGTGATGGAACATTGCTTGTGCACCAATGAATAAAGCTTGATCTGCATTATTTGTCTGTGATGGAACATTGCTTGTGCCCCAATGAATAAACCTGATCTGCATTATTTGTCTGTGATGGAACATTGCTTGTGCCCCAATGAATAAAGCTGATCTGCATTATTTGCCTGTGATGGAACATTGCTTGTGCCCCAATGAATAAAGCTGATCTGCATTATTTGTCTGTGATGGAACATTGCTTGTGCCCCAATGAATAAAGCTGATCTGCATTATTTGTCTGTGATGGAACATTGCTTGTGCCCCAATGAATAAAGCTGATCTGTATTATTTGTCTGTGATGGAAAATTGCTTGTGCCCCAATGAATAAAGCTGATCTGCATTATTTGCCTGTGATGGAACATTGCTTGTGCCCCAATGAATAAAGCTGATCTGCATTATTTGTCTGTGATGGAACATTGCTTGTGCACCAATGAATAAAGCTTGATCTGCATTATTTGTCTGTGATGGAACATTGCTTGTGCCCCAATGAATAAAGCTGATCTGCATTATTTGCCTGTGATGGAACATTGCTTGTGCCCCAATGAATAAAGCTGATCTGCATTATTTGTCTGTGATGGAACATTGCTTGTGCACAAATGAATAAAGCTGATCTGCATTATTTGTCTGTTATGGAAAATTGCTTGTGCCCCAATGAATAAAGCTGATCTGCATTATTTGCCTGTGATTGAACATTGCTTGTGCCCCAATGAATAAAGCTGATCTGCATTATTTGTCTGTGATGGAACATTGCTTGTGCCCCAATGAATAAAGCTGATCTGCATTATTTGTCTGTGATGGAACATTGCTTGTGCCCCAATGAATAAAGCTGATCTGTATTATTTGTCTGTGATGGAAAATTGCTTGTGCCCCAATGAATAAAGCTGATCTGCATTATTTGTCTGTGATGGAACATTGCTTGTGCCCCAATGAATAAAGCTGATCTGCATTATTTGTCTGTGATGGAACATTGCTTGTGCCCCAATGTATAGAGCTGATCTGTATTATTTGTCTGTGATGGAACATTGCTTGTGCCCCAATGAATAAAGCTGATCTGCATTATTTGTCTGTGATGGAACATTGCTTGTGCCCCAATGAATAAAGCTGATCTGTATTATTTGTCTGTGATGGAACATTGCTTGTGCCCCAATGAATAAAGCTGATCTGCATTATTTGTCTGTGATGGAACATTGCTTGTGCCCCAATGAATAAAGCTGATCTGTATTATTTATCTGTGATGGAACATTGCTTGTGCCCCAATTAATAAAGCTGATCTGCATTATTTGTCTGTGATGGAGTTATTAAACAAGATTTTGATTTATTAATAATCAATTGTCATGTGACCTTATTTTGTCATGTGACCATATTTTGTCATGTGACCTTATTTTACTTCAGACAATCTCTTTTAAGATGACAATTGTCATGTGACCTTATTTTGTCATGTGACCTTATTTTACTTCAGACAATCTCTTTTAAGATGACAATTGTCATGTGACCTTATTTTACTTTAGACAATCTCTTTTAAGATGACAATTGTCATGTGACCTTATTTTGTCATGTGACCTTATTTTACTTTAGACAATCTCTTTTAAGATGACAATTGTCATGTGACCTTATTTTACTTCAAACAATCTCTTTTAAGATGACAATTGTCATGTGACCTTATTTTACTTCAAACAATCTCTTTTAAGATGACAATTGTCATGTGACCTTATTTTACTTCAGACAATCTCTTTTAAGATGACAATTGTCATGTGACCTTATTTTACTTTAGACAATCTCTTTTAAGATGACAATTGTCATGTGACCTTATTTTACTTCAGACAATCTCTTTTAAGATGACAATTGTCCTGTGACCTTATTTTACTTTAGACAATCTCTTTTAAGATGACAATTGTCATGTGACCTTATTTTACTGTAGACAATCTCTTTTAAGATGACAATTGTCATGTGACCTTATTTTACTTTAGACAATCTCTTTTAAGATGACAATTGTCATGTGACCTTATTTTACTTCAGACAATCTCTTTTAAGATGACAATTGTCATGTGACCTTATTTTACTTTAGACAATCTCTTTTAAGATGACAATTGTCATGTGACTTATTTTACTTTAGACAATCTCTTTTAGGATGACAATTGTCATTCGACCTTATTTTACTTCAGACAATCTCTTTTAAGATGACAATTGTCATGTGACCTTATTTTACTTTAGACAATCTCTTTTAAGATGACAATTGTCATGTGACCTTATTTTACTTCAGACAATCTCTTTTAAGATGACAATTGTCATGTGACCTTATTTTACTTCAGACAATCTCTTTTAAGATGACAATTGTCATGTGACCTTATTTTAGTTTAGACAATCTCTTTTAAGATGACAATTGTCATGTGACCTTATTTTACTTCAGACAATCTCTTTTAAGATGACAATTGTCATGTGAGCTTATTTTACTTCAGACAATCTCTTTTAAGATGACAATTGTCATGTGACCTTATTTTACTTTAGACAATCTCTTTTAAGATGACAATTGTCATGTGACCTTATTTTACTTTAGACAATCTCTTTTTAGATGACAATTGTCATGTGACCTTATTTTACTTTAGACAATCTCTTTTAAGATGACAATTGTCATGTGACCTTATTTTACTTCAGACAATCTCTTTTAAGATGACAATTGTCATGTGACCTTATTTTACTTTAGACAATCTCTTTTAAGATGACAATTGTCATGTGACTTATTTTACTTTAGACAATCTCTTTTAGGATGACAATTGTCATGTGACCTTATTTTACTTCAGACAATCTTAAAAAATCTCTTTTAAGATGACAATTGTCATGTGACCTTATTTTACTTTAGACAATCTCTTTTAAGATGACAATTGTCATGTGACTTATTTTACTTTAGACAATCTCTTTTAGGATGACAATTGTCATGTGACCTTATTTTACTTCAGACAATCTTAAAAAATCTCTTTTAAGATGACAATTGTCATGTGACCTTATTTTACTTCAGACAATCTCTTTTAAGATGACAATTGTCATGTGACCTTATTTTACTTCAGACAATCTCTTTTAAGATGACAATTGTCATGTGACCTTATTTTACTTCAGACAATCTCTTTTAAGATGACAATTGTCATGTGACCTTATTTTACTTTAGACAATCTCTTTTAAGATGACAATTGTTATGTGACCTTATTTTACTTTAGACAATCTCTTTTAAGATGACAATTGTCATGTGACCGTATTTTACTTTAGACAATCTCTTTTAAGATGACATAAAATACGGGATACACAGTGTTAATGAAAAGTGTTTTATAAAACTTCAATGTCTATTTCAGACTGTAGATCCTATGAGTTTGAGTGTAGGAACAAGGAATGTCTAAGCATGTCCTACAGGTGTGATGGTCACAACGACTGCGGTTGTACTTTTGACTGTGATGAGAATGGATGTTCCCGACTATCCATAGGTAGGGAATCTCTGCTGATTGGTATAACCCAGATATGTTCAGTGAAATCTAAGAGGCGTTGGGTAGGAATAGATCAAGGAATTGTCCTAGGTACTCTTGGTACAACCCAGATATGTCCAGTGAGATATAAGAGGCGTTGGGTAGGAATAGATCAAGGTATTGTCCTAGGTACTCTTGTGCTGCCAATTTTGATTTCCAAACCATTCCAAAAAAAGAAAACCCTGCATCCACCGCTTCCTTTGCCATCTAGATAGATTTATTAACAAACACATAACTGACAAGGCTGAGTGGAGAATAAAAAGGGACAGCATTTAACAGCTATTGAGATTTTAGAGATGTAAGCTCTAATTAGGGCTGTCAATATTGTTGAAAAATTCTGCCCGGGTACCCGTCCAAATTTCGAACTGGTTCCCGACTTACCCGATCGAAACATCGCATAATTTTCCCCGTCATGACCGCTATACAATGATACCTAGCCACCTTCCATGTACCTCATTTCACACAGTAGTAGATAAATGACGTCAAGCGATTTTGGCTGATTTTTACCCCCCCCCTCCCCCGTCACACAAAAACTTAGAGCCCCCTCCAATATGACTTCACAAAGCTTAGCGGGCGCTCCCCCTTCCCACATTAAAGCCGTACTTCCTTTTTGAAAATGAGCATGTGTCAAATAACTTAATTGTCATTTAATTGTGTATTTAATGTGAAGTTGAACTTTAAAAATCGCTACAAGCTTAAATCCATGTAAAACGTCATTAAATAAATTGTAAGCAATCAAATATTTCAGTGCAACTTTTATTTAAAGTTGCGCGTTTTGATGTGACGTCACATATATTCTTAAACACATCCCTCCCCCTTGTCACGAATGTGTGACCCCCCCCTCCACTAGGTGCGTAACGTCATTTATGGACGGGCCCTTATCCATCTTACACTGTTAGTAACTAATTTATTGACTTTAAAAACTTACAAATTTTAGTGTATTCTTAAAATCAGTTTTTTGGGCAAGGCACAAGCTGTAATGAACACACGAAACACAATCGAATGGGGGGAGGGTGTAGGGGACGGGGGATAGATAAACAACATGGACAATAGTAAACCCAATGTCAGCGTATTTCAAAGATCAAAGTTAGTGTTAAAGCAAGGGTGTTTTTATTAACAAAATCAAACACAGCCTCTTTCATCTCTATGCAGACGTAATGTCCATCTTACACTGTTAGTAACTATTTAATTTATTAACCTTAAAAACTGACAACCTTGTACGCATTATTAACATCAGTTTTTCTAGGTCAACACGTGTTAACGAACACAATAAACACAAGCGAATGGAAAGGGTGCGTTTATAGTATAGGAGTGGATGGGAGAGATGGGGTAGATTGGTATCAATCGGTAGCCCAATGTTGGCATATTTCAAAGCAATGTTAGTGTTAAAGCAAGGGTGTTTTTATTAACAACAAACACAGCCTCTTTCATCTCTATACAGTCCATCCTTATTTTTGGAAGAGGAGTTTTGTTTTCTTTATATGATTCATTGTATGTCCCGTTGACAGATAGTTCTCCTTAGATGTATTTCACAGCATATATTTGTAACAAAAATTTTCATTTGATAAATTGTTTCGTGAGCCGTAAATTAAACACAAAATAGCCTCATGCGAGCCGAAGTTAGGTTAATATAGACATTGAAGCCACATATTCACGGGTACCTGGGCGGAATTTTACTACCCGGGTAATCTCACGGCAATGGGTACTCGGGACGTACCCGTTGACAGGCCTAGCTCTAATACAATGTTTTTTTTCACAAATTTAACTTAAAACAACATGAGATAAAAATCAATTAAAATGTGTGCATTTTTTGTTTAGTCTCATTAAAAGTATAAGCACATGACAGGACTGGAAAATGTTTCCAATATTTTTGAACACTTGGAATTAAAACAGGCTATCTCACATAAAAATTTTGTAAATGCTTATCTTGGTGATTCAGAATTATCATCAATTTAATGAGCAATGTTTTTATGGAGAAAATAAAACCTATTGCCCCATTGAAAATGATTGAATTACATTGTAGATATGAAGTTGTAATGATTCCATTTCACTTGAAGACAGGACCATACAATTTGTGGTGGGTAGCTCAGTTGGAGGAGCTTTGTTCCTATTTATATGCCTTCTAACGTGCATGATAGAAGGACAGAGCAATTGGATAGCATCTAGAGCTGAAGAGGTATGCTATGTTGATGTAGAGTTTAAATAGACATAGCTGAGCATTAGAGTGAAAAAAGAAGAGTTTAAATATGAGAAGGTGTTTTGGGGGTACAGTAGAACCCGGTTAAGTTGACGGCCTAGGGGTTTGCCAAAAGGCGTCGAGATAACCGATGATCGAGTTAAACGAAAACCAATATGGCGCAAAATATTAACATGTGCTTTAATTAGTGATGGCATGATTAATCGGAATCATATCGGGACCCTAATATTTCTTCACTCTTTCCTAAGGTTGTTAAGACCATTTGTTTTTAAGGACCATTTAAAGATAACCCTTTGTTGCGTTAGCGCAGTTTTTTCCCCAAGTACATAACGAATTCAGCTACTCCTGCCCCGCCACGCCACGTCCGTTGGTGATATCATGTCACCTTTCTTGTGCGCTCCCAGTTAACAATAAGTGATTTTTTTAATGGGGCTTGATGTTTGTTACACTGTTTCTGAGTTAGCATCATTCACAGCAGTGATTCCCAGATTGAGCGATACTGTGCCTTGGAGGGCACTTGCGTCACTTTCCTCACAAGCTACACTAATAAATAACCCGCCCCGTGTAACCTACACATCCCCTCATTGTCCCCGAACCATTCTCTTCCAAACCATACCATAAAACTTTTTATAAGACGAGCGCGAAAATATGGTAGTGAGATGGTGAGTGGCATGGATAACTAACATTTTCAAAAGCTGGTGATTGGCATAGTCCCAGAAGTAACACAGCGCTGAGAGCTGAACGCAAGCGGGCTGTGACGTCACAAGCAGACCTGGCGAGATAGAAATTTGATGCCTTCCCTTGGTTATAACAAATCCTAACTAACATTTTCAAAAGCTGGCGATTAGTCATGGGGATTGAGATAACCAACATCAAGTGGCTAAATTTGGCCCTCTTTTGTACTCGAGATATTTGGGTTCGGTGATTTAAAAGAATCGACATAACCGATGAGAAAATGCTAAGACAAATAGAGAATTTGGCTTACAATAAAAAGTCGACTTAATAGGGTTGGCGAGTTAAGTGGGTTCTACTGTAATTCCTTTTAATTAATCGTGTTAAAATTAATATTTAATGTGCTAAAGATATTTAATAAATGTGCTAAAGATGTTTGTCTAATAAATGTGCTTAAGATGCTTATATTAAAACTAAATGTTCAAAATCACTGAGTTGCAATAAAATGAACCCTATTATCAGATAAAATTAAAATGTAAAAATTAGTTCATCAAATCAAGGTTGATTAAAACTTTGTGCCTAAATTCACAGCTAAGAATTAGAGAGAACCAGGCAGAAGAGAGAAGAAAGAAAGCATTCAAAGCGTTCACTAAGTTCATTGGAGAAAAAGAAGTGGTCTAGTTAAAAGAACTTTAAGGACTGGAGGTGAACAGTGATCAATTCTAAAGTTTTTCCTTCTAAATAATTTATACAGATGGTTTGTAAATGTGAATCTTAGACATTGTTTGGTAAGCACACTTGTGTTCATGTACAACTTAGCATTCATATTATGTTCATTTAGTTTCTTAGCTTTCCATTTGTTATAAATCGTTTAAATACAAATTTAATAAAAGATTTTTAAAAAATTTATATTCTCATTTTATTTGTATAAAACTATTCAGTGTCATTTTTTGGTATAATTTTTAACTTGCAAACATAATAATAAAAAGGATTTATTTATCTTATCTTATCAATACAGACGCTCCTTCTATGCAGAAGATAATTGCGTCCACAGACCATGAGAGATGATCTGTTGGCAAGTGATGCAGCGTTCACAGGCCACGGCTTTGTGGGTTCCACGCATTACCCAGCCGCCTAACTAGTGTTAGGTACCCATTCGGAGCTGGGTGACTCAGGGGCGCCCTAGGCCCCGGGAACAAATCCTTGCCTTGACATGGATTCGAACCCGTGACCATCAGTACGCCAGTCGAGCGCACTGCCACTCGACCATCGCGTCCCCAACATTACAAACCAAATGATAATATTGATAGTGGGAATTTCCTAGTCTGATCTAATATTTCAAGCAGCACAAAAAGCTTGAGGCACTAGCACTATGAATACAAGTTTTAACTATAAAGGTCAAGTTGCTAAGTTTGTTACATTGAAATTGAATTTTACTGCTATTTTCTTTTTTATGCGATACAATTTTTGAAATCAATTTTGCACCAATAATAATTGAAGGTCTGATACCTTCAAAGGTGGGCTGACATCTTCACATGGGAATCTAAAACCCTCACAGGGGGTGCTTGACATGAAATGGAAAACACATCTGAGAGCAGGGTGTCATCAAATGACATCATAGCGGAGTGTTACAGTAACATGATCAGGTGGCTACCATCAGACCAAGGAGTGCCTGCATTAAGGAATGTTTTGCATACATTTATTTTGACATTTGCGGGGCACTAAAATTAGGAGTCCTCAGGGTGTTAAGTCCTGTGAATGATTGGTTAGCCTAAAAACTACAAATAAAGGTGTCGGTTGCATGGGGTTCTAACAAAAAGGGGCCTCCAAAAAGGGTACTAACAAAGAAAGCTGATTATTTCCAGGAGAATTTGATGAAAATGAAGAAAATGTTGATGCAGCAATTTAAAAAGGAGAAAGACGTGTTTGATCAATTTAAAAAGGAGAAAGACGTGTTTGATCATTTTCATTAAGTCTATGTTCCTCCATCGTAGTCGACGATAACTACTCTCATCATATTTAAGTTGATAGTCATTGAGGCAATAGCAAATATATTTATAATTTATGGCTGTTCAAGATAAGATTCAATTATTCAAAAATTATTGGTAACCTGAAAGAGTTATTGAATTGATATCCTAAACCCAAATTGAACACTTTCTATGAAGTGTAATCTGCAATCAACACCAAAGCCAAAGATTGATCAAACGTTTACTTTTGAAAGGGACTTTCTAAGATAGTTTTTCAGAGTTTAAACAAGTATACATTTCTTATTTATATATAAACCTGTAAAATTTAAAGTGGATTAAATCTTCATAAATGTTTATCATTGGAAAGAAGAATTATGTTTTAATTTTAACTCGATGAAATTTTAAGTATTAAAAATTTTCAAAATCTGATGACACTGATGTAATCTTTGCATTTATTTCAATGCTCCCATTATTACAAACATGTTTGGAAAGGAGAACAAGTAATTGATGAATATCTTTTGTTTTAATCGTGCTGATGTTCATGAAAGATTTAGTGCATGACAACTAGGACCTATCTCCTGACTGCCACCTCTAGCCAAACACATAAAGGCTTGTCATTAATGATAAATATTAGTATTACTATAACAAACAAAATCAATAAGTATTTAAAATATGCACCAGCGACAGAACTAGAATTATGAGTTATTTGACAAGAAATTTTATTAAACATTTCAGATTTTGAATGCCATTGAGAAACAAATAACAGATGATTATTGTCTATGAAAAAACTTTGACCTTAGGATCTATGTTGTTTATTGGATCCCAAAATTAAATTAAAAAGTGTTAACATAAAACTAAAAAATGTAAAATGATTATAGTATTTTACACATTAGAAATAGAAAAAATGTATATGAGAATTTTGTCCTTCCATGTGAAATAAATGTTTAACAAAAGTTAACATTCTTATAACCTGATACAATGAGAATCTGGGAAAATACCAACAAAAAAGGAATTTATTGAAACAAAGGACTATAAAGTATGGTCCTATGACAAGGCAATCACAATGGCTATTGAACACAGAAAAAAATGATATCAATATTGAATAATATAGTTTCACAAAAATAAAATAAACAAGAAAATACACTATAGTTTCAGTTTGAGCTGCTCAATGATAGCTATGAAAAAACTTTAAATTACGAGTATGGGTTCACATGTAAAAGTTTAACATAAAAGAAAACAGTTAAACTTTTCTTTGATCGAGATACTCTTGTAAAATCATCTTTTATAAACAAATTGTAAAAAGTAAAAGTGATTCAAGTCATTTTTTAAAATGGGAGAGAAAAAAAAAGGAGTTGACTCTCAATGAACATTTTTAACCATCCTATTAGACAAGCAATAGCAAAGTCAACAAATAAGAATAAAACAGTTTCTTTTACTGTTTTCCATTGCCATTGATATTCATCTGCTTAAAAGATTCAGATTGACGATGATCTGCTATGCCTGGGCGGGCCAACTGTAACTGATAGTATGTAGTTAGTGTGGGGAAATCATCTAAGCATTTGGGTGCAAGCACTTGGTTGATGTCTAGCAGATCAAATAGGTTATAGTCAGCAAAAGATCGCTGAAAATAGAACATAAAACAATTATGATTAACATAGTTTAATTTTATGACATGCCATTATTATTTACTTAATTCCTAAAATTACCATATGTAAAAAGAGGGTTTACTAAAGTCATTTGATATCTCAATCATTATGTCATGGTCAATTTAACTTTATTTGCTCAATAACCATAGCAATTTATTTGACTAGACAGAATAAACTTTCAATGAAAGCAACTGTATGTATCTTAATCCTAATAGTTGTATATATCAATCACTGATTCCAGAAATTATTACATTTTACAGAAAGGAGCCAAAGTCAATATTGCTTATCTAGTGATTTTAAAGGAAAATACCATACCTTGTTTCCAACACAACAACCAGATTTGTCAGCTCCATTTTCTGAGAGTAATTTCTAAAAGAGAAATAAGATGATAATTTTATTACTTTTTTAAAAATGTCAATAATAATAATAAATTATATTATTACAATTATTGAACGATTAAAAAATATAATCGATTCTTATAAATATAAATAGACCATGAAAACAATTACAGGTCAAATTTTAAAAAAATACAACTCTTTTTCTCCGGATCAATGCTCTCATCATCGAATTTAAAAAGACGTTTTTGACGGATCGACAATAGGAGCGTTGAATTATTAATAAAACAACCCCGTAAAAACAAAGTTTTTGACTATAAATCCCTTATATATGAGACATAACTAAAATTATTGATTATGTTCAAAGGCGACAAACATTTACAGACTGAAACCGAAATTATCTCCCCTGGCTTTAAAACTGGTGGAAGGGGGTGTGGACATGGACGGGTGGCGCCAACGCGTTCCTCAACTCAAGGTGGTTTACCTGGTTAAAACACGAGATGTGTTCACCGATGGCTGGCGTGAAGTCAAGTGACCCGTAAAATGTAAACAATAGCGACCGCTACATATAGTTTATATAGATAAACTAAAAATGCATTAATTTAATAACTGTACGTTCGATCGATCTGAATTTTTGATACAATGCATTGTTAGGTGACACGAGCCAATGTGTCAAATTTCAGCTCGATGGCATCACGGGAAGTGGGTCATTTTTTACTTTTGTTTTTCCGCCCGCCCAAGACAGAGAGAGACGGCGGTGAAGTTAATATAAGGGATTTAAAAATGGCTTGTTACGTTTCTTTTCTTAGTTATTGAGCTAAAATTACTTTTAATGAAATCTAGAATGATTTCCCATGAATAAAAAAGTCTGAAATTCTTTGAATGTGTTTTCACCGCAAAAGAAGGGTTTTAAAGGCTTGTTTTTATTTTCGTTTTGATGTTTGTTTACAAACATGGATATTCAACCAGCTCATCTGGTTATTGATCTAATATTATTTTAAATACTAGGATGATTAACAAGAAAAAGGTATTGTTTTTTTATGATGATTCAGATAGTAATTTTAAATTGCCAATGAATCACAATCCTTGTGCTAGTAGTGGTAGTGAAATTGACACTGAAGTTAACAATTCATCTGTTGATGAACAACTAGCCCCGCCCCCATCTCAAATGCCTTGATAAACTAATAATATTTCTGCAACAAATAATAATATAGACTATAATCAAAATATTATATATTGATTCTAATTTGAAAGTTGCTACACTTGGCACTAAAACTAAGTGCAATTTCGGATAGTATTTAAAATCATTTCTAGTTGCAACACATTGTACATGTATAGCTTCCAGTTCCACTGTAAACCGTTAAATTTGGTATTATTTTCATGTACGGGTGACCATGGATATTGAGCTCTGATGTTTTATTTTGCTTTTTTTTAATGTGAAGTTATTTCTGTTTTCTTTAAATATGAAAATAGTTCAGAAAAAACACCATTTTCTTACATTTTGGATAAAAATGTTAATTTTTGTGACTTTGAATGAGGTTTTGTAACAAAAAAAATGTGGTATTTTTACTTTCATTTTTTATTTTCACTAAAGCAAAATCATCATATCTATAAAAATGAAAGTGTATCTGTCTGCTTGTCCTTTATAGCTGACTAAACCATTCATCCGATCACCATGAAACTTTTGGAGACTTTTAAGTACGCTCCCGGGATGGTAACTGGCAATTTTTTTTCCTCAAAGTTTAACACTCATGGGGCTCAGGGGGCCCATAATGTGATTGTTTTCTTATATGAGCTATATAAAAATTAGTTTAAGCGATAGCTACTGGGTGAATTGATGGATCTTAACCAATTTTTGAATATATAACAACTTGGTAACCAATATTGAATTACTTTACGGCAATGATTTCCTAATATCAATTCCTTTGGGGCTAGGGGCCCAAAATGTCTTTTTTCATAAACGTTTAAGATTTTATTTCCCATTCATTTATGAACGATCTTGAGATATATAGATAAATATATACATTACGAAATTAAATGAATTGAACAGGTGTTTTGAACTTTATATCTTGCACTAATGGGCTCTGGGGCCCTTAATGTCATTCTTTGCTCATATGAGCTACATAAAAATTAGTTTTTACATTAGCTACTAAGTAAATGAATTGATTTTAACCAAACTTTGTATACAAAAACTTGGTAGCCCATATTAAAAAATTTAAGGGCACTAAACTTCTAATGTCAATTTCTTCGGGGCCTAGGGGCCCCAAATGTCTTTTTTGTATACTCTTAAGATATTATTTCCCACTCAATTTTTAACGATCTTGAGAAATATATCCATGATGAAACTGAATTTAAATTAACAGGTTTTCAAAATGTACACCTTGAACCGAATCGGGCCGAGGGCCCCTTAATGTAGTTTTTTCCCCATATATTAGCTATATAAAAATTATTTTAAGCGTTAGATAACGAGAAAATAACTGGATTTTGACCAAATTTAGTATATAAAAACTAAAGAGCCTATATTAAATTACTATAGGGCACTGAGCTTCTAATGTCCATTCCCTCGGAGCTGGGGGCCCCAAATGTTGAGAAATATAGCTTGAGAACAACGGCAATAAAAAAATTAAATAATTAAATTATCACTCACTTTGGGGCCAGGGCTCTAAATATTGTTTTTTTCTTCTGTAAGCTTTTTAATTATTAATTAATTTATCCGTTTGCTATGCAACTTGGACTTTTGTTTGCACAAATCCGCGAAGGTTTCTGGCTTAATTTTTTTAAAAACATACTGCTCATTGGTTTCTTTTAATTTATTCATTTTTACTGAGATCGTTGCAACGCACGACGGGTCTGCTAGTTTTTTTTAATGAAAATAAAGTAATGAGTCTGTGTTGCCTGAAAACATCATTCTCTTCCCTTTAATTAATTACCAAATATATCACTATCTGATATATTATAAAAAAGTTATTAACATTTCAAGATAGCATGTTAGCCCGCGGCCTATTTCAAGAATGGATAATTCTGTCAGAATGAGGAAAATAATTCACGAGAAAAAGAGTTAATTAAAAAAAGGGAGATAATTATTTTAAGTTAGAAAGTTACACTTGTGTTAAATAATTGCCCAACATTAAAATCATTGATGAGATCACTGGTGTAATTTAGAGACAGTAGTTGTGGGAGATAAGGTCCAAAATTCAAATGTCATTTTTTAGAACATTGCCATTATATCAGATTCTCTGAAAAATTATGAAAGCAGGAATCACCCATTCATTAAAAAATTTCACCCTTTTGTTGTGTGGTAAGTAGGCCTGTCAACAGGTACCTCTGCACGCCCAAATACCCGGGTATTAAGTTTTTTCATTTGAAATACTCGCTGTGAAATACATTTATCACAAAAACGCTTCAGTTGAAGTATCTGTCAACGGGAAATAAAGTACAGTCCGGGCAAACTACAGTGTATTTTGTTCCGCCTTTTTAATCTGAACATGAAACAAAAAAAAGTAAAACACAAAAAGATTTTGGTTCTTTGAATAAATCAATGACAGGACGCTAATTAATTTTATCTACCCCCATCCCTCACTCCTCCCTCCATACCTATCCCGACATACTAAAAAAGCAACTCATTCTTTTTTCTTTTTTTTTAAATTTCAATCTTCAAAGATATTTACTGTAAAAACAAAAATAAATGAAAGATTTTGAGTTTTTTTAAAAATCTAGACAAAACAAATGGATGAAAATAATTTGGACTTGATTTAAATTTTAAAATTTGAAGGGAGGTTTGTAAATGGTTGGTGCTGTAAATTATCACAGGTGTCGGCGCACCTCGCTGAAACGATTTAACAAATCTGCATCCTTTCCATTCGCTTGTGTTTCTTGTTTGTCGACACATGTTAGCCTAGCACAAAACCTGATTTTAACAAGACGTACAAAGTTGCCAGTATTTAATTTTAATAAATTTAAAAGTTACTACAGCCGCCTAGCTGCATTCCAGATGCTGGGCCCGTATGACCTGACTGAACGTTACGTCATTGTTGTTGAAATTTTGTTTGAATGTTCATTTTACTGTATATTCAGTGTATGAGCATGATGAATGCACTACAGCAGGAATAAAGTTTGTAGTGCACAATAGTATTTCATTGGCTTCTGTGTGAAATGTGGTGCAAGGATGTTGGCTAGGCTGCATTGTATAGCCGTCATGACAGCGAAAATTATGCGGCATTTTGAACAGGTAACTCGGGTACCCGTTCGAAATTTGGACCGGTACCTGTGTGCGTATTTCAACAATATTGACAGCCCTAGTGGTAAGGTCTGCAAGGCATGCATTTGAATACCGTCTAGTAATAATTTAAAAACCCAATTTCTAACAAAAAATATTTTTAAACCAAAAATGCTTTTCGTATTCCATTTGCTATTTCTTAAACTTGAAACAAAAACCAACTTATGTGACTTTATTTTCCCTATTACTATGCCATTATGCTTTAAAATTGTATGCCATTATGCTTTAAAATTGTAACGTATTTTTTTATTTCAAGCATGGTTCTCCTTATCCTATTCCTTACCTCAAATGGCTGGAGCTGTGCAGGCAGTTCAGCAATATAATTATCTTTTCCATTTTCCTTCAAAGAAACAAAATTATTAATCAACTTTTAAAAAATGAAAGTAAGCATGATAATAAAAACAATTGTTAGTTTATTCAATACATAAAAAATAATTAATAGGCTGTTAATTGAAAAGACATTTTTTTTAATTGTGTCAAAATAAGGAGAAAGTTTATAGGCAGTTGAAAATTGAAATTATTTTGATAATTTAATTAGAGAATAATGTAACACGTTTAACTTACATAGTTCTTATAGATCAAGGTAAGGTACTTTACTCTTAGGTCTTCGATGCCATCATTGATCATATCAATCAGAGCAGCCTCTTGTTCATTGTTACCGTAGAGTCCTAAATTATAAGTGTACAAATGGTTGATTCACAATCATTTTCTGTTTTGATGACACTTTTTTTTTAAGTTAAAAGTAAAAAAAAAGTAAACAAAACAGAAATTTTCCATGAAAAATCCCCATTTTTTAATGTTTTTTTGAAATTTTAGCAATTATCAGTGGCTAATAATAATTTTTAGAAAAAGTTTCAATATTAAGGCCAAGCTACTGAATATGGAGATTATTTTCCATGCGGTTATATACACTACACAACACACCCAACTTGGTCAACAAACTCAAGATTATTTCAATGTATTATTTATTAATACAGTAGAACCCGGTTAAGTCGACAGCCTAGGGGTATGCCAAAAGGCGTCGAGCTAACCGATGATAGAGTTAAACGAAAACCAATATGGCGACAAAATATTAACATGTGCTTGAAATTTCTTTATGTACATGATAAGGTTGTTAACGGTTAACCGGTTAGTCGTAACTTCGGTATAAACTTATTACGCGGAGTTAATATTTTGTTGTGTTGCAGCAGAATACCAGAACCAATACGCAAGCGACCGTGACATCAAAGCGTCTTCTTACTATTCCAGTCTATTACTATAAATAATATACCCGTCATCACTATTAGTTCGTTCGCCTGCAGCTGAGGAAAGATTTAAAAATTATTTTTTTTACTTTGCTTAGTTGTCGAGGCACTGTACGAGAGCTAACACTAACACACAGCGCGCGTATGATATGAGCAACGGTTTAAGCCAAGGCCGCGACTGTTATTGATACTATTTATATTACGAGTCATTAGAAAGACGTAACAAAGATACTGGGCGATTAATCGGTCTTTTAGTGACAGTTTTCCTGCAAGTTAAAGGCATTTGACGTAAGATTACCACATTAATATCAAAACTGATATTTGCTTTAAAAATGCGTACGACAAGTGAAAGATAAACTCTCTTTAAAGTACGAGAACTAACACACAGTGCGGCGATGCTAAAATGTTACTATTCAGCGCAAGAGAGCTGAAAACAAACAGGCTGTGACGTCACATGTTCTTTGAAGTCACCATCAGACAGCGCGAGGTGAAAATTTCATCATTGATACACTCTCTCTTAGTTGCTTTTTACCCGTGATGTCATACACAACAAGCCCCCGCTTCCCTCTGCGCGTCTTCATTCTCGACACACGCTGTGTGACCCAGTTTTACACATGCCCAGCATAAAATAAAACCCACCGTCGCTTCTCGATACAAATCTTTATTTTCTTTTCTAAAGATATTCGTTTATCTTAAAAAATAAAATGATTAATGCATCAGGAAATGAATTAAGTTTAATAATAATATAACATGCACTGCGAAATAATGAGGATTAAACTCGTCAAACTAATTCAAACACGGATAAAAGTAAAGGGAAACAAGATAAAAACATCCGGTTATTTTAATTGAAATCTTGTAAAATGACACAATAGCCGGAAGTCTCGAGGAAAGCGAGATTTTGATGCTATTTTTAACTAAAAATGCGAGAGTGCGTCGCTAGGTGAACAAACAGGGATCAAGCTAACCAACATTAAGTTGCAAATTTGGCCCTCTTTTGTGCTCGAGGTATTAAGGTTTGGCGACTTAAAAGAATCGAACTAACCGATGAGAAAATGCTAAGACAAAGAGAGAATTTGGCGGTTCCAATAAAAAACGTCGACTGAATAGGGTTGGCGAGTTAACCGTGGTCGAGTTAAGTGGGTTCTACTGTATTTATATTCAATACAGTAGTGATTAGAAAAAAAATATGTGCAACTTTTTTTTGTTCCAAATCAAGTCTTTAACATTTCCCTAACCAGAAAATCAATGATAAATGTACCATGTTTTCTTCCAAGATGGCGAAGAATGGCATTTGTCTGGACAAGGAAGAAGTCATTGTCTTTAAGTGCAGGAACCTGGCCAAATTGCTGAAAGAAATACAATAATAAGTACAGTCAGGGGCAGATTAAGACTGCACGGGGCCCCTGGCTGAAAATCAAACTGGGGCCCTATCCAGCCAGCGTCCCTTTAAATAAAATGATTGCTAGCAGCTAATATAAGACTGTAACTTGTAACTAAATAGTTCATCGGTTCCTTTAACATACTTTGTCTGTACTACGGGTTCGGCCTTCCCAGCCATAAAGATTATTCATGAAAAAATGGAATACGAAGAAATAACTGTTTGCCGGTATCCTAATATTGAGTGTAAGAATACAATTTAAAAAAAATAAATTTGTTCCCACGCCGGGAATCGATCCCGTGACCGCTTGCACAGCAGATCGACTTTCTACCTGAAGACCATACGAGCCTGGTGAAAAATGTTAATTTTTAATATATAAACAATAATCTTTAATATTTTCTCTTAGTGAGCCTATAAAATCAGTTGTTTTTTTTTAAAAATTAATTTATTTAATTTATGATATTTTCAGGAATTCATGCAAAAATTTGTCCATCTTTCTTATAAAATATAATAAATTTGGGGGCCCCTAAATCATCGGGGGCCCCTGACTTTAGCACATTCAGGCCCCCCCCCTTAATCCACCATAGAGTACAGTGTACCCACACAAAGGTGACATAATTTAACACAAAATATTTGTCATTGGAGCAATTTTCTCAAAATAAAAACTCCTTTATTTCTATTGCTTATATAAAATGTGATTCCTTTTCAACATTAAAATGTTGAAAAATATTCCTTCAGTCTTTAGTATTACATTCAAAGTATTTACTGTTAAGGAGAGTATAGCAAGTACTTTTTAGCCTGAGAGCCGAGGAGTTAAAATAAGCTAACACTTATTACTTGTGTTACATTAATAGAGCAAGAAATAAAATACTTGATAGAAGGATATAATGTAATAGATGAAAACATTACCATTTGAGGCTTCCATTCTTTCAGCCAATTCTCCCCACAATTAATTTCTTCATATGCAATGCCATTGTCTTTGAATAAAAGTCTAATAGCCTCACCTCGACCTGATAAAGTAAATTTATGAATATATTTACTAACATCTCATTGTAAAATTTTTAAAAAATATTTGAAAATAATGGGGTTGGTTATCTATATATTACAAATGAAAGAGCAAAGGTTGGCAATTGCGTATTAGAGATATGTAAGATTAGGTCTATGAAGAACTTTTGATTACAACTCAATGCAAATTTTTATTTGTACATAATGTTCCTGTTAATATGTAGGGAGTAAAAATGTATATTAATGTTTTGCAAATATCAGCATCATTTAATCACTAGTTATCTCAACAGCAACAATAAATAGTCTTATGACAAATTATATGTCCACTGTTTGCTTTTTTATTTTAGTGCATGTGAAATAGTTTCTATGTTAAATGGACATATTTGAAAACCAGTGAAGTAGGTGCAATTTTGCGGTCATAATTTGGGAGTCCCAAAATCTGAATATTATACTATAAAAATTGAGAAGAGTGAGCATCCAAGACTTTGTGATAGTTGAAAGATAGAACATAATTACACAGGTAATTTCAACTTACACTCGTTTCTTTCTTAAAAATAGCCAAATTTAAAGATATACCATATATATTCGTTCTATAGCCCGTTTGTTCATAAGCCAACCCCCCCCCCTCTTTTGAGAAGAGAAACGTATTAAAAGTGTGTAACCTGCTTGTAAACCGACCCACCAAAAATAATAGGACAGCTTAAACAAAATGGTACACATTTTTTTTTAAAACTACAAGCTAAATCGGCCATTATGATTGTTTACTTTGTACTACCTATCTTTCTCTTTGTGTTCTTTGTTAGGCTATAGAGTTACCGGTATTTTTTATTATATTTTTTTACTTTGGTTAACAGTGGCAAAAGCGCGTACATTAAAATTCGTTGTTGTAATTGTAAACAAAATTTGTAAAACAATTTATTAAAACATTCACAAAAAGAAATAAAATGATTAAATAGGTAAGTGCTGATGTATAATAATATTTTATAGCTTCTGGTAGAGCAGTCGAATCTTGTAGAATGTAGAAAAGGACCTTGACGATCTATAATAACAACACCGATATTCAATGTACGTGCAGAAATCACCTATGACCCACTCGTAAGCCGACCCCCCAACTTTCCCCCCTAGATTTTGTCCAAAAAAGGTCGGTTTTAGAACAAGTATATACGGTAGTAATAAAAACATGCTTTAAAAAATATTCTATAAAAATAGATTTTGTCAATACATACGTACCCTTAACATTAAAATAGATAAGCTGGTATTTTCCCACTGAAAAAAAGGGGAGTAAACTTGTATTAAAGTTGTATGGATTTATTTAAACATGAATTACTGAATAACTTAAACTGCAAAACATATGGGAAGGCCTAAAGCTCATGCTCTTTACAGCTCCAGATAGATCTCTCTATGTGCACCATCTGTCAGGCTGCACTGCATTGAAATATTTATTTACAAGTAGATTACATGTTACATATGTCAAGATGTCTCTATTCAAACTGGGATGCAAAGATTCATTTAAACAGTTGCAAAATTGTAAAACATAACAAAACAATCTGCTGATACTCGACTCTTCCATGCTTCTAGCTTTTGTTTCTGCTCATCGTTTTTTGTCTGCCATTGTAAAGCATGAAGCCATCCTTCCTTGCATAGAGATATTGAGCTCATTAAAAATGGAAAAGATATTAACCAAGTAAGCCAACATGGCTGTCCAATTCTCATTTCAAAATAGTTGAGACCAATCCGGTTTTTATCTCATGTAGAAATTGGTCAATCTTTTTTCGCAATTCAAAAACTCTTTACAGTAATTTGGCTCAAGACAAACAACGCACATCACCATGCAGCCATGCAGTAATAATAAGAGCTTTTTCTGTCCATCACCACTCCGTCACATAATGCAACAAATAATCTTAAATTAATATTTTTAATGTAGAGGCCAGCTCAAAACCTGGGCATCTATTTCAAATTAAGAAACAAACCCTCCCACCAAAAATAAACAAATTAATTCATCAGTAGAGGCCATCCATATATTACGTACGCACAAAAAGTCATTTTTTAGTACCAGCCTTCCCCCATGTTGCACCCAGGGCCGTCTTAACGCATAGGCCTGTTGGGCATTTACTCGGGGGCCCACGAGCATAGGGGCCCCATGGGAATATGTTTATTTATATATATTATGTATATTGATTTTTTATTCCTGCGGGGGAGGGGCCCAACACTATTTCTTTGCCCGGGGGCCCAAACTGGTGTAAAGACTGCTCTGGTTGCACCCCATACATTTTTGTGATCCCCCTCCCCTATGCGTACGTACAAATTAGCTTCCCCCCGCCAGTTTGAAAAATTAATTTTAAGCCATAGTCACAAGATATTGACTTTACTCTTTATAGTTTTTTGTATTATCGTGTTTTTCATGTTGAAATTATGAAAGAAATACAATAGAACATTCAAATTGTATTGACTTGAACACTGCATCAAAATAACTGATAAAATAAAACAATATAAGCAGTGAAATCGCCATCCAGTTTTGTATATATAACAGCTGAGGCACCGGTGGGCACAAGAGAAACTTTTACTAATTTCAAGAAATGGAAATATGGGGCCATCCATAAATGACGTCACACACCTTGGGGAGGGGGGGGGGCTGTCACACATTTGTGAAGATGTGTGACGAGGGGGAGTTTAAGAATTGTGATGTCCCGTCAAAACACGAAACTTGAAATAAAATTACTTAAATGACAAAAAAGTGATTTGAAACATGCTCATTTTTAAATAGAAAAAAGGTTGTGTTGTTTTTTTTTGGGGGGGGGGAAGCTTTGTGATGTAATATGGGGAGGGGAGGGGGTCTAACTTTTTGTGACGATGTGTGACAGGGGGTGAAAAATCTGCCAAAATCATGTGACGTCATTTATGGACGGCCCTTATAAATCAGAAGGATATATTTTGGGTAATGTGTGAACGTTTGGTCTGAATCAAATGTTAATTACTTCCAAGTAATTAAAAATTCAGAATTTCGTTTGCATTAAATTATAAAACATTATTGCATATCAGTCTTGACTCAGTCGGTTTCTAATGCCGCTTGCAGCCTGAGCGGTTTACGCTACTGAGCTTAGTATTATGCAAATTAAATTTGTTGTGCATACGTACACATTCAGTCGAGACCCCCCTACCCTCCCCGTACACACAATCCCGATCTAGTCTAAAAGTACACATTATTAATAATGTTAAATTATTAATCTAAGTCTGTCTAAGACAATCTAAGTCTAAATTTTAGACTTGCCGGTAGACTAATAATTTAAATAATTAAATTAAATGTGTAGTGAACTGTAGTGTAGTGATACAGTAGTGTTATAAGTATAAGTTAATAAGTTATAATAGTCATAGTACTTAGTAGGTAATAGTACACAACTACAATTCATCAATTCAAACTGTAATTTGAATTATTTTCTAAACTAATGTAAAATGTACCGTTAAGCGCTTATTAAAAAGCATAATTAATTCATTTTTAATAGTATCTAAGTAGTATATCATTTTAAACATTTCAATCAAATACAATTTTTTTTTAAATTAGTTTGATTTGATTCGGCTCGCTCTGCTTGATTGAACTGGTCTGATATAATAATCAGTATCCCGGTCGTAAAATTATATTGATCTGAAAAACCTATTTAGAAATTTTATACTGATGTATATGTCATATCAAATAAATTAAATAAATATGGAAAACATTAATATTGTCATCTGAAATGATGATGAATGATACTTTTCTGAATAAAGTCCTAATGCCTAATGTCAACCAAATGCAGATACTCTCCAGCAGTCAGCGGACGCTATTTTAAAACCCTACAGTGCCAGATTTTTAAAACAAACCAGAAGTTGTTTATTAATTTAAATGAAATTTACTCATTTTTAATTTAACACACGCTTCAAATATATATTTTTAAAATCAAATTTATTATATGTATATTTTTAAACCGATACTTGAGAGCAGAATTCATTGACTTGATATCAAATTTTATACTTCTGCTAGAGTGGGTGATTCTTGGAGTGTCTGCAGCTATTGACGGATTAATTAATCAGTGTCGGATTTAGACTTGATGGGGCCCTAGGCCCTAAGCTATTTGAGATATGGGGCAGGGCCGGCTTTAGGCATAGGCAAGCTAGGCAGCCGCCTAGGGCCTCCTATTAGTCTCATCATTATGGGGGCCTCGCACAAGAATCTTTCCATATTTATTTTTCTATTACATTTAGGGCCACCAAATTCACTTCGCATAGGGCCCCCAATTCCCTTAGGCCGGCCCTGTATGGGGGCCCTTTTGAAGTCCAGATATTCTATGTCAGTTCCATTTTTTTAAATCCGGGGGCCCCAAGAAGGCGGAGACCCTAAGCTATAGCTTTTTTAACAAATAGGTAAATCCAGCACTGTAATTATTATTTGTTACGTATCATAGTATCATAAACAAAGAAAAAGCGTCGGATAATTTATGACAAAAGATATCTGAGGTGTTATCTTATCTGTTACAGACCCACCTTCTATACAGAAGATTATTGCGTCCTACGCTCATCCACGGTTTGGGTCTCGTCTTGCATTGTTATTAGAGTTTTAAATGTGATAAAGTGTTAGTTTTAAATGTGGTAAAGTATTGGTTTTAAATGTGATAAAGTGTTGGTTTTAAATGTGATAAAGTGTTGGTTTTAAATGTGATAAAGTGTTGGTTTTAAATGTGATAAAGTGTTGGTTTTAAATGTGATAAAGTGTTGGTTTTAAATGTGATGAAGTGTTGGTTTTAAATGTGATAAAGTGTTGGTTTTAAATGTGATGAAGTGTTGGTTTTAAATGTGACAAAGTGTTGGTTTTAAATGTGATGAAGTGTTGGGTGTTGGTTTCCCCGGTTTCCTCAAGCAACCCATTCCACGTGTTATTCTTGTCAATATTGAATCAGGCAGCTCTTTTTTTTTGAATTTGTATAGTTGATCGATATTTTTCTTGTTGGGTGGGTTTGGTACAGAAATAATTAATAGAAAGTACCGCCATAAATGACTTCACGGTGTATTGGTTATTAATAGAAAGTACCGCCATAAATGACTTCACGGTGTATTGGTTATTAATAGAAAGTACCGCCATAAATGACTTCACGGTGTATTGGTTATTAATAGAAAGTACCGCCATAAATGACTTCACGGTGTATTGGTTATTTTTCACCACCTTCAAATATTTGATACCTCAAAATATTTCGACACATAAAGGAAATCACTCGGTGTTTGTAGTATTTTAAAGGGTCTTCCTCCCCACTCCCACACATATTAAAAAAGCAAGAACTCGTCCGTACACAAACTATTTTTAAAATAAGCAAGTCCCATAATGGGAGTGATCTCCAAACAATACCGTAATATTCGGCAAGGAAAATCTTTAACTATTTTCGCCATATAACAAGTTTGATGCATTAAACAGAGTTGTGTGCTGATAATGCGAATAGTGTGATCAGTTAAAAAAAACAACAAGAACATGATTGCAAAAGTGGTCTATTTTAAGGTTTTATCATAAATTTTAAAATAAATTTAATTAATTTAATCTGCATAGAAAGAGAACTTGAACTTCAACGGCAAAAGGCATGAATTTGGAGGGGGGAAAGTGTCGTTAGGTTAAGTGATGGGATTGAAAATTGATTCTCCTTTTGTTAGCAACCCGCCTTTTTGCGACAGGCGAATTTATAGTATGTAGTAGCTTGGTCTAATCATAAATGCAGAGCAGGGGGTGGGGGGGGGAGAAAAAAAAGTCTGACGAAGTGGTGGAAATGGTTCTTGGGCTTGCGTTTATTATTCAACAGCTGAGCCTAAGCAGATATCCATAACAGCAGGGAGTATAACTCTCACTTTTGTCCTTTGGCCGATGATAGCGTCCCCAGTTACCTCACATGTCCTAAGTCGCTGGTGTTCACCGTTTCATAATAGCAATAATGTTTAGCTATAATTTTCACTCATTGTGAGCTGAATTCCGTTATTCGAAAGCTGGATGCGTTCATTTCAAAAGACAGATCTTCCTTTGAAGTTGCAATTCTATGAGCAGTATCACTGGAAAAAGCGTCGCGTACTTCTCGCTGTTAACCAATCAAATCATCGCTCGCAAGCGTCTACGCTCTCAAGAGTTATAAACGAAACAACGATTGGCCAGAAGGTTGTCACCTGCGCGTGCGTTACTGAATTTAGATTCTTTGATGTGCGTTAGGTGCAGGTGTTCCTGGCCTTGTGAGCATTGTTTCTCAATTAAACGACCCGTTACAAGAAGGTTGATGTAGAAAAGAAGTCAAAATATTATTTTCAAGATCTAATTATTCGTTTTTGAAAAAAAATATAAACAAAAGTTTAAACCATTTACTAAGATCTACGTTTGTATTTCTTTTTCGATGGCAAGGTCAAGGTAGCCCTAACTGGGTAATGAAGGAAAACCAATGTGAAAAAAAAACTCATAGTGTAATTGTTATTATATTACCACTGATAAAAAATACACCACTTTACATGACAGTTTGAATATGGTCCAAACAATGTATTTATCTGAGTAAAATAGAACGATATTAAATATATCAACATGAAACCCAAAAATCACAGGAGTCTGGAACAAAGTTTGAGTGGCTTTTTCATTCATAAATTTGTTTGACTTGAAACATTTCTAGTTGAACTTTTAGACCAGGTGTTTGTAAATTGTAAATACCATTCAACTCTTTTAGAACAATTCAATACCGAGCCAGTTGTCATTTATAAATTGGCCTTCTGCCACAAGTGTAACAATGTATTCGAATATTGGGAACTTCAAGGGTATTTGTATACCTTCTTCTTTATTTTTCTATCTTCTCATTCATTCCCCCCTCTCTCTCTCTCTCTCTCTCTCTCTCTCTCTCTCTCTCTCTCTCTCTCTCTCTCTCTCTCTCTCTCTCTCTCTCTCTCTCTCTCTCTCTCTCTCTCTCTCTCTCTCTCTCTCGTATATTTTCTCTGTATTGATTCTAGTTTTTCTCTGTACAATTGTTTATTATCCCTGCCCTCTGTCTCGTCTCCTCGAGGGTGAGCTGGGGGGGGGGCGGTGGGAGAATGAACAAAAGGGCGAGCAGATGGCACCCGCCTGAATTTTGCGCGCGTGGCTTCGATCGATACTCTTCAGATGTTCACTCACATTAATCCACACACACACACAAATAACACGGACCCGGTTAGGCGTGAGACGGGGCTACCGTTGTGAACTTTGACCTACCCCTCCCGCCTGTTACGAATTTGCGATCGTAATACAAAGGACACAGTGTCATCCTGTTAGGGGTTATATCACAAGTAGATTGAACTCAGCTCCATGTTGATCAATTGTATATTTATTAATTTATGGAACAAGAAATTATTAGTTTATTTGTGTATTGGAGAGATCCTAAAAACGATTGAGAATCACACTACGTTACGAGAGAGGGAGAGAGTGAGAAAGAGAGAGAGAGAGAGAGAGAGAGAGAGAGAAAGAGAGAGAGGAGAAAGAGAGAAATGTGAGTGGGGATTGGGTCGAGGAAAAACAGAGAATAAATATTTGTAAAACGTTGACAGAATGACGGAGAAGAGTGTCACGGGTTCCATTCTCGGTGCTGGCATGGCCCCCGGAGCATTGTGCTGGCCACACAATCCCTTGCTCGTTAGTGGTATCTAGATAAAACTTGTGAACACTACTTCACTTGCCCCATAGTCCGTCATGGACTGGAAAGGGGGTCATTATTAAACATGGTCATTACCTTTAATAAATAATAAACATGGGGGCATTCCTTTAATAAACAATAAACAGGGGGACGTGGTGGGGTGGCAAGGCAATCCGTTGTGTCTCAATAGACGTAAAAGGTTTCAAAAAGGATTTTTAAAAAAAATTCTCTTAAAAACATGTAATCATGAGAATCGTTTGAAATACGACCAGACCAATAATAAATACATTAAAAATTATGACATACATATTGAACACAAAATGCAACTAACATAATTTAATTTTAAACAACCCAGTTTTAATAATAATCATACACATCGCTCAGAATATTACTGAAGTCAAGTTAGCTATAAAATAATAAATAATTGATAAAGGTCAATGTCATTGCGTATCTTTGTATACAAAGTTAATTTTGCATATATAATACAATACAACAAAATTTTGCATCGGCCCATAGATAGGTTTACGTTGATACAAATTCTTTAAGGGTAAAATATTTAAAAAAAACACCCTGGTATCCATTTGATATTAAGGGAGGCCACTGTTCTTTCTGGATCAGTGCACGTGCGAGAGTGACACGTGCACGCGCGCTGCGGGAATGATTCCAACTATTTCAAATGTGTGCCGGCTCTGATTTGAAATTCTGAAACAGAGGGAAAGGGTCCTTGCTTCAGTCCAACTCAGGTGAACTCGGTGTTACCAGTCGCGAATTTTTTTCAATTTCACTCAAACCAAATCGTAAATTAAGACTGCATGGAGAATGGAGGTGACAATGATAACTGAGATAATTTGGAAAATTGAAATGAATCAATCTTTGTGAAATTTTCAAACCACATGACTTCTTGGTGAGTATTGCTTTAAAAAGTAATTTAAAAAATACTTATATTTATTGTTTTCAATTCACTCGCTACTTACTCATTGCTTATTTATTTATTTTGTCAACTCAGATTTTGGGCTATAGAAAAGTGCCCTTATTTATAAAACTGTCCGACAACCTGTTAGTATAATTTGAAAGTCGGTTGAAATAGATTTGGTTCTATGTCCGTCATACAGGTGAAAGTTGGTTAAAAGCAAATTTGACATTTAGACTTTAAACCCAAATTTGTTTTTGTGTTGCAATAAATATATTATTCTTATAGGTACTATGGCTTAGCTAGGTTGTTTTTTTTCCAGCCCAATGGGTGTCATTATGAACCTCTTTCACGGAGAAAAAAATCTCTTGAGTTCGCCTAAATCCCGGGACGGGCGTTCCTCCTTCTTTCTACCCACAACCCATTCCCTTTGTGGCACACTCACTCAGACATATTACTACTAAACTGTAGTCCAATGTGATATTGTGTGCTATAGATATTTTTTCTAATGCTTATCGTATTATTAATAGGAATTAAGACGTTTCGTTTAACCACGAGTTATCTGCCCCTTGGCTTCGTTCGCTCTTTAAGGGCTATAACGGATATATGGTTAATTATGATTTTTTTAAACAATAAAAGAAAACAAAAGTAAACAGCAAATTATTACTAAAAATGGTTAAAAAAGACAATACATTCAATTTTAGTTCATGATTTTATTTGCCACCAAGCCACTTGAACATCGTTGTTCTTTTCATTACAAGAATACATTTGTACACATTAATTAAACAAATGACGCGTGGTACGGCCCGAATCGTCTATGTACGAGTCACTTGGCCAGCAGCAGCTGTGACATCACGCCGATGTTGTCCCACTGAGACCGCCACGCGATGTAGCTCCGCCCCCCAAGCCAGTCGTGGGAATATGGCAGTTGAAAATCAATGGATTGGCCTAGATTCCTTCACTGCGTGTGTAAACTACACATGACCTAGCATTCTTCTTGCCGGCAACTTTCCATTAATTTACTACACAACCTGAAGCTTAGAGGTTCGTGTGCATGCGAGAGTTTCTTACTGCAGTTTCACATGTGCAAGGATTTTTAAAGGAATAAAACAGTGAGTGAATTGATTTTTACTTTGCAGGCTTTTTTGCGATTAGTAATAAGTTAATTTTGTGTGGTTTGGTTAAAAAGGTAAATAGAGGTTCTAAAATTGCTGAGCTAACAGGTAACAATGTCTCCTTGAGCTTGAGCGTAGCTTGAGATTTTACTCATTAACCTGTTTTTAGTAAAACTAGAGTTAGAGCTGAGCATTGATTGCAGTGATCCATTACTTATTTTAAAAAATCACCTTACAGAATATATTTTGATTTGGATTATGAACTTAGCATGGTGTTGTCTTCTCAAATATAATAAATACTGTAAACAATTGTTCCTCTTTTTTTCACGGTACTCAGCTAAGAGAGTATACGGTAACCTTCAGCCTACATGTAGTACTTGACCCTCACTCTCACTACTTGTGCTTAATATCAAAGCAAAAAATAAATAAAAAATATTTTTAAAAAACCACCCCAAAACAACTAGATCTCTAACTTTAAATTAAGACGAATCATTGGCCTTTAGAAATTCTATAAAATGTATCAATAGGTGATGTGATTTATTGACATTGACGTCATTGAACCAACTTTTAACCAAGTCATCTTCAAGTGTTATCAACATTTAAATTATTTTAAAACGTTTATTTTTGTTAACTTCTGTTTTGTGCCCATTATCTCATGTATGTTAATGTAATCGTAAGGAACACAGAGGCTGAAACCGATACCACTTAATTAATTTATGTTCGTGGAACTTTTACTCTACTCATGTTTACATTTCTTTGTGCATGCAAGTTATTGAAAATTGAAACATGTTGGACAGTGGCGTCACTAGAGGGATGCGGTGGCAGACCGCACCGGGTGACAACATTTTACAAATATAAAATTCTGTATGTTCCCGTTATTTGGCACAAGATAAGTCGTGAGGGGTTGACATCATGAGGTACACCGCACTGGGTGACATCATGAGGTACACCGCACTGGGTGACATCATGAGGTACACCGCACTGGGTGACATCATGAGGTACACCGCACTGGGTGACATCATGAGGTACACCGCACTGGGTGACATCATGAGGTACACCGCACTGGGTGACATCATGAGGTACACCGCACTGGGTGACATCATGAGGTACACCGCACTGGGTGACATCATGAGGTACACCGCACTGGGTGACATCATGAGGTACACCGCACTGGGTGACATCATGAGGTACACCGCACTGGGGACATCATGAGGTACACCGCACTGGGTGACATCATGAGGTACACCGCACTGGGTGCCATCATGAGGTACACCACACTGGGTGACATCATGAGGTACACCGCACTGGGTGACATCATGAGGTACACCGCACTGGGTGACATCATGAGGTACACCGCACTGGGTGACATCATGAGGTACACCGCACTGGGTGACATCATGAGGTACACCGCACTGGGTGACAGCAACCCCTGTGACGCCTCTGATGTTAGACCTACATTTTGTATTTAATCAAACACGATTTGTGTGATCTCTTGGTATGAATCTTACGCTTAGACTTAGACTTAGACTTAGGCAACGATATAATAATGTATCAGCTGTAAGTCTATATTCTACAGTATATATTATATGAACACTAAAACCTAACAGCACCTAAAATACACAATTGATAACATTAAAATTTAGGAACACCAACCTAAACTATTCCTGTTATTTTCTTTACAAAAGTAGCTTGGTATGTCAACAGATGAACGATTAGCATATGGCATATACATGTATTTAAATTTGGATGTGTTTATTTATTTATTTATTTTTAAGATAAACTCTCAAGGGAGGAAGTGTCCGTTTAAAATGAAAAAGTTAAATCTCATTGAATATCTCCTACTCCTACCAAGGAGGGTTAATTAGTGCCAGGGCTAAGGTTATGTAAATCCGTTGGTCACTGGAGACCAAGGAGGTATCCAGGGGTCAGTCTGACACGTTGGTACGCCCCAATCTGCTTAGCTGTTGGTCGAGTGGGTTGTGACATGGCGTTATTGTGATTATAGAAATGTGGTGGCCCTTCTTCAATTGTTCAGTCAGTGCTTGTAGCAACGGGGGCACCGCCAGTGTGTTCTATCAACGGGGGCAAGCCAATGTATTCAGTGGCTAAAATATTTCTGAGTTCTAAAACACATTTTTTAATAAGTTACTTTTAATTATTATTTCTATTTCTATAGCATTTTTTAAACGAAAAACTGAATAAAAACGAGTTGCTTGGCTAATTGTCCCAAAATCCCTGGCTTGTGTTATTTAGACTTAACCCATTGTTTACTATTACCCACTCACACTTCATTATGTTTCCAGCTTGCTAATTGATTATAAACCTCTTGATTAATTATCGCTAGCCTGTAATCCCAAGACGCCGTAGCTTAGCGACTAGTAGCGAGTAATCTCACTAATGGCTCAAGGGGGGCAACAGCTTCTCCCTGACACATTCTTCCCCGAACGTTGCCACTGATGTCATAGCTTGCATCACGCCAAGTCTCATTGAGTGAACGGACGATGACTTTGGCTACGCGGCCATGAGGTCAACTGACCGTAACTTTGGCTATTGGTATGGCATCGTGTCAAGCAGTAGGCAGGGTACTTAGCGCGCGTCAAACATTCAACTCCGTGTATTCCCATGGTTCGTCTCAAGACAGTCTCTTGGGTAAACGCTTTGGTTGGGAATAATTAGTGGTCCGGTGTCAAGTTGATTTTGTGTCAAGGGGCCGTCCATAAAGTACGTCACGCTATTTTTGACCATTTTTACCCCCCCTCCCCCCTGTCACACATCTCGGACCCCCCCCTAAAGTACGTCACACTTTCGAACAAAAATGTTGTTTTTTATTAACAAAATAATCAAAATTTAATATAAAACGGCGTGACGTCTCACATGGCACGGTTTAATAGTTTTAATATGACAAGAAGAAGCGTTGCTAGATTGGGACATAATAGAATAGCCCTTCCACAAACATGGATTTGCCAATGCATTGTCATTTTTTTTTCCACGCTACTGTTACTTTCTATAAATGTTTATTTTTAAAATAAGTTTTAAAAAAAAATCAACTTTAACTTTAATTTGTATTATAATAATAATTGTGCTTGATACTAGTTTTAGTCTGTAGGCCTATTTAATAAAGTCTTTGTAAACATGTCAAAGGAAGAAATAGAATGTGGAAAAAGTTATTTTGTTTTAAATTAGTGTACTGACCAAATTGATACACAACTGACCATTCTATGTATAGAATACAATACCTCTGACCACTACCCACTAGTACTTATTTTGAATTTATTATATATTACTTAATAATTAAATATATAATAAATAAATTGGACGTTATGGACCAAGTTACAAGTGGGGTACCTAATACCTAAGTATTCCTGACCAGCACATCGCTAGGATCAACCAATCTATCGAGAATCTCTAGATAACGTCATGGGAACAAGAGGAGATAATGCTGCTTCACCCCACCACTGTCCTACCCCCGGGGACCCGTACACATTTTACCAATATGGGCCACATCCTCCTGGCATTCCAGCACCAGCTCCTTAGATCTACCATCTTGTCTGTATCAGTGATGAACCTTTCATCTATCATCCAGCTAGTGTGAGAAATCGCTCAGCCTCATCCCCATGATCCGCGTTGTTTTCCAGAGCTTCTTTGATGTGGCTGGAATATATGTCATACTGCGTCTTGTCAACATGTGTTTGTGTGGATCCTCATAGTCAAGGTATTTTCTCATACTGATTCATAGCAGAGCCGTCTTTACACCATTTTGGGCCCCCGGGCAAAGAAATAGTATTGGGCCCCTGGGCAAAGAAAGTGTACGCCCCCCAGGAATAAAAAATCAATATACATAATATATATAAATAAACATATTCCATGGGGCCCCTATGCTCGTGGGCCCCCGAGCAAATGCACAGCGGGCCTATGCTTTAAGACGGCCCTGATTCATATTCAAGGTATTTTCTCATACTGATTGATAGTCAAGGTATTTTTTCACAATCAAGGTATTTTCCCATAGTCAATGGATTTCCTCATAGTCATAGGCAAGGTATTTAGCCCCAAAAAGTGAGTTATTTGAATAGTATTTCACTCATCCCATCATCAAGTACAGTCTCATTACACAGATGTCATGTACAGTCTCAGTACACAGATGTCATGTACAGTCTCAGTACACACATGTCATGTACAGTCTCAGTACACCCATGTCATGTACAGTCTCAGTACACCATATCATGTACAGTCTCAGTACACAGATGTCATGTACAGTCTCAGTACACCATATCATGTACAGTCTCAGTACACAGATGTCATGTACAGTCTCAGTACACAGATGTCATGTACAGTCTCAGTACACAGATATCATGTACAGTCTCAGTACACACATGTCATGTACAGTCTCAGTACACAGATGTCATGTACAGTCTCAGTACACAGATGTCATGTAGTCTCAGTACACACATGTCATGTACAGTCTCAGTACACAGAAGATGTCATGTACAGTCTCAGTACACAGATGTCATGTACAGTCTCAGTACACACATGTCATGTAAGTCTCAGTACACAGATGTCATGTACAGTCTCAGTACACACATGTCATGTACAGTCTCAGTACACAGATGTCATGTACAGTCTCAGTACACAGATGTCATGTACAGTCTCAGTACACAGATGTCATGTACAGTCTCAGTACACACATGTCATGTAAGTCTCAGTACACATAATGCCATGTACAGTCTCAGTACACATAATGTCATGTACAGTCTGAGTACGCATAATGTCATGTACAGTCTCATGAAGTTCACATATTTTTTCCTAAGTCAGCGATTGTATGTTTCCTCCTAGACAGGTATTTTCCCTCCCAACTTTCGTTTTTTTTAGTCCCAGTTTGAAGCTTTGTTTGTCGTGGGTTGTGTAGCACCTTTGTGTGAGAGATAGGAAGTGAGGCGGGGTGGGGGGGGCAAGGTGTGCTGAGGTAGCAAGTTAACAGTGAGCAGCTGCGTGACGTGCCTACCACCGCCCCCTCCCCCATCAGCCGTAGGGGTTACTGCTCTTGAGCGTATTTTTAGGTGAGGAGGGAGGGGGGACGTATTTCTAGGTCGGGAGGAAGGGAGGTGTATTTCTAGGTGAGGAGGTAGGTAATCTTACAAAGAAGAGCAGCCAAAATATCTAAATGTTAAAGCCAAAATAGATTTCATTATGTGATTAATGAATCCAAAGTTAAAACAACAAACACAACAGACTACAGACATCGCTGTTTGCTTTAGGGGCCGTCCATAATTGACGTCACGCGATTTTTGCCGATTTTTTACCCCCTCCCCCCTCGTCACGCGTCGTCACAAAAACTTAGGACCCCCCCCCTCCAAACAATACGTCACAAATCTTTGCGCGAAAAAACAAAACAAAAAACCCCACTTTATTTTCTATTTGAAAAAAAGTATGTTTCAAATCACTTTTATTGTCAATTGAGTATTTATTATTTATTTAGTGAAGATCTACATTGTAATATCGTAACCCGCGTTAAGCATTTTTTTAAAACGTTTAAACCGGCCTTCAGAAAACGAACTGTGTTAACATCCTTGGATTATATTTATTTTAATGCATACAAATTAAACATTGACTATTAATCATCACGGTTAACGTCTTTGTTTAGAAAAAAAAATTATTTAAAAATAACATTTTTAAAAAGGTGTTTTTTAAAAAATCCCTCAATTGGCTGACGGGCATCCCGTAAGAAAGAAGTCGGCGAACAGAGGTAAATAACCTCAACTGGAGTCAAAAAGGGAATTCTTGGGGGTGATGCAGACTCATTTGGGACATATAACATCCACTACAATCCACTACATATATTAAAATACGCTTGGAACATATGCCCATTATTGAACCGGTTCCTTCCAGAAAATGCATTTTTTAAAAATTTGACTACTATGTAGATTTCTTACCTACGTACTATATACGAAGACACCTAAATCTACCCTACTTTCATTTATATTGACACGAGAGTCAATAATCTTAATCCACATGGCTTGTCTGTATCACATATACTTTCTGTGATATTTAAAATTAATGCCTTAAAAACTGAGCTAAGAAGAAACGTTGTTTTGTGCTCCTCTCGAATTGCGATGTCAAGAATTTGATGCATTCAACAAAGTTAATGAATACTTGACTAATTTCAAATGGGCTCATCCACCATTATATCTAGAACAGTGCTTCTCAAACTTTTTAGTATTGTGGACCGGCAGGAATTTTTGCCATTGCACCAGAGACCGGTGCACAAATTTTCCCTGCACTGACAATTTTTTGTGTCCTTTTTTTAGAACATCTGCGGACCGGCAGCGGATGGCCCACGGACCGGCACCGGTCCGCGGACCACCATTTTGAGAAGCACTGATCTAGAAGACTAGAATGGCCAGGGGCGTTTGACCAAAAACCAATGAACAATTATATCAAACTTGAAACGTTTTTAATTCTATTAAATAGATTCCCGCCCCCTCCCCTTTTAAAGAAAAATGATATTCCGTGTCGTTTTGACTTGAAAATATCTACACATAATCCTATTCAGATCATTTTTAGACACTTGTCATGCTTGTAAAACTCACCAGTAGCATTTTCGGGTGGGGGGGGGCTAACGACGCTCCCCCAAATCCCCGAGTCATGTGAGCAGGACCTAGAATCTGGGGGTGGGGGGGGGGATAACGCACACATAAACTTGTATATTTTGTCCAAAAAAATCGACGACTCCAGCCATGAGAGAACCAAACGGAGCTGCGGTTACATCACAAATGCTTTGATGTCAACATCAAACGACGCAGTGTAGCAATTTCATATGTTATCTTGTGGATTCTCAAACTTAAGGATTATAATTAGATTTAATTTTCATGTCTTGATAGCTTACGCCAACCAGCGTCTGATGGCCTACCGACCGGCACATTGAGAAGCACTGATTTAAAAAAAAAGACAAAAATAGTCATTAAATACACTATAAGCGACCAAATATTTCAGTGGAAGTTTTTTTTTAAAGTTACCCTTTTGATGTGACGTCACATTTCTTCAACCCCCCTACCCCCCCCTCGTCACAAAAGTGTGACCCCCACCCCCCTAGGTGCGTGACATAATTTATGGACGGCCCCTTACCGTCAAATTTGTTGTTCTAACGAACGCAATCATTGGAATCATCGTTCAAAATAAGAATAGAGTCATGTTGTGTTGTGTCATGTTGTGTTGTGTCGTGTTGTGTTGTGTCATGTTGTGTCATGTTGTGTTGTGTCATGTTGTGTTGTGTTGTGTCATGTTGTGTTGTGTCATGTTGTGTCATGTTGTGTCATGTTGTGTTGTGTCATGTTGTGTTGTGTCATGTTGTGTTGTGTCATGTTGTGTTGTGTCATGTTGTGTTGTGTCATGTTGTGTTGTGTCATGTTGTGTTGTGTCATGTTGTGTTGTGTCATGTTGTGTTGTGTCATGTTGTGTTGTGTCATGTTGTGTTGTGTCATGTTGTGTTGTGTTGTGTCATGTTGTGTTGTGTCATGTTGTGTTGTGTCATGTTGTGTTGTGTCATGTTGTGTTGTGTCATGTTGTGTTGCAGTTTTGAGACGTGAACCTAAGTCCACAATGGATCATTTGATGCAGATGTCCACTACACAACTCTAGTAGGCCTTCCATTTAGTGTCCACTCCACAACTCTAGTAGGCCTTCCATTTAGTGTCCACTACACAACTCTAGTAGGCCTACCATTTAGTGTCCACTACACAACTCTAGTAGGCCTACCATTTAGTGTCCACTACACAACTCTAGTAGGCCTACCATTTAGTGTCCACTACACAACTCTAGTAGGCCTACCATTTAGTGTCCACTACACAATTCTAGTAGGCCTACCATTTAGTGTCCACTACACAACTCTAGTAGACCTACCATTTAGTGTCCACTACACAACTCTAGTAGGCCTACCATTTAGTGTCCACTACACAATTCTAGTAGGCCTACCATTTAGTGTCCACTACACAACTCTAGTAGGCCTACCATTTAGTGTCCACTACACAACTCTAGTAGGCCTACCATTTAGTGTCCACTACACAACTCTAGTAGACCTACCATTTAGTGTCCACTACACAACTCTAGTAGGCCTACCATTTAGTGTCCACTACACAATTCTAGTAGGCCTACCATTTAGTGTCCACTACACAACTCTAGTAGGCCTACCATTTAGTGTCCACTACACAACTCTAGTAGGCCTACCATTTAGTGTCCACTACACAATTCTAGTAGGCCTACCATTTAGTGTCCACTACACAACTCTAGTAGGCCTACCATTTAGTGTCCACTACACAACTCTAGTAGGCCTACCATTTAGTGTCCACTACACAATTCTAGTAGGCCTACCATTTAGTGTCCACTACACAACTCTAGTAGGCCTACCATTTAGTGTCCACTACACAACTCTAGTAGGCCTACCATTTAGTGTCCACTACACAACTCTAGTAGGCCTACCATTTAGTGTCCACTACACAACTCTAGTAGGCCTACCATTTAGTGTCCACTACACAACTCTAGTAGGCCTACCATTTAGTGTCCACTACACAACTCTAGTAGGCCTACCATTTAGTGTCCAAGAACTGAAAACATCAGGGTTGAGGAAGGTGAGTCCACTACAAAACATCAGGGGTGAGGAAGGTGAGTCCACTACAAAACATCACGGTCCAGGATGAAAACCGGTGTAACAGGCCAGATTAAACCCCCGACCAGAATATACCCGGGTATAAACTGGCCTAGGCCAGAATATACCCGGGTATAATCTGGCCTAGGCCAGAATATACCCCGGGGGTTAAACTGGCCTAGGCCAGATTATACCCCTACAGGCCAGAATATACCCCTTTGACAACATGAGGATATATAGTAAAAAATGAATGAATGACTATTTAGACCTTGTATTAGAGTTTTAGCTTTGTCAGAGAAGTTAAACTCATTTCTTAAGTAGGAAAGATGTTTTATTAACAATAAAATAACAATAATAAAATAATTTCTTTTATTACGATGTCTGATAGGACGGTAACTTTTTATCTAAAGTTACAGTCTACACGAGTCTAGATGGAATCAGCGTTCTCTTTTTAATTTTAAAGTTTAATAATTCAAACAATACATGAATTGATTATTATTTTTTTTAAAAAATAATTTAAGCGCGATGGGGACTTTAGTTGTAGTTTTTCAAACACTTGCGAATATTTTTTTTCGTGTACCTTGCATATTAATCAAATCATTTTTGTTTAATTATTATGGGTATGGCAATAAAGATTTTTTTAAAGTATTGAATTAAATTATGCATGAATGTTTTTTTCCTCGCATACATTTTAAATGTTACTGGCAACCACGGTTTAGGGCTATCTTCATTTTGTTTTTGAAATAAAAATATCATGGCGCTTTCCCTTTTTAAAAAAAATATCAGAATATACACTGATCTGCAAAATAGTTAAAAGAATAGGCCGACTAAAGTGTGGGAAACATCGTTTGACTTCCCCAATGTTGCTTGTCGTATTTCCGAACCTTTATCTGTAATTCAGTTTGCCTTTGCGGCGTCTTAAGACATTCAAAAGAAACCTTTGTTCCAGTAGCGCAAATTATGTTATTTTTTTAAATCAGCGCAATTCATTTTTACCTGTGTTAGGCTAAGTTTATAGAGGCGGCGGGTTTCGGGAAATCCCACGCGCGAGTCGACTCGCGCGAGGAATGTTTCTATATTTGCTTTGCAAGTGTTCATAGAGGACGCGGGTGTCTCGAGGCGATAAATTAATGGACCGCCGCGGGTAATTACCAGAACTAGTTGCTAGTTCTTGTTCCGCGTTGCCGCGCGGGACTGTGAATTCAAACAGATGGGCTTTGAAAGTTTCTTCAGACTGTTAAATGAGAAACTATCATGGAATCCCCATGTCAATGAAGTTATTAAAAAATCAAACAAAACCTTAGGCTTTATAAAAAGAAACTTTAACAAATGTAATAGAGATATAAAACTAAAATGCTACCTCACTTTGGTGAGACCTGTACTAGAATATGCATCTTCTGTATGGTACCCATCCACCAAAGAAAACATTGATAAACTAGAACAAATTCAAAAAAGAGCTGTGTCAGGGTATGAGAATCACTGCGAATGATTGTTGCGAATGATTGTTGTGAGATTGTTGTGAGCCAGTGTTGGAGTCGGGTCAAGGCGTTGTTTACGGGTATGAACTCCTATCACGGGAATAATGTCTAGGATGGCTGAGTGAACTTCTGGTCACACGGGATATATCAGGGACGACCAGAGGACACGCCAGGGGTCAGTTGAGACCAGTTGGGGGGTATATAAGAGAGTAGTCGAGATGAGTGCGGGAGGTGGCAGAAAGCTGTGTAGTTCGGACAGTGTTGTGCGGTCAGACCGGTCAGGATAGACCGGGGAGCTGCAGGGTTGCAGTAACACAGAGAGTTGAGTTTAATGTCGCCCAGAAGCGGTCAGGCTAGGACCGAGGGGACTTAAACGCTTTGTGTATTTACGTAGATCTGAAGAGGACTTGAGCATGGGCCCAGGATGGTCGAGTCGGACCGAGGGCATGCTTGAGCATACAGCCAGTTATATATAGATGTATTTGATGTCAAGGCAAGACAGCCAGTTGTACAGTTGTACATAGCAGAATAAACATTGCATTGTTATACCGACTTGTGTCATCTCTTGAGTGTTGTGTGTAGCGGAGAGCAAACAATAATCCACCAACGAATGAGACCTTAACAAGCTGCCAGATTCATTACTGGAGAATATTCGAAACTGACAAGAATAACACCATTAGTTAAATCATTAAACCTTGAAACACTAGAGGATAGAAGAACCAAAAGCAAAGTAGTAATCATACATAAAGCAATTAATTCTAATTTAGAAATACAACGCAAAGATAACTTAATACAACCCTCAGATAGACATAAGGATAAAAACACCTTTCTCATTCCGTATGCAAGAACAAACACATACAAGTTTTCCTTCTTCCCGTCCGGAGTTCGGGCGTGGAATGGGTTGCCTGAAGAATCCAGGAAAACCAACACTTTATCAACATTTAAATCTCTAATAAAAATGCAGGACTAAACACAAACCATAGATAAGCGTAGGACGCAATAATCTTCTGTATAGAAGGAGCGTCTGTAAACAGATAAGATAAGATAAGAGATATCATTTTTGCTTCCAGATAATTCAATAGAATTTCTGCTTAATACACAACCAATTGTTGTTCCTACTTCAGATGATTTCACACGAATTGTTTCAGACTCACTAGTACCATCTTTGTCTCTGCTATTATGGTCTTCATTCCTTTTATTATATATGTGATTGTCAATAGTGGCTACAGTGTCAATAGTTTCTATTTGTGCTCGATTCAACTTTATTATTTTTCTATCATTCATGTCTTGGTTTTCATTCTTTCTCCATGGCTGATCAAAATTTCTTATTCTGGAATCAAAACTATATCTGCCTCTCCATGATCTTCTGCTTTGATTATAATATATGGAATTGTGATTATATCTGTCTCTCCATGATTGTCTACTTTCATCATAATCTCTATGTCTGGAATTATGATTATATTTTTCTCTCCATGCTTGTCTACCTTTGTTTTCAAAGTGATATTGTCTTGATCTTTCTTCTGTTTTCTTTCTTATAGGGCTGCCATTAGGTGACACCCTATTTGGTTGTCCTTTATTGTGGTAACACTGCTTTACAATATGTCCTGGCTTGTTACAGTACCAGCAAATAGTTTGTCTGTTGCCTTGGTTTGGCAAACTCTGGTTTCTCATACCTTGCCTTTTTTCTTGACTTTTAATTTGTATTGCTGCAAAAATATATTGTCTTTTGTCCATTTCCAAAAATTGCAATTATCAAACTCTTCACACCATGAATGGATACGACTTAAGTTCCTTTATTTATAATATAATTCACACTGACACAGTTGTTAATAGTCCATAGATTTTTCTAGTTCAATGTTATGTTTACAAATATTTCCTGGAATCAACCACACCTGTGAGCTTGGTGACGTAGTTCACTGCGTGTCTTCTGGCTTTTCCCCGCTTTTATTTTTAGCGCGAGTAATCAACCCACCTACCCGCCGCCTCTATAAACTTAGCCTTACCCTTAAAACAGTATGGCCATCCTTATTGGATTTCGCCAATGTTGGATTGTCCGCTTTCCATGCATTTATCTATTGTTATGAAGCACGGATTGCGTTCCGTTTAATCTGCATTCAAAAGAACCTCTGATCTCGCCGCGCCCTATTATTTTATTTTAAACCAGCCTAATTTCTTTTGAAATGCGTAAATATAAATCATGAAACTCTGATGGATTGGTCCCTACCTCGTGGTAGAATCATTAAACAAGGGAAGAGTGTAGCTACAAAATATATCGACTGACAAAATACTAAGAAACACCTACAATTACAATATCAGTAACGTAGAAGTTTACAGCAATTAACAGGTTTCTTCACCCAATCAGTTCCCTGATGACTCTGTTAAAGGTAATGTCAATGGGAGCATACAACAAAAGGAACAAGAAAGCACAAGTGAAGAAACAGATATCATCGTGATACAACCTGTCTCAAAACAAATGCAGTTTAGGACTTTTAACCCACTAACAATTTCAAGAAGAGAGCGTCTTAGCACAACTCTTGGCCTTACTTTTGACAAGTTTGTATATTATGGCCGCAATCGAGATCTTGAACAACCAAGGTGTACATATTAAAAGGGGGAGGGAAGGTTACTTCATGGCCATAAGCTACATTCTGACAGGAACAGAGGACAACTACATCCTCCTTAGATATAAAGTAATTCAACACGTGAACACTGGCAATACATAACAACTACATGACAATTACATGACAACTACATAACAACTACATGACAACTACATAACAACTACATGACAACTAGATAACAACTACATGACAACTTGAATCAAAGTGGGGAATGCCTTGGCTGAGGAAACCAGGAAAACCAACACTATCAACATTTAAAACCAACACTATCAACATTTAAAACCAACTCTATCAACAGTAAAAACTAACACTATCAACATTTAAAACCAACACTATCAACATTTAAAACCAACACTATCAACATTTAAAACCAACACTATCAACATTTAAAACCATGATCAACACTTAAAACCAACACAATCAACATTTAAAACCAACACTATCAACATTTAAAACCAACTCTATCAACATTAAAAACTAACACTATCAACATTTAAAACCAACACTATCAACATTTAAAACCAACACTATCAACATTTAAAACCAACACTATCAACATTTAAAACCAACACTATCAACATTTGAAAACTAGCACTATCAACATTTGAAACTAACACTATCAACATTTAAAACTCTAATACAAATTCAAAACTAGATATAAACCAATGATAAGCGTAGGACGTAATAATCTTCTGTATAGAAGTAGCGTCTGTAAATGATAAGATAAGATCATGGTAAGGAATCCAAAGTGTTCGCACGCGTCTGAAAAGCAACAAATAATACCACTCGTAACTTAATTTTTTTTAAAAATAATCATGTAGTTTTGATTAAGTTAATGTTAAATGAAAGAAAAAAAACGCTGATTTCATATATATTTGCATACACTGTTACTTTTGATCATGAATCGTCGAAATTATATAAGATTTCATATTTTAAAAACTAGACAACGACATCATCATTTTCAAATAAAATGTAATGCTCCTTTCGCTTTCATTCATCGTAAAATATTTCATAATTATTATTTTATTTTAATTAAAACAATTTTGCTACTTAAGAAAAGAGTTTAATTTCTTTGACAGAGCTAAAATATGAAGAGAAAGTCTAAAAAGTCATTCATCCATTTTTTACTATATATCCCCATGTTGTCAAAGGGGTATATTCTGGCCTGAGGGGGTATATTCTGGCCTAGGCCAGTTTAACCCCGGGGGTATATTCTGGCCTAGGCCAGATTATACCCGGGTATATTCTGGTCAGGGGTTTAATCTGGCCTGTTACACCGGGAACTGTGACATCTGTGCTGGTCAAATGGTCAACGGTACTGTCATGTCGGGGTTATTTCCCTTGGGATACAGTGGGCGGGGGAGGGGGGGGCTGGGCATTACGGTGAGGGAAAAGAATGGAGAGAGAAGGGCGGCGTTGAATTATTGGGGTGGAACTGGAGCAATAGGAGATGTTTTGCGGTCGAGCAGCCGTGTGAGGGGGTGATTTGTTTTGTTAAAGACAGGATTATACAGCTTTCTTGCACATTCTTACATAAATGTCATGTCTGTTTTCATTAGTAATAAAAAAAATACTAGTGTATTACCCGTCAAAAATAAATATATTTAAGCTTAGCTGAAATCTATTAATTTTGAAAAAAATGCACATCAGAATAAAAAGTAATGTAATAGAGAACTTTAATTTATTTTATTTATTTTTATTTCATTAATTTATTTTCATATTGAACAATTTTATGCGGACGTTCGAAAAGAGTTATTTTTTTAGCAGTAATTTTAAGTTATTTTTTCAAGGCTTTTTTTTATTGTAGCGGTGCGCTGCTTTCTAAAATTAGTAGCGTTAGGGACGGACGGACTGGACATACATAGCAAATTATGTACATATATTGATGATATGTCAAGAGTTAATTCATTAAATAAATAAATTATCTATTGGAAAGGTTACTGATATTGTTACCTATTGGATGGTTACTGTAATGTTACCTATTACTATTACCCACTGAAGGGGCTACCAATGACCAACTGACCAAAGGTCAAGTCTGCAGCGCTGTCCCCAGTTCAAGTATCAAGTGCAACACCTCACACGAACATGTCCTGGCCAATAGCCTCACAGTTTCTGATGACAAGCATGTATGTTAGTGACCTGGTCAAGTATGATGTCGCACATGGAAGTGGCCGCTGCTACAGATGACGTATTTAATCACTTAGGTGGTTGACCACACTCTACAAAAAGCCATTGACCAGCCCCCCTCCACCAATATTCCCTCCCTCACCACAAATCTCATGACCATGAGCTATTCTGGATGCCGAATTTCCCAGAAAAGTTTCAGTCGGCTGCACATAGAGCGAGGTGTTGACACTTGATCTGGTTTTATTCTTCTCTGTATTTATCTCGGGCCGTCACGTGATCATCTGACATCTATGTAGATATTTTAGTTGTGCACCGTTTCCGTTTTATTATGTTCTCCCTCCCACCACAGTGATGGAAGGAAGGCATTTCTCTGCTTATCTTCACTGAAACGAAACACATCAAATTGTAAGTTGTCTAAGAGCAAAAAAAAACCCAACCTTTTATTTTGGTTTATGGGTAGGGGAGAGCGTGGGTGGTTGGTGTACATTGGTTGTGTACATTGTACGCGTATATCATCTTCTGTATCAGTTGTGTAGGCCGTGATGTAGGAATGAACCTGGTCATAAAACACTTCCCTTGGTCCTTTGCTCGGCGTCCGTGGCCGCTATTAGTGGGCGGGTGGGGGTCGGGGGTAACTCTTGGAACTTCTCAACACAACTTGTTCCTGCATGATCCCTGTTCCCGTGAAGACTGCGTCTTTCAACCACCAAACGGAAATCTTCCATCAGTAATAAACACTAAACGTGTGGCTTGTGGACCCCTTGCCTGTGGATCCTTTGCTTGTGGACCTCTTACCTGTGGACCCCTTACCTGTGGACCCCTTACATGTTGACCCCTTAACTGTGGACCCCTTACCCGTGGATCCCTGCTTGCCTGCGGACCCCTTACCTGTGGACCCCTTACCTGTGGATCCCTGCTTGCCTGCGGACCCCTTACCCGTGGACCCCTGACTTGTGGACCCCTGCCTGTGGACCCCTTACTTGTGGACCCCTTACCTGTGGATCCCTGCTTGCCTGCGGACCCCTTGCTTGTGGACCCCTCCTTGCCTGTAGACCGCTCCTTGCCCGTGGACGTCTGCTTGCTATAAACGTAAAGATACATTCTATAACATAGACCTACTAATAACTATATATATATATATATATATATATATATATATATATATATATATATATATATATATATATATATATATATATATATATATGGCATCCGTCCGTCCTCATGGGACGATAGCATTTACTCCTGCTCCTCTGCTCCCCTTTCTCCTGGCCCTTCTCTCTTCACTCCTAGTTGTGAGGGATGCTTCCGCGACTTGAATGCCCTCACGCACATTTGCCCACCAGGAGGTGCGCTCCTCGGCAGTGGTCTCCCACTTTTTATGGTCTATCTGCGCCAGTGACAAGTCTTTCTTGCAGACGTCCTTGAAGCGCAAGCAGGGGCGACCTCTTTTCCTCATACCAGTTGCCAGCTCACCGTAAAGCAAGGCTCTTGGAATGCGCTCCGAGCTCATCCTGCGGACATGACCCAACCACCGCAGGCGCCACTCACTCAGGATTGAGTGCATACTCAGTTCCTCGACATTGGTGATCTTGTCCTGCCCCTTGATGTGTAGAATCATACGCAAACATCGTAAGTGGAAGCTGTTGAGCTGCTTGGCGTCCAACATTCGCTGCGATAGAGAAGTATGCTTAGCACGCAGGCCTGGTACACAGTGATTTTCGACCTATCTGTGAGCTGTGCATTGTTCCACACTCTTTGATTCAGCCTAGCCGTTAAAGATGCGGCCTTGCCGATTCTGGTTTCTATTTCCCTTTCCAGGGAGAGTGTGCACCTCAATGCTGGTAGCATCACTTACAACAGGGAACCAATTGAACTGGCTGTAAGCGCTAAGGATTGCCACATGTGTTTCCCCAACGAATTCTCTGCAACTACAAGACAAGAACAAGCCATAATCGGTCTCAGCAGCCAACTACAGGACAAGAACAAGACAGAATCGGTCTCAGCAGCCAATTACAGGACAAGAACAAGACAGAATCGGTCTCAGCAGCCAACTACAGGACAAGAACGCCTCCAAGGGGAAAACGATGTTTGATATGGTCAAGGTGGATGTCAACTGAACATCCAAGCGAACATCTAATTACAATGTATAAATTATATGAGTCCTAACTTGCTGCGTCTTGGTTTCGTGGGTTAACTAAACTTATCTGCGTGCCTCTGTCACATATATCTAAATAACTCTTAATACTGCTTGCTAAGACATCATGACGAACCATTGTACTAGTATTGTAGTTAGACTGTTCCATATATCCTCGGGTTATATCATGTGTAGTTAGACTGTTCCATATATCCTAGGCTTATATCATGTGTAGTTAGACTGTTCCATATATCCTCGGGTTATATCATGTGTAGTTAGACTGTTCCATATATCCTAGGCTTATATCATGTGTAGTTAGACTGTTCCATATATCCTCGGGTTATATCATGTGTAGTTAGACTGTTCCATATATCCTCGGGTTATATCATGTGTAGTTAGACTGTTCCATATATCCTAGGCTTATATCAGGTGTAGTTAGACTGTTCCATATATCCTAGGCTTATATCAGGTGTAGTTAGACTGTTCCATATATCCTCGGGTTATATCATGTGTAGTTAGACTGTTCCATATATCCTCGGCTTATATCATGTGTAGTTAGACTGTTCCATATATCCTCGGCTTATATCAGGTGTAGTTAGACTGTTCCATATATCCTAGGCTTATATCATGTGTAGTTAGACTGTTCCATATATCCTAGGCTTATATCAGGTGTAGTTAGACTGTTCCATATATCCTCCGGTTATATCATGTGTAGTTAGACTGTTCCATATATCCTCGGCTTATATCAGGTGTAGTTAGACTGTTCCATATATCCTCGGCTTATATCAGGTGTAGTTAGACTGTTCCATATATCCTAGGCTTATATCATGTGTAGTTAGACTGTTCCATATATCCTAGGCTTATATCAGGTGTAGTTAGACTGTTCCATATATCCTAGGCTTATATCATGTGTAGTTAGACTGTTCCATATATCCTAGGCTTATATCAGGTGTAGTTAGACTGTTCCATATATCCTCGGGTTATATCATGTGTAGTTAGACTGTTCCATATATCCTAGGCTTATAGCATGTGTTGTTAGACTGTTCCATATATCCTCGGGTTATATCATGTGTAGTTAGACTGTTCCATATATCCTCGGCTTATATCAGGTGTACTTAGACTGTTCCATATATCCTAGGCTTATATCATGTGTAGTTAGACTGTTCCATATATCCTAGGCTTATATCAGGTGTAGTTAGACTGTTCCATATATCCTAGGCTTATATCATGTGTAGTTAGACTGTTCCATATATCCTCGGCTTATATCATGTGTAGTTAGACTGTTCCATATATCCTAGGCTTATATCAGGTGTAGTTAGACTGTTCCATATATCCTAGGCTTATATCATGTGTAGTTAGACTGTTCCATATATCCTCGGCTTATATCATGTGTAGTTAGACTGTTCCATATATCCTCGGGTTATATCATGTGTAGTTAGACTGTTCCATATATCCTAGGCTTATATCATGTGTAGTTAGACTGTTCCATATATCCTCTGCTTATATCATGTGTAGTTAGACTGTTCCATATATCCTCGGGTTATATCATGTGTAGTTAGACTGTTCCATATATCCTAGGCTTATATCATGTGTAGTTAGACTGTTCCATATATCCTAGGCTTATGTCATGTGTAGTTAGACTGTTCCATATATCCTCTGCTTATATCATGTTTAGTTAGACTGTTCCATATATCCTCGGCTTATATCAGGTGTAGTTAGACTGTTCCATATATCCTAGGCTTATATCATGTGTAGTTAGACTGTTCCATATATCCTAGGCTTATATCATGTGTAGTTAGACTGTTCCATATATCCTAGGCTTATATCATGTGTAGTTAGACTGTTCCATATATCCTCGGCTTATATCATGTGTATTATCCCATTGAAAAATGTTGTGTGGGCGGAGCTTCTGTTTGCTGACTCAACAATAAATTCCCGCCTTATCCCTGGATGCGTGCGCAACTGAATGACTTTGTGTCTACCAGATAGAGAGGTTGAAATACCAATTTAGTTCCTCATTTGGAGAATAAAACCAGCGTGGTGTTTATCTTACGAGGTCTTACACTGTCATCTTATTAAGTATACACGCATTCATGTGTTTAACCAGACAAGTACACACATTCATGTGTTTAACCAGACAAGTACACACATTCATGTGTTTAACCAGACAAGTACACACATTCATGTGTTTAACCAGACAAGTACACGCATTCATGTGTTTAATCAGACAGGTACACGCATTCATGTGTTAATCAGACAGGTACACGCATTCATGTGTTTAACCAGACAGGGAGTCTATGCCAATGCGTGTACCACCGTCATTGCGTGTACCACCGTCAATGCGTGTGGGTAATATTGCACATCCTATCATTGTGTTTATAGACCCTGGGCTAATATTGCACACCCTATCATTGTGTTTATAGACCCTGGGGTAATATTGCACACCCTATCATTGTGTCTATAGACCCTGGGTAATGTTGCACACCCTATTATTGTGTTTATAGACCCTGGGGTAATATTGCACACCCTATCATTGTGTTTATAGACCCTGGGCTAATGTTGCACATCCTATCATTGTGTTTATAGACCCTGGGGTAATGTTGCACACCCTATCATTGTTTTTATAGACCCTGGGTAATATTGCACATCCTATCATTGTGTTTATAGACCCTGGGCTAATGTTGCACACCCTATCATTGTTTTTATAGACCCTGGGTAATATTGCACATCCTATCATTGTGTTTATAGACCTTGGGGTAATATTGCACATCCTATCATTGTTTTTATAGACCCTGGGTAATATTGCACATCCTATCATTGTGTTTATAGACCCTGGGCTAATGTTGCACACCCTATCATTGTTTTTATAGACCCTGGGTAATATTGCACATCCTATCATTGTGTTTATAGACCCTGGGGTAATATTGCACATCCTATCATTGTTTTTATAGACACTGGGGTAATATTGCACATCCTATCATTGTGTTTATAGACCCTGGGCTAATGTTGCATACCCTATCATTGTTTTTATAGACCCTGGGTAATATTGCACATCCTATCATTGTGTTTATAGACCCTGGGGTAATATTGCACATCCTATCATTGTTTTTATAGACCCTGGGGTAATGTTGCACACCCTATCATTGTGTTTATAGACCCTGGGGTAATATTGCACATCCTATCATTGTTTTTATAGACACTGGGGTAATATTGCACATCCTATCATTGTGTTTATAGACCCTGGGGTAATATTGCACATCCTATCATTGTTTTTATAGACCCTGGGGTAATGTTGCACACCCTATCATTGTGTTTATAGACCCTGGGGTAATATTGCACATCCTATCATTGTTTTTATAGACACTGGGGTAATATTGCACACCCTATCATTGTGTTTATAAACCCTGGTCTAATGTTGCACATCCTATCATTGTGTTTATAGACCCTGGGCTAATGTTGCACACCCTATCATTGTGTTTATAGACCCTGGGTAATATTGCACACCCTATCATTGTGTTTATAGACCCTGGGGTAATATTGCACACCCTATCATTGTTTTTATAGACCCTGGATAATATTGCACATCCTATCATTGTGTTTATAGACCCTGGGGTAATATTGCACATCCTATCATTGTTTTTATAGACACTGGGGTAATATTGCACATCCTATCATTGTGTTTATAAACCCTGGGCTAATATTGCACATCCTATCATTGTTTTTATAGACACTGGGGTAATATTGCACATCCTATCATTGTGTTTATAGACCCTGGGCTAATGTTGCACACCCTATCATTGTGTTTATAGACCCTGGGGTAATTTTGCGCCTACTACAGTGTTTTAATCAAATAATTCGTTTATGTATCTTGTATTTTTGTTTTATGAATTACACTAATTTAAATCCTTAAAATTAAAAATCATAATATTTTTATTAAACTCTATAAAGAATGTTCATCTTTGAATGATAGATTATCGTTAACTTATCATTAAACACAACTCCATGTTAACTTATCATTAAACACAACTCAATGTTAACTGATCATTAAACACAACTCCATGTTAACTTATCATTAAACACAACTCCATGTTAACTTATCATTAAACACAACTCAATGTTAACTGATCATTAAACACAACTCCATGTTAACTTATCATTAAACACAACTCCATGTTAACTTATGCTTAAACACAACTCAATGTTAACTTATCATTAAACACAACTCAATGTTAACTTATCATTAAACACAACTCCATGTTAACTTATCATTAAACACAACTCCATGTTAACTTATCATTAAACACAACTCCATGTTAACTTATCATTAAACACAACTCCATATTAACTTATCATTAAACACAACTCCATGTTAACTTATCATTAAACACAACTCCATGTTAACTTATATCATTAAACACAACTCCATGTTAACTTATCATTAAACACAACTCCATGTTAACTTATATCATTAAACACAACTCCATGTTAACTTATCATTAAACACAACTCCATGTTAACTTATCATTAAACACAACTCCATGTTAACTTATCATTAAACACAACTCCATGTTAACTTATCATTAAACACAACTCCATGTTAACTTATCATTAAACACAACTCCATGTTAACTTATCATTAAACACAACTCCATGTTAACTTATCATTAAACACAACTCCATGTTAACTTATCATTAAACACAACTCCATGTTAACTTATCATTAAACACAACTCCATGTTAACTTATGTTGGTCCCAAAGACTTCACTTGTTATTTGGCTGTTAACACCTGATTATTACCGGTCCGCGGTACAGACATCTGTATCACCACCGAACGGTCATCCGTCTCACCACCGAACGGTCATCCGTCTCACCACCGAACGGTCATCCGTCTCACCACCGAACGGTCATCCGTCTCACCACCGAACGGTCATCTGTCTCACCACCGAACGGTCATCTGTCTCACCACCGAACGGTCATCTGTCTCACCACCGAACGGTCATCTGTCTCACCATCGAACGGTCATCTGTCTCACCATCGAACGGTCATCTGTATCACCACCGAACGGTCATCTGTTTCACAACCGAACGGTAATCTGTCTCACCACCGAACGGTCATCTGCCTCACCACCGAACGGTCATCTGTCTCACCACCGAACGGTTAACTCGCTATGATGGTCAAACTGTTTTGAGCAATTTGGTTCTAGGTCGGGGGAACATAATTGTATTATAATGGGAAGCTTCCACTCTATTCTTAACTTGTCATTCAAGGTATGTGACAGAGATGAACTTGTCATTCAGGGCATGTGACAGAGATGAACTTGTAAAGTAACCCCTCTATTCCAAATTTGACATTCAGGGCATGCCACAGAGATGAACTTGTCAAGTAACCCCTGTATTCTAAACTTGCCATTCAGGGCATGTGACAGAGATGAACGTAACATTCAGGGCATGCCACAGAGAAGAACTTGTCAAGTAACCCCTCTTTTCTAAACTTGACATTCAGGGCATGTGACAGAGATGAACTTGTCATTCAGGGCATGTGACAGAGATGAACTTGTCAAGTAACCCCGCTTTGCTGATTTGATTGTTCTGTGTTGTTCAATCTCTCAAGTGTTGGTTCCGATTCGTTGCTGGGCCATTTGAATGTATGCCGCCACATCAGGCCCTCGTCGTGCGCTCAATGCCTGCATGGACTCGATGCTTTAAACAAGCAGCAAGAATAAACTCATCATAAAAACCTTCCTTTACAGAAAGTTTCTAATATATGTTTAAGATTACGCCCGACTTGATGTTTTGAGGTACGTTGACTAAACGTCTTGTTGTCCGTCCTTCACGGACCGTGGCACCGACAGACGCCAGAGATAACTAGAGCGACTTGCTGGGTGACCTCCGTATGTAATGCATGTATGTACAGAAGAGGAATTCTTTGACGTTTACTGCATTCATCTTTTGTGTGAGGTGAGGGGGGCGCACCCTGATATATCCAACCATCCGGTGTTCTTTGAAATTGTAGATCTGTGCTAAGTAGGGCATGTTGGACCAAGGTAAGAATGGAGGACATCCTGTCTTGTGTTTGGGGGGGAATGGGAAGGGGAGGGGGGAGAGATAGCCTTTAAGGATGTAGAGGTACAAATACATACCATCAACCAGGTGGGCGTGGACAGGTCCAAATACACACCATCAACTAGGTGGGCGTGGACAAGAAGACATACATACCATCAACCAGGTGGGCGTGGACAGGTACAAATACATACCATCAACCAGGTGGGCGTGGACAGGTACAAATACATACCATCAACCAGGTGGGCGTGGACAGGTACAAATACATACCATCAACCAGGTGGGCGTGGACAGGTACAAATACATCCCACCAACCAGGTGGGCGTGGACAGGTACAAATACATACCATCAACTAGGTGGGCGTGGACAGGTACAAATACATACCATCAACCAGGTGGGCGTGGACAGGTACAAATACATACCATCAACCAGGTGGGCGTGGACAGGTACAAATACATACCATCAACCAGGTGGGCGTGGACAGGTACAAATACATACCATCAACCAGGTGGGCGTGGACAGGTACAAATACATACCATCAACCAGGTGGGCGTGGACAGGTACAAATACATACCATCAACCAGGTGGGCGTGGACAGGTACAAATACATACCATCAACCAGGTGGGCGTGGACAGGTACAAATACATACCATCAACCAGGTGGGCGTGGACAAGTAGACATACATACCATCCACCAGGTGGGCGTGGACAGGTACAAATACATACCATCAACCAGGTGGGCGTGGACAGGTACAAATACATACCATCAACCAGGTGGGCGTGGACAGGTACAAATACATACCATCAACCTTTCATTGATGGCCCTTGATGTAGAATATGGCCATGAATGACGCACGAATCTGTCAATGATGTAGGACCTAGAGCTAACATTCAAGTGAACCATTCACGCCAAAATATGAGGATTCATTGTGCATAAAGCCCAGACTTAAATATAGAGCCCCCCCCCCATCAAAAACGTGTTGGTACTTGTAAATAATTGAAGATCTTCAAAGTCTATTACAATACAAGTTCAAAAGCCCCCCTCCCCCCAACGCATATACAAGCTTTAAAAACCCAACATAACTTCATTTCAAACTTGTCACCAGCGGTAGCGTCCCTTGTAACCAGTGATAGCGTTTTGTGTGAAATAACTTCCTACACATTTGGTGATGTATTGTGTGGAAGGCCCCACATGTGATGTATTGTGTGGGAGGCCCCACATTTGATGTATTGTGTAGGAGGCCCCACATTTGATGTATTGTGCAGGAGGCCCCACATTTGATGTATTGTGTGGGAGGCCCCACATTTGATGTATTGTGTAGGAGGCCCCACATTTTATGTATCGTGTAGAAGGCCCCACATTTGATGTATTGTGTTTAGATCTTAGATGCGCAATCATGAATCACTATCAGGTCCACCGTTTCGATAAATTCATTGATTTTGGATTCGCAGCGTAAGGAAGTATAGAGTAGGATCCCAAGAGAGCTTTAGGAAGTATAGAGTAGGATCCCAAGAGAGCTAAAGGGAGTATAGAGTAGGGTCCCAAGAGAGCTAAAGGAAGTATAGAGTAGGGTCCCATGAGAGCTAAAGGAGTATAGAGTAGGGTCCCAAGAGAGCTAAAGGAAGTATAGAGTGAGTCCCAAGAGAGCTAAAGGAAGTATAGAGTAAGGTCCAAAGAGAGCTAAAGGAAGTATAGAGTGAGTCCCAAGAGAGCTAAAGGAAGTATAGAGTGAGTCCCAGAGAGCTAAAGGAAGTGTAGAATAGGGTACCAAGAGAGCTAAAGGGAGTATAGAGTTTGGTCCCAAGAGAGCTAAAGGAAGTATAGAGTAGGGTCCCAAGAGAGCTAAAGTATAGAGTAGGGTCCCAAGAGAGCTAAAGTATAGAGTAGGGTCCCAAGAGAGCTAAAGGAAGTATAGAGTAGGGTCCCAAGAGAGCTAAAGGAAGTATAGAGTAGGGTCCCAAGAGAGCTAAAGTATAGAGTAGGGTCCCAAGAGAGCTAAAGTATAGAGTAGGGTCCCAAGAGAGCTAAAGTATAGAGTAGGGTCCCAAGGGAGCTAAAGGAAGTATAGAGTAGGGTCCCAAGAGAGCTAAAGGAAGTATAGAGTAGGGTCCCAAGAGAGCTAAATGAAGTATAGAGTAGGGTCCAAAGAGAGCTAAAGGAAGTATAGAGTAGGGTCCCAAGATAGCTAAAGGAAGTATAGAGTAGGGTCCCAAGAGAGCTAAATGAAGTATAGAGTAGGGTCCAAAGAGAGCTAAAGGAAGTATAGAGTAGGGTCCCAAGATAGCTAAAGGAAGTATAGAGTAGGGTCCCAAGAGAGCTAAAGGAAGTATAGAGTAGGGTCCCAAGAGAGCTAACTGAAGTATAGAGTAGGGTCCCAAGAGAGCTAACTGAAGTAGAGTCCCAAGACAGTTGCCGGGGGGGGGGAAGTAACTCTACTACAAACGTTGCTACATGTTGATGTATCAATGTTGACTAGAGTTGTCCCCCCACCTCCGACTCGAGTGTCATATTTCTCACATTATCAAAAGTTGATAAGTTAATGATGATCATCTAACTGAGGGGTCAGTCACGAATTGAAAGGAATGGGGTGGTGGGGGGGGATTCCTCCAGATAAACTTGAAGTTTTCTTATTGTACTCCTAACTTCAGCAGCTCATTTGTTGTGTTACTGAACTGCAGCTACATCCAAACGGCTATTGGTAGCCAGGCATGATGTGAGCTATGCTGCAACAGGACTTCAAGCCTGTGCTACTGAATAAGATAACTGGTCGTGCAATACAATGTGGGACTGAATAAGATAACTGCATGGTCGTGCAATACAATGTGGGACTGAATAAGATAACTGGTCGTGCAATACAATGTGGGACTGAATAAGACTGTGCCACACATTTTACTCCACTGGAGACTAGTCTCATAGACCTGCCATGTTGGTGGATTGGTTTGACTTGAGTTCATCCAGGTCGCGCCCCTAGGGGCGGGTGCAATGTCGGCTGAATGCAAGGCGTACAGTCCAGGCGTGGGGATGTTTGCAGCGAACAAAGTCGAATGAATGGTCATGTTGTCTGGGAGATGTTTGCTAATCCGTGGTTCATAAGTTGCACACAAGTAGGTCAAAATGCTTAAATGAACTGCATCAGAGATACAGCGAGCAATATTTGCCTTCTTTTTGATTTGTTGAATAGCAAACTCCGTCACCGCACAGCTGAACTCTAGAACTATCGTAACATTACCTTAACAACTGTGAGATATCATGATTATTGAACTATCGTAACATTTTTAGACATCTGCGGAGATATCATGGCACTTGAACTATCGTAACATTACATTGACATGTATGTGATATCATGGCACTTGAACTATCCTAACATTACATTGCCATCTATGTGATATCATGGCACATGAACTATCCTAACATTACATTGCCATCTATGTGATATCATGGCACTTGAACTATCCTAACATTACATTGCCATCTATGTGATATCATGGCACTTGAACTATCGTAACATTACATTGCCATCTATGTGATATCATGGCACTTGAACTATCCTAACATTACATTGACATGCATGTGATATCATGGCACTTGAACAATCCTAACATTACATTGCCATCTATGTGATATCATGGCACTTGAACTATCCTAACATTACATTGCCATCTATGTGATATCATGGCACTTGAACTATCCTAACATTACATTGCCATCTATGTGATATCATGGCACTTGAACTATCCTAACATTACATTGACATCTATGTGATATCATGGCACTTGAACTATCCTAACATTACATTGCCATCTATGTGATATCATGGCACTTGAACTATCGTAACATTACATTGCCATGTATGTGATATCATGGCACTTGAACTATCCTAACATTACATTGCCATCTATGTGATATCATGGCACTTGAACTATCCTAACATTACATTGACATCTATGTGATATCATGGCACTTGAACTATCCTAACATTACATTGCCATCTATGTGATATCATGGCACTTGAACTATCCTAACATTACATTGACATCTATGTGATATCATGGCACTTGAACTATCCTAACATTACATTGCCATCTATGTGATATCATGGCACTTGAACTATCCTAACATTAGATTGCCATCTATGTGATATCATGGCACTTGAACTATCGTAACATTACATTGACATGTATGTGATATCATGGCACTTGAACTATCCTAACATTACATTGCCAACTATGTGATATCATGGCACTTGAACTATCCTAACATTACATTGACATCTATGTGATATCATGGCACTTGAACTATCCTAACATTACATTGCCATCTATGTGATATCATGGCACTTGAACTATCGTAACATTACATTGACATCTATGTGATATCATGGCACTTGAACTATCCTAACATTACATTGACATCTATGTGATATCATGGCACTTGAACTATCGTAACATTACATTGACATCTATGTGATATCATGGCACTTGAACTATCCTAACATTACATTGACATCTATGTGATATCATGGCACTTGAACTATCGTAACATTACATTGACATCTATGTGATATCATGGCACTTGAACTATCCTAACATTACATTGACATCTATGTGATATCATGGCACTTGAACTATCCTAACATTACATTGCCATCTATGTGATATCATGGCACTTGAACTATCGTAACATTACATTGCCATCTATGTGATATCATGGCACTTGAACTATCCTAACATTACATTGACATCTATGTGATATCATGGCACTTGAACTATCCTAACATTACATTGCCATCTATGTGATATCATGGCACTTGAACTATCGTAACATTACATTGACATGTATGTGATATCATGGCACTTGAACTATCCTAACATTACATTGCCATCTATGTGATATCATGGCACTTGAACTATCCTAACATTACATTGCCATCTATGTGATATCATGGCACTTGAACTATCCTAACATTACATTGCCATCTATGTGATATCATGGCACTTGAACTATCCTAACATTACATTGCCATCTATGTGATATCATGGCACTTGAACTATCCTAACATTACATTGACATCTATGTGATATCATGGCACTTGAACTATAGTAACGTTACCTTGTCATTAAATTTTCCTACTGTCATGAATTAATATTTTTCGATTCTTCTCACTTCGCCAGATACCTTGGGGCCATGTCTGAGACCGTTTTTGTGACTATGGAAGACCAAAGTCCCAAATGCCCGAGACCACAAATGATGAAAATTGAGTCCACACCAAGAAGGTCTTCAAAACAGTGGCAGGACCATGACGTCATACACCATGACGTATTGCACAAAGTTCACCACTCTGGTATGACTACGTCACAGCACAAAACTCGTGATCACGTGACCTGGCACAAGCACTCTGGGAAAACTCTACCCCATAATTTATTCTTTGAAGGCTTCAAGGATTGTGCCTCAGAGGTTATACGGTTCCTCACGGAGGTGGAGAAGGTTGAAGACAATAATCCTCTAGTGCAGGGCCTCCAGACTCACCTTGTTAACGTCAGTAGGGCCATTTGCCAGGAGTCCATCAACGATTTGGAACAGAACGGTGATGTCCAGCAGGGCAAAGAGCTCAGACTCTCATGTGGTCTGAATACCAGAAGTTTACCAGACGCCGATTGCACGGTGCACGATGAGTTGATGATCGACTGCAGCCGTTCAGCACAGCACCTGCCGTGTGCGCTGTCTCCCATTGTGATGAGGTCGTCCAACACATCGGTCTCTGATATGTCCTACTCTGAGTCTGATATGTCCACGTCTTGTTCCTCCAACGTGGCGTGTCAGTCTTTAAGTTCAGAGCTTAGCTCATCCCTCAATAACTCATCGGCAGAGCTCAACCCAGACAGCTCCCTCGATTATATAAAAAATGACGATGTCTTCCCATGCTTATCTCCCCAGCAAATGTTCAGGTCTGACCCGACTGTGCCGAAGCTCCATAAAAATAGAGTTTTATCTTTACAACAATTGGCAAGCATAGCCGTTCCTAAGGATACTGCCAAAATTGACAAAAATAATTCAGAATTTTTAGCAGAAACCAACTTGTCGGCACAGTTGTGTTTACCCAGGAGTGAAAGGGCCGGCTATGGAAATGAGGAAGACAGCATTCCAAATTCAATGGGGTATCTGTTGCCACTAGGGCAGTCATCGCCTGTACTTACAAAGTCACAGTCCCACAGTTCATCAAGGTCGCAGTTGCACAATTCACCCACGAACCATTTCTTTTCACATGGACAGATTCCTAATGTCACAAGCCCCACTTGTCTATTACTTGAACATTCATCGTCAGCTGTACTTCAAACACAGACATTTTCACAGTTACCTCCTATAAGTAACAGAGCTTTTTTGGCACCCAGTCATGTGTCAAGTTTAGCAGAAAGATCGGAGGCACCTGTACAGTTGGGGCTTGAGTGCCGTCCTGGGCCTCTACAGTTGACCACAGATATTTCTCAGTACATGGCGTCAATCCTAGACCCACACACCAGTTTTCTGCCAGGTATTGACATATCGTCTGTGGACTCCGGGAGCTTTGCAGATATTTTGTTGGCAGTTGAGTCCTGCCGATTTCATGAGGAACCTCGGGTCAGAGCCTTGGCCAATGAACTCATTAACCTCATACATGATGAGTACAGTGATGAAGACGACGACACAGATGAGGAAGACCATGAGGATGAAACCAATAGGAATGATGAAAGTGGCGTCGAAATGATGGACGAGAACTCGGATTGGGGAAATCCCGCTGACATGATTGAGCAGTGATATTATTTTTATAGATTGTAGTTTATAATGTTTAATCTTTGTTGCTGTTAACTTCTTTGTCCTTTATTGGTTTATTAGATCATACTTTATAAAAATTATTTAAAATAGAATGCAAATTGTAAAAACTCGATTTTCTGTGTTCTATTTGGTCTGGTGAGCGGTGAATGAATGAATGAATGTTTCCACTGGAATACTGTGTTATATTTGGTCTGGTGGGCTGTGAATGAATGAATGAAGGAATGTTTTCACTGGAATCAATATTTATTTCACTCTATAAATACAAGTCATTTAAAAAGACCGCTTTGATTCCTTACCTTTGAAAGTTGATAATATAATATTATCTATTTCTAGTTTCTACTTGTTGGTTGAATATATTACATATATTACATAGAGTCTTTTAGAATTTTTTGGATGGTCATTTATTGAAAGCTTGTGAATCAATTATGTAAATTCCTTTTTCAAATTTATTTATTGAAAATTTAAAAATAAAATAAACATTAATGTGGAATAATTTGGTACTGCTTTTATTTTATCAACTTATTATTCAAAGTTTGACTGAGGCCACTGAAATGTGGTAACTAAATATAAGAGCCAATGTGTTGTACACATTAAATATAGGAGCCACTGTGTTGTACACATTAATTATAGGAGCCACTGTGTTGTACACATTAACTATAGGAGCCACTGTGTTGTACACATTAACTATAGGAGCCACTGTGTTGTACACATTAACTATAGGAGCCACTGTGTTGTACACATTAACTATAGGAGCCACTGTGTTGTACACATTAACTATAGGAGCCACTGTGTTGTACGCATTAACTATAGGAGCCACTGTGTTGTACACATTAACCTGAATATATTTAGAGTGCAGTGTTTGATTGATTTGTATCAACTTGATGACTATGTAATTTAAACTCTTGTGGCTGCTGGAACTGTACAACTTGATGACTATGTAATTTAAACTCTTGTGACTGCTGGAACTGTACAACTTGATGACTATGTAATTTAAACTCTTGTGACTGCTGGAACTGTACAACTTTATGACTATGTAATTTAAACTCTTGTGACTGCTGGAACTGTACAACTTGATGACTATGTAATTTAAACTCTTGTGACTGCTTGAACTGTACAACTTGATGACTATGTAATTTAAACTCTTGTGACTAGAACTGTACAACTTGATGACTATGTAATTTAAACTCTTGTGACTGCTGGAACTGTACAACTTGATGACTATGTAATTTAAACTCTTGTGACTGCTGGAACTGTACAACTTGATGACTATGTAATTTAAACTCTTGTGACTAGAACTGTACAACTTTATGACTATGTAATTTAAACTCTTGTGACTGCTGGAACTGTACAACTTGATGACTATGTAATTTAAACTCTTGTGACTGCTTGAACTGTACAACTTGATGACTATGTAATTTAAACTCTTGTGACTAGAACTGTACAACTTGATGACTATGTAATTTAAACTCTTGTGACTGCTGGAACTGTACAACTTGATGACTATGTAATTTAAACTCTTTTGACTAGAACTGTACCACTTGATGACTATGTAATTTAAACTCTTGTGACTGCTGGAACTGTACAACTTGATGACTATGTAATTTAAACTCTTGTGACTAGAACTGTACAACTTGATGACTATGTAATTTAAACTCTTGTGACTGCTGGAACTGTACAACTTGATGACTATGTAATTTATTTGAAAATGTGTTCGCCTTGTTGAATGAAATAATTATGAAGATCGTTTTATTAAAGGTTTGTGAAATAAATTAAATAGGTCTCTGTGACTCATTCTTGTAGCACTTGGCCGCCCACTTTCCTTCACTACTGTTACATGTACAATATGTGATTTAATAATCATATAATAATAATACTAATAATAATGAAAAAGAAATCAAGAAGGCCATTTGATAATTATATCAGAAATATATTTATTACTCAGTAAAAGTTATAGTTATACCATCTCCTTGTTCAATGCATAATGAGGTGTAGTATTGGATTAAAAGGGAGGTTAGAAAGTTGGCAAAGACAAACAAATATTGCATGGATTTTCCTTTGCAAAGTAGTCATCATACATCTTAACGGACATCTTTATTCATCGATAAAGAAAAGTTGATTGCAATTAAACAAAAGAAACTACACAAAAAATGAATCAAAGATTAAATCAAATAATTAAGACAGTCATGAGGGATTTTCAAAAAATGTAACGGCTTTATTAAACTTTTAGTTTTAGAAAATGATTGAGTTCTAAGTTTATTTCAAAAAAAAATATGAGCATGAGTTAACTTTAATTTTTGGATGCTAAGAAATTTTTCAAATGTTCAATTTTATAGCTTTTGTTTGTGTCTTGAAACTAAAAAAAATTGAACATAGTTTTAATTCTTAATATTGAGGACCCACAATTCATATTAGTTTCATATAAATTGTGACGTACATATTGCTTCTCAATCTCAATCATTTTAACATAGCTAACCAACACAACAGAAGAGGGCACAACATTTCAGATAATAATTTTTCAATATAAAGGAAGTTAAAAAGTTTTAAAGATGGTTCAAATTTCAAGGTAGGTAATAATTACAATTATTCCATTAGGGAAAAAGCAACAAGCTATATTTTATAATATATTAATTTATATAAATATACATGAAAAACATTTTTTTAAAATGTAATTAATATCTATAACATTAAATTTAGGGAAAAAATTATTTAACAGCTCTTACAACCAAGCTTAACCAACTGGCAAGTCAAACCTAAAATTGTAAAATCTGCACTTAGGACATGAAATTCCCCAAAATTATTTCAACAGAAAAAATAATTTAAAAAGAAAAGGCTCAACCTTTAAAAATACAAATTAACAGTATGAATTTCACAGTATAAATTGAAATTTGGGATTATGAACAATATTTAACTAAATGAACAGCACAAGTAATAAGACAAAATTCGTCAACACAACTAACTGGCAACTACATAAATACTTAAAAATAAATGTGAAATGTGATGTATTCTTACAAATATATTGTTTAAAATGATAATGTAAAAATTTTGCAGGAAATATTTGCCAAATGTGTAATCAAAATGATAATCTCCAGAGGTTGGAATCGGGTGATTAGATTCATGCTTACATGTTATTCATTGTTACTCATACTTTTCAAGATTTTTTGTGATTTTTAATTATGATTTCATGGCTGCACAAAGAATGCTGAAAAATTCTAAAAATATCTGACAATCAAGGAAATAAATAACTTCTTATTAAAACTAGACTAGCTGAAAGCAATCTATTTGCACATGTCAGGTAGCAGTGTCTTGATAGATTTCATCTCAACCCAAGCACAAAGACTTCAAGTATTGAAGAGCTACAAAATTGAGTAGTTAATTATAATAATAAAAAAGGATCAAACATTTTTTATACCAAGAGATTTTACCTGAATAACAACTCAAACGGAAATAGTACACAAACTGTAAATTTGACATAAAGACCCGATCTGTGGTTTACCATACAGCTCAGATATAACAACTTCTATTTAGACTTTAATGTTGGTAAAGATAGAAAGATTAAAATGAGTTTTTGTTGTTTTGAAAAAATTTTACCTTTAAAAAATTCAGATATTTACAACAGCAAAACTAAGTGCTATTTAATTAAAGACAGACAAATCACAATGAAGAATTGCTTGTATGACTAGAAAAGTTATTAATCATCTAATGTTATAACTACAGGACACTAATTCTTCATAATTTCTTTTTAAAATGTTACTTTTTTTAATGGTAATTTTTAAAAAGTAAATTTTATCTCACAAGAAAATGAAACAAAGACAATCTTATAGTGTTTGGCCCCAACATCAACCGTTTTAATATTGCATATAAACAAACAAAACATAACTTCTTTAAAACTGTGCTTCACTTTAATATAAATTCAAATCTAAATAAAAAACTTATGTTATACTGATGCACAAGAAATTATTATTTTTAAAAAAAAATCACAAGTTTATATTAACACAAAGTTTATTTGTAAAAAATAGAAAATATTTGTTTAAGTTACATCACAATTTTCAGTTAAATTAAATTAAAAATAGTTTTTAGTTTTAAATTAGAAGATTAGTCAGAATTTTGTATAGAATCTATTCTTGCTTTGTTTATGGAAAACAACAGAAACAAACTATGTTACAGAGAATAGTTCCATATATTTTGTTCTTGAAAATTGTAGGCTAAACCATATAGAAGCTCTCCAAATTTAGTTAATTTTAGTTTCCACAGCAACTCCGCCGTAGCCGGTCCCAAGCCCGGGTGAGAAAGGAGGAGGGTTGTGCGAAGGGCTAGCATCCCTTCCCGTAAAAAAAGCCTTGCTACAAAAACGTGAACAAAGAAAAAAATTGGAAACTCGGACCTTGGAGATGATGGGTCTCTTAACAGAGAACTTTTGAAGCTGGGTGGCCAAAGCCAACTGGAAACCACCCGGCAGACAACCATCCTCTCCACTAGGACCACCACCAACTTAGGAACATGGAACGTAAGGACCATGTTCGAAGCTGGAAAACTGCCCAAGTTGCTGCCGAAATGCAACGGTACAAGCTAGCCATCCTAGGGATAAGTGAATCCCGATGGACTGGCTCAGGCCAGATGAACCCCCAAGGCAAGAGGAAAAGAGGTCGTCCCCAAATTGACCTGGAGAAGGGAACTGGAGGCAGACACCAAAATGAGCGGGCACAGCTGGGGGCAGATTGAGAGACTGGCGCAGGACCGGGATGCCTGGAGAGACTTTGTTCATGGCCTATGCCCCAGATGGGACGATGGGCGATGAAGAAGTTTCCACAGCTCTGAAAACTTGGTGATCACAAAACAATAACATTTGAAAGAGCTGATGATAGATTACATGTATTTCCTTTATAGTCATATGAGATTAACAACATGGTGGTTTTAAATAAAAAATAGAGCAGACACTTTAAATTTCTAAAATTCAATCATAACATTATATATTGTTTACACATCCAACAAATGATGGCTTTAAATACAACTTACAGAGGGATCAATCAATAATCCACCAGCTTAAAAGACAACTTACAGTTGAAATAGAATTGAAATGACTTAAAAAAGCTTTCTTTTGATTCCTGGGATTTTTAAAAACGTACGTGATACTTCACAACGTACACGTGATACTTCACAACGTACACGTGATACTTCACAACGTACACGTGATACTTTACCTTTCCTAATTCCCTCTAATGTTATTACAAAAAAAATGAAATAAAAAAATGCAACAATTTTTACCTTAATATGAATTTTTTGTTTGTTTGGAAGACAAGGTTAATTAAGACAGGGTATTTCTGCCTAAGAATGTTAGATGTGTAATTGAACAACTTCTTTAATATGTTAGTAGTAACACTATTCAACTTTAAAAAAATAGATAAATAACTTGAGTGTAAACGTAATGCTTGCTTGTATCCATGTTATTGGCACTAGCCAGTGATTATAAATTGTTAAATACAGTCGGACCTATCTAAGTCGAACTCAAAGGGACCCGAAGAAAAATCGACTTACAGAGTTTTCGAGTTAGGGAAAATGGCGTAATAGGGGCAGATTAATCAAGGACGTTGATTTTGAGGGGGGGGGGACAGCTATCCCGGCGAGAACGCTTGACAGGATGTTTCATATGAAAGGAAGCCAACTAGGCTTTGACATACCCACACCGCTGAGAAAGGCCCCCCCCCACCCACACTTTACTCCCTCCACAGTCGGATGGGGTGAGAAAGATTTTTCTTTTTAAAAAGAGTCACAGCATGCAGCAAAGGGACGCGGATTAGTTACCCTTCTTCCAGCCGCTCCTTTTTCTTGTCTAGGTCATTTTTGGTTTCAAAATAGATGTTTACGTGGCTCTACGGAACACGTGTTCTGAAATGTCACCCCAGAATAATAACCCAAATGCCTTGGAAAATTCGACTAAGGGAGGTTGTAGCCACAAAATCTTCAAGTTAAGGAGATATAAAATACACACATATCTATATATCTATATATAAAATATCTATATATAAAATACATTAGTCTTATGGAATTTGGCCGGGTCCTAACAATTAATTCGATATAGGGAGGTTTTCGACTTAGGGAAGTTTGACAGTATGAAGATGATATGTACAATGAAGCAAAACAAATAATTATAGAATAACACTTTTTAAATAGTCACAAAGTTAATGATGGATAATAACCTGCACCAACATTCAGTATACACAAAAAAAAAGTTTAAAAAAAGCAGCAACATGTGGAATGCTAACTGGCTTTTACAATACAATATCGGGATGGCATTTTTAACAAAAATGGAATATTAGACTGGTCTCTTTTGAAATAGGGTATGAGAAATTCTTTTTAAAAACATGTGTAGGTTACATTATTTATTTTGGATTTGTTTTTATCTGATGCAAACTTAAACAAATGAACAGAAATGGGAGCAGAATCAGGGCCAGATGAACAGTCATCATCTAATCAAGCAGTTAAGCCCATAAAATACTTGAACAGGCATTGGGTAAACATTAAATAATAACACTTAAATTTGAACGTACATTGGGTAAACATTAAATAATAACACTTAAATTTGAACGTACATTGGGTAAACATTAAATAATAACACTTAAATTTGAACGTACATTGGGTAAACATTAAATAATAACACTTTGAATTTGAACGTGCATTGGGTGAACAAAATCTTGCACATGGAGTGACATTTTTTCTTTAAAAAAAACAACCTATTGTTTAACTGTGAAAATTTTTTGTAAGCTAAGTTTAATTTGAATATAATCATGACCACCTTGATCCATTGGTTATCAGGCTATTAAACCTTCAGTGAACATTGAACATGACTTTCTCTATGAAATTCAGAGGGTAAAATACAAAACAATGTTTTAGTTTCTCTGCTCCCACACCCTTTTCTTGGCTAACATACCATGCATACAGCGAAGGACTGTGAAATTGGTACTCTTAACAACATTTACAGTGATAGGAAAGTAAACACTGGTACACATAAAAATGTACACACTGAGGAAACATTGGTCCCAACGCATACAGAGAGAAAACATTGACACTCATAACGACATATAGAGAAAACATTGACACTCATAACGACATATAGAGAAAACATTGACACTCATAACGACATATAGAGAAAACATTGACACTCATAATGACATATAGAGAAAACATTGACACTCATAACGACATATAGAGAGAAAGGAAACACTAGAACACAATATTATAGACATTGCTAGAGGGCGCTAGTCAATCCACCTCCATGAAATAGAGGTCACTGATTGAGGTCATACCAGGAAATTTTTTGTTGAGCCTTATTAGCTGGGAATGTCAATATTAAATTCACATATTGTATTCATTTCTAAACATACAACAATAAATAGCTCTGTAAACAATAAGGTTTACAGAGAAAAATCATGCTAAATAACTACAGGTTATGTGACTTCATAAGATTGTTGCTGTCATTTATCTCTGATAAGAGAAAGACATTAAAATGATAAAAGATACAAGTTAATTCCATATGTTAACATCGGAAGTTAAATGAAGAAAAATTTACAAGAAACTAATATGGAGGTATCAGCAACTCACAGGGGAGGGAATAAATCAATTTCTGTATATGATGGCTTGGATATTACATAGAAAACAACAATGAGAAGAAAATTATTTTAGAAATTAAATTCATGAGGGTGAGGGCAGGGGTACAGATTTTATGTTGATACATTTTTTAATATAATTTTTTTAAAAATCAAATCACTACTAGAATATTTATTGAATTTCCAAAGAAACAGTAACAGTAACTGTTTGATAATTGGCCTAATTTATAAAAAAATATCTTAAGTAACAGACATTTTGTACATACATTTTACAATGTTAAAACAAGTTAGCTAGGGACATTTTACAATGTTAAAACAAGTTAGCTAGGGACATTTTACAATGTTAAAACAAGTTAGCTAGGGACATTTTACAATGTTAAAACAAGTTAGCTAGGGACATTTTACAATGTTAAAACAAGTTAGCTAGGGACATTTTACAATGTTAAAACAAGTTAGCTAGGGACATTTTACAATGTTAAAACAAGTTAGCTAGGGACATTTTACAATGTTAAAACAAGTTAGCTAGGGACATTTTACAATGTTAAAACAAGTTAGCTAGGGACATTTTACAATGTTAAAACAAGTTAGCTAGGGACATTTTACAATGTTAAAACAAGTTAGCTAGGGACATTTTACAATGTTAAAACAAGTTAGCTAGGGACATTTTACAATGTTAAAACAAGTTAGCTAGGGACATTTTACAATGTTAAAACAAGTTAGCTAGGGACATTTTACAATGTTAAAACAAGTTAGCTAGGGACATTTTACAATGTTAAAACAAGTTAGCTAGGGACATTTTACAATGTTAAAACAAGTTAGCTAGGGACATTTTACAATGTTAAAACAAGTTAGCTAGGGACATTTTACAATGTTAAAACAAGTTAGCTAGGGACATTTTACAATGTTAAAACAAGTTAGCTAGGGACATTTTACAATGTTAAAACAAGTTAGCTAGGGACATTTTACAATGTTAAAACAAGTTAGCTAGGGACATTTTACAATGTTAAAACAAGTTAGCTAGGGACATTTTACAATGTTAAAACAAGTTAGCTAGGGACATTTTACAATGTTAAAACAAGTTAGCTAGGGACATTTTACAATGTTAAAACAAGTTAGCTAGGGACATTTTACAATGTTAAAACAAGTTAGCTAGGGACATTTTACAATGTTAAAACAAGTTAGCTAGGGACATTTTACAATGTTAAAACAAGTTAGCTAGGGACATTTTACAATGTTAAAACAAGTTAGCTAGGGACATTTTACAATGTTAAAACAAGTTAGCTAGGGACATTTTACAATGTTAAAACAAGTTAGCTAGGGACATTTTACAATGTTAAAACAAGTTAGCTAGGGACATTTTACAATGTTAAAACAAGTTAGCTAGGGACATTTTACAATGTTAAAACAAGTTAGCTAGGGACATTTTACAATGTTAAAACAAGTTAGCTAGGGACATTTTACAATGTTAAAACAAGTTAGCTAGGGACATTTTACAATGTTAAAACAAGTTAGCTAGGGACATTTTACAATGTTAAAACAAGTTAGCTAGGGACATTTTACAATGTTAAAACAAGTTAGCTAGGGACATTTTACAATGTTAAAACAAGTTAGCTAGGGACATTTTACAATGTTAAAACAAGTTAGCTAGGGACATTTTACAATGTTAAAACAAGTTAGCTAGGGACATTTTACAATGTTAAAACAAGTTAGCTAGGGACATTTTACAATGTTAAAACAAGTTAGCTAGGGACATTTTACAATGTTAAAACAAGTTAGCTAGGGACATTTTACAATGTTAAAACAAGTTAGCTAGGGACATTTTACAATGTTAAAACAAGTTAGCTAGGGACATTTTACAATGTTAAAACAAGTTAGCTAGGGACATTTTACAATGTTAAAACAAGTTAGCTAGGGACATTTTACAATGTTAAAACAAGTTAGCTAGGGACATTTTACAATGTTAAAACAAGTTAGCTAGGGACATTTTACAATGTTAAAACAAGTTAGCTAGGGACATTTTACAATGTTAAAACAAGTTAGCTAGGGACATTTTACAATGTTAAAACAAGTTAGCTAGGGACATTTTACAATGTTAAAACAAGTTAGCTAGGGACATTTTACAATGTTAAAACAAGTTAGCTAGGGACATTTCTATTTCATTCTAATAAGCACAGATGCTAATCTGAATTATTTTTAAATAAAATACAACCTAGCCTTGAGATTATTATTTTTATAAATCTTAAATGAGACAGAAATTCATGAAGTGAAACAAAACAAATTTTTTAAAAACTTATAAACACAATGTAAAAATATACACTTATATTTGTAGAAACGTATGTTTAAATAACAATGCAGCCCATTTATCAACACAAGATAGGTTAACCATTATGAACGTAAACATATTTGCAACATATTTACAGCTCTCATTTTTACTTCTAGGAAAGTTTTTTTATTTTATAAAATAGGAGCAGATATAATAAGTTAAATAAAAAACAAAACTGGGAATAATACTACGCTTCTATTAATTGATTACACGTATAACAATATATTTAATTGTAATTTGGAGAAAATTTACTTTCCTAAATATAAATTTGATATACTTTATATACTATAAATATGCTTTTTGTTATATATGGGTGGAAAATGGTGACATTAAAAATAAACTTTTCTGAGACAAGAGCCTTTTGCACATTGCTTGTAAAAATATTCTTTCATTTAATTATTACTATAGTCTATTGAGCAATGAGAAGTCTATAAATAGAGGTAAATTGGAGAACATTGTAAGGCACAACCATTTTTATTGAAATGAACTCTTGATACACTCTATTGATAGATCTGATCAGATTTCTAAATAGAGAATGATCTAAGTTATAATATACTCACAATTGCAAAATGCTTAATAAAATACAATAATACAGTCACTAACTTAATATGATTTTTAAAAAAAGTTATTCCAATAACCTTTATACAATAATCTCTTATAATTCATGTTTTTTAGCAGCCAAGGTTATTAATTAAATTTTTGGAACTAATGGACTCACCCAATCAATCAATTTAAAGGGTGGTGGGAAAAAGACATGAGTACACAAAAAGACATCATGAGTACACAAAAAGACATGAGTACACAAAAAGCCATTAGACTGATGCAGCGATGGGGATGATGATTAAAAATATGAGAAGCCCGAGGGCAACACTAGCATAAATGCACCAAACTGCTAACTTTAGATCTCTCTGCGCCATTCCCATCAATCCCTTGGACTGGTGCCGCTTGCCCCGCCTGGCGTATCTCACGGCAAGAAGCCCGGTGATGATGCAGAAGATAATGCTGACATAGGAGGCTATCATGACCTGCTCGAATGTCTTCCATGGCCTGGGAACCAGGTCTCCGATGGGAATGTGACGCAGGTTAATATCGCTCTCTGTTGTGTCTTTGTAGGGATTCTCTGAGTTATTTTCAAAGTCAGGGTCACTGTACGTTGAGTATCCGTTCTTACGATCTCCTCTACTTGGTCCCGATCCAATCAGGGAAACAGAAACCTGCTCTGGCTCGGCAGGAAGATCAAAATCAGGTGCAGCATCGTCTGACTGTGGAAGGGGTAGATGGTCCGCTCTGCTCATTTTTAGATTGCTGTTTCAAATGTATGGATACAAGATCAAACAATTACCTTCATCTCTTATGTTGCGAAATTAATTTTCAAAAGTGATCTACAGGAGTTTTGCCAATCCTTTAAATTTGGCAGTCTAAAAATTAGTTTCCTATTGCGGTCAAAACTATTTGTGTAAGTGCCAATTTTTTAAAATCACATTAGTGGTGTTACTATGGGGACTACAATGGGACTAAGCTATGCATGTTTGTTCATAGGATATTTCAAACTAATGTCTGCAATTAAGTACAAGCTACCCCACCACTGTCAGTTTTAAGTCATCTGGATGTAGCAGAACTTTCACGTTTGTAATCCAGGGTTAACACATTCACTCTCCATTTGAACCCACCACCATATGACTTCTGGGAGAAAGAACGTGTAATAGTGTGTAATTGAAGATTGACCTATCTCAAACACTCTATCAAAGCCATCAAAGTTATTTGACCTTTGTTTCTTGTACCATCATGCCAACTAGGGTACATTTAAACAAAAACTTATGATAATATATGTTAACATTAAATAATTCTGTGGTCAATTATAGCAATTTCTTTTTTGGCTTTATTTTCGATTTAGAATATAATCATATTAAATTCTCTACCTTTGTAATAAAATGTAATAAAGAGAACACGGCACAAAAGAAATATCTCCAAAACTAAAAACAGGTATAATATATATAAATGTATGAAATTTGTAAATCTTAGATCTTAGTCTAAGCTAGTTAAGTGCTGTCTCGATGTGATTACCATAACGTTTTGATGGTGATAGCATCTTTGAAACTGGTTAGGAAAATTCTGAAGTTTCCATTAAAAAATTACACACTTTGGCATTTCTTCACAGCCCACTCCCTGCTATATTACAAACTAAATAAATTGACTCATTATCATAAGACTCATACGAAAATAAGGTTTTACGTAAGGGGATCCAAAAATTATATTTTCAAAGCTTTGTGACGTCATATTGAAGGAAGTGTGATGGAATTGGCCAAAATCCCGTGACCTCATCATGGACGGCCCCTTAGTTACAAATACAATATCAAAGTAAGCCAATAATAATTTATTTTACTGACTTTATTTTAATCATTAATTTCATTTACATAAGTGTATATTGTTTTTATCCAATGATGACTACTGATTTGATTTAAATTCAGAACTTACATACTACAGCTTGTTCAAATAGTTAAGAACTATAATATTAAGTTTAAATTCAAGCCTCAATTTCAATAGGCTTGAAGAGGCCTAGCCAGAGTAGTCAGACAACACTACAGTGACTATACACTATAGTACTATAGACCAGTGCTACTCAAAGTAGTGGGCCGCGGACCGCTGTCGGTCCATCATGGGCCTTCAGCCACCGGTCCGCAGAATTTATCAAGAAAGAAACGAAAAATCTAATTATAATCTTCCATTTGCAAACATTAATATTAATGCTTTAAAATACATACATTTTTTTACAATAAGCACAAAAAATAAAACAAATAAATTAAAATATATTAGATTAATTTTAATAATTATTAATTTTATGTTTTGTTTTTTAAAATTTGAAATAGATGCGAGTTTTGAACGGGTCTATACATAAAAAATAGAACTTTAAGATTATTTGTTGTATTATGTCACAGAATGGGTACTGGACACTATCAGCTCTTACTGCATGCATCAGCATGTGTTGATAGTCTCGAGGCAAACTAATGTTGTAGGGCTGTAGGTCATTTAGGGGCTCATTTCGCTACCATGTCATTATAGTGAAAATAATGCAGCGGTTCCTGGTGCAACGGAAAATTACTGCCGGCCCACCATACTAACAAGTTTGACAAGCACTGCTATAGACTATAGTATAGACACATTGCAGCAAAAAAAAAGTTTAGAGTTACCCTGCCATGCTGCAAATTTTTATAAAGGGTAAATGATATTATTTGATATATGTGTGTTTGTGGGATGTAACAGGTAACAGTTCAAAATTTGGCCAGGATAATCAACTGATAATTTGCACAGGCACAGGAGTTGAATTTATTTTTGCACATTGTCGACATTGACATTCATTAATATTAACCAATTAAGCCAATTAACCATGTATTATTGTATTTGGCCCTGAGTTAGGGGCATGGGGAACATTGATTGAAAATCGACTTAGACTGTCTTATACTCACTCACTGATACTAACTTAGTTTACTAAGTCTTAGTCCCTAAGTTCTAAGACTAAAACTTACTAAGACTCAGGCAGGACTATATAAATTATAAATATTTAAAATACTATAACTATATTTCACATTTTCACTATCACTAATTATTATTACATTTCTGCCTAATCAAGTCCCTAGATTATTCATTTAAGACTTCAAATCTTCATACAAATTAAACTCAGTACTAATTGAATAATGCAAAAATGCTCTTACCAATAAATACAGATCGATAGTTGCTAATTCGCGGGGTTTAATAATAATTGTTTATAAACAATGTAAACATCAGTTCGATACTTCCTGATACAGGGATGAGTAATAAGACAAGTCATTGAAATTAACTTTATTCTATACTATTTACTTCATTTGTATATTTAAATACCTAATATTATTTAATAATTATACTATAAATATGATAAAATATTTAATAATTGTTTATTTTTTCTTAAAGTGTTATTTTAATTAAATGTTTTAAACTAATATAATTTTAAAAAATTATGGTCCCTAGCAAGGTAAAGATAACTCTCATCGCAAGTTCATTAGATAACGTTTGGTTAAAATCGGCAAGAACTTGACATTGAAGTCAACAAATTTCGTCATTAATTTTAAAAAAAGGTAATATAACGTTTTGACTTTTTAGAAACGATTAATATCCGAGATTTTTATAATTTTTATGTCTCTATGTTTGTGTTAAATAAACTTAAACTGTTTAAACAGATTCCTATATATTTTAATGTATAGGCATAGGTGGTAAAAGCAAAGAGAACGGTGCGCTCGATAAATGGTATTTTTGGTTGCTATATTTTTTTTCTATTTTAATTTAAGAAATAGACAACTAAACCTAACCCAGACCCTAAAACTACAACCTTATTTACGGTTATGGATAAAAATAATTGCACTTATTATGACTTATTCCCTAAAAATACAACATTTCATTCCCGGAAGTTACACTCTGCAATAACAATGTAAATAGTTGAGCGCACCGTTCTCTTTGCTTTAGCCGGCATAGGTATATGATTGTAGGACGATGCTTTGCACTTGCAGGTTTGCTAATAAAATAGTAGGCACTTTGGTAAAAAAATAAACTTTAAAAATATAAATAACCAATAGCATAGTTAAGTAGAGCGTATTTTAAAGTAAATTTTATCACCAAAATTATAATTTTAGGACTTATAGTTTTAAAGTTATGAATTTTTAAAGTGTGGTTCAAATTGTCCCAATCCCCAATGACAATGCATTTTATTTTATTTATCCCCACATTTTGTGACCTCAATTCCGCTGTTCGCGTCACCCACTTTATCTCTTGTTTTAATAAGGATTTTATTTTCAGTATCAATGCTATAATTAAAATTATTAGATCTTTATTTTGTTTTTAAAATATTCTTTATTAATAAATCAAATAACTTTGTATAACATAACAGTAAAATTTATCTTAATTTAACCGAAGTTTCTATTTTGTTTACAAGTTCAAGTTCCAATTCACACAACTATCATGACCTACATATGTCAAAGTGAACTGTCCTCTGGCGCCTCTGCCTCTATATAAATGTAGAACCTCCTTTTGAACCTTCAACTTTGGCTCATGACTAATTAATTTAACCCTGACCAATGGTTCAAAGGTTTTTGCACACAGCCACAACTAATGAATGAAACTATTAAAGACTAGTAAGAGTCAAAATGAGGTTGAGTGAATAATAATGGTTGCCAAGGACAACTAGTCTGCACACTGTACATTATGAAATTTCATAATATCAATTCTGAAGTGTTAAGCCGTCTAAATTAATTATATTTTTGAACTAATTTCATATTAGATCATCTTTAAAACTCAATTATCAAATATTTTAATGTTAAAAGTCAAAATAATTGAATATTTTATAAGTATCGGAGACTTCCGCCATTAAAAAGGGGGCGTGTTATTCATAATCGTGAATGGTCAGTGCTTGGAAAAATTATATAAAAAATGACCGCCATGTCCTAGCTCAATGAAAATTGGCACACATGTAAATCGATTGATAAAGCTCAGCAAGAATTAATATGAAAGAGAGTGAATTTCATTTTCTGCAAAAGTTTTTGAGGTGAAGATCGCCTACATTAGCCTTGATATTCCAAAATACCCATTGATTGAAAATTCGATAGAAAACAATTAAAATATAAGTCCAGGGATGTAGACCGGAAAAGGAACTGAAATATGAGTGGAAAGTACCTATTTATTAATAGTTTTACACCCTCATCGGAAAATTAAAAACTTGGATCCTTCTGCGCCGAAGTTAATTTCCTATACAAAAAACGTAGTAGTCTCCCTTGTCTTACCGAAGTGCCTAGTGTAGTGTTACGACTAGGGGTGTCAATATTGTTGAAAAAAGCTGCCCGGGTACCCGTCCAAATTTTTAACGGGTACCCGGTTTACCCGTTCGAAACACCTCAAATTTTCCAAGACTTGCCCCTACTGAGTGGACCAAGTCCCTAGAATTTATTTTTGTTTTTTCAGGTTTTTTTTTAAAAGTATGGTGGGGATAGAAGTGGAGAAAGGATTGAGTGGAAAAAAAAAGGGGTGGGGGTAGAAAAACAACACTCGCTTGTCTCTTATCTTATCTGTTAAAGACGTTCCTTCTATTCAGAAGATTATTGCGTCCTACGCTTATCTATGGTTTGTGTCTCAATGTTGTCGGCGTATCTCAAAGCCTAAGCCCAGGTCATTTCTGTCTTCTCCAGCCCTTCCTAAATCTTGGCTTTGCCGTCTATTTACCTTATTTGAACAATCCAAAGAACCAAAACGTTATTGTGTTAGATGATTTTTGTTTCATGTTCCAAAAAAAAAGGTGTATCAAAATACATAGAAGTTTGTAAGATCCTGTTTTATTTCCGGTTGAAATAAGTTATTTCTTTTTAAGCGTTTTCATGTTAAACGTATTTCACAGCATATATTTCAAACGAAAAGATTTAATTTGATAAATTGTTAAAGTGATGTGAACACAGAGGAGCCACAGTTTGGCCACCGTTGGTATGGACAGAGCAGCAACATTTTCAGGGGTACACGGTCGCAATTTTACTACCCGGGTAATTGCTCAGCAACGGGTACCCGGGTTCCCGGGTACCCGTTGACAGGCCTAGTTACGACTAGCAGCAGACACTTCAAATAAACTAAGTCGCTATATTTATAATATCTTACCAAACTCTTCATAATATTTTATACGCATATATAATACGATATTAAGGTAATCCCTTATTTCAGCGCATTTTATATTTCAAGTCATCAAAAAAGCATATTATGAAATCTATTTTAAAATTAAAATATAATTTTTTTGTTGAAATAAAATTACTATTTTACGATTTGTACGAAATAAAAATTTGTATATTTCACTATCTTCTGTGACTAACGGCACCATTGTTGTTGTTGGCAGTCTGCTTTTAAAAACCTTTTTCTAAATTAAAAAACCCTTTAAACTCAATAAAACACACGCAAAACTAATTGTAAAGCATTAAATAATTTTTTTTATATCTGATTTAAATGTTTAAATTAGTAAAAGTAAGTTATTTATTTATTTAGTTCTAAAAATTTAAAATGCACTGAAAAATGGGATTACCCGATATTAGTAGATCTGGGCTTATTTATGACAATTTATGTGTGCATTAATTAATTATAAAATCTAAATTCATTTAAATATATTTAAATTTAATAAACTATCAACATATCCGCTTTATAGAATAAGTATAAGTACAAAAATTACAATTACCAGGTTTGCCAACACCCTAATAATGGTTAAAAGAAAAATTTTATTTTAAAAAAATATTTTAAAACTAAAAAAAGAAGAAATTGACAAATTGGGATTAAAATTTAAAAAATCAAAAATATTTATTTATTTTTTTTGGACGGCACTAGCACTGTAAGCACATTGCATATTTTTACGAAACACAAAACAAAACAAAAATATTTTACTTTTAATTTAAGTTTGTTTTTTCTAAACAAACTTAAATTAAAAGTAAAACTGAATGAAGACTAAGAATTATGAGGGAAATTATATTATTACTAGCGTACAGCCGTCAAAAATGACGGCAGTTTTCAACTGAAATCTATTTATTTATTAAAAAATGCACTTTTTTAAGGGCGCCTACGGCGCCGAACTTTTTCAAAAGCTCAACTAACTTGTCCTTGTTTGATAAATACGAAATATTAAACTTTCTGAAATGTACACAAAGAATTTTATAATAGGGGTTGCAGGGCACCTACGGCGCCCCGTTTGTTTTTTTAATTTATAATTAACCATCATCAAATCCTCTTTTTACATTGATCCCTTTCAAAATTAAAATATGAGCGAAAACAATGACGCAACATTATATTTTTTTACAGCGCATTTTTAATTTGCACACCTTTTGATGCATTGGTGCAGTAATTTGGTTTTCCCCGCTTTCTAAAATTAGTAGCGTCAGGACAGACTGACTTGCGTGACAATTGCAAATTATATAGTTTTATTTTATGGATAACTTATTTATAACTAAGGTTCTTATATTAAATTTAATTATAATTAAATGTTAACCGATTCTAACAGCAGGACCAGATGGACATGGACAGGTTAACAATTAACTTCAATTCTTCTTATTACCTAGCTTTAGTTTTAGTGTCTAATCTTGAGAGACACCATTAATTAAGTTTCAATTTAAAAATAATTCAGGCAAGTTGACAATTGAAAAATTAAAACTTCATTTTAATATTTAGAATAAAATTCACTTAACTCAGTTATCATCACTGTTTTCTCCTTAGTTTGCCTTATGAATGATTTTATTTTTATTTTATTTTTAATTTCCTGAGTTGCAGGGCAACTATTTAATAAGTTGTATCTCATACAAGTTGACATGAAAGTGTTTATATAATTTCAAATTGTATTAGTATAATAAATTAAACACCTATTTCACCATCAGAGGTATAGTAGGACTGGGATAAACACCTATTTTACCATCAGAGGTATACTAGGACTGGGATAAACACCTATTTCACCATCAGAGGTATAGTAGGACTGGGATAAACACCTATTTCACCATCAGAGGTATAGTAGGACTGGGATAAACACCTATTTCACCATCAGAGGTATAGTAGGACTGGGATAAACACCTATTTCACCATCAGAGGTATAGTAGGACTGGGATAAACACCTATTTCACCATCAGAGGTATAGTAGGACTTGGATAACAAAAATTTTGTTTATAAGAATGAGACACTAGCATAGCCATGACTTTTAAAAATCTTTAGTGTGCCTACTGATTATGTTTTTATTGCTCTTAACAAAGAAATATATTTATAGCCTTTTTACAGATAAAATAAATCAAGACAATGCCTGCCGAAAACCCAGCAATATCTGGTGAACAACAAAATACTGTTGAGAAACCCAAGTGTAAAGCGTGTTGTGCATGCCCAGAAACTAAACAGGCACGAGATCAGTGGTAAGTGCTGATTTTAAAGTTTTAGTTTATTACATAACTTCCAAATAATGAATCCTCTTAAACTCTAGATATTAAAAAAAATCAGAAATACATACTTTACTTCTAGGGTTACTTGACTTTACTTCTAGTGTTACTTGACTTTACTTCTAGGGTTACTTGACTTTACTTCAAGGGTTACTTCACTTTACTTCTAGTGTTACTTGACTTTACTTCTATGGTTACTTTACTTTACTTCTAGGGTTACTTGACTTTACTTCTAGGGTTACTTGACTTTACTTCAGGGATAACTTGACTTTACTTCTAGGGTTACTTTACTTCTAGGGTTACTTTACTTCTAGGGTCACTTGACTTTACTTCTAGGGTTACTTGACTTTAATTCTAGGGTTACTTTACTTCTAGGGTTACTTGACTTTACTTCTAGGGTTACTTGACTTTACTTCTAGGGTTACATGACTTTACTTCTAGGATTACTTTACTTATAGGGTTACTTTACTTCTAGGGTTACTTGACTTTACTTCTAGGGTTACTTGACTTTACTTCTAGGGTTACTTTACTTCTAGGGTCACTTGACTTTACTTTTAGGGTTACTTGACTTTACCTCTAGAGTTACTTGCCTTTGCTTGTAGGGTTACTCGACTTTACTTCTAGGGTTACTTGACTTCACTTCTAGGGTTACTTTACTGCTAGGGTTACTCTACTTTCATTCTAGGAATACTTTACTTCTAGGGTTACTTTACTTCTAGGATTACTTGACTTTACTTCTAGGGTTACTTGACTTTACTTCAGGGATAACTTGACTTTACTTCTAGGGTTACTTTAATTCTAGGGTTACTTTACTTCTAGGGTCACTTGACTTTACTTTTAGGGTTACTTGACTTTACCTCTAGGGTTACTTGACTTTGCTTGTAGGGTTACTTGACTTTACTTCTAGGGTTACTTGACTTTACTTCTAGGGTTACTTTACTTCTAGGGTTACTCTACTTTACTTCTAGGATTACTTTACTTCTAGGGTTACTTTACTTTACTTCTAGGGTTACTTGACTTTACTTCAGGGATAACTTGACTTTACTTCCAGGGTTACTTTAATTCTAGGGTTACTTGACTTCTAGGGTTACTTGACTTTACTTCTAGTGTTACTTGACTTTACTTCTAGGGTTACTTGACTTTACTTCTAGGGTTACTTGACTTTACTTCTAGGGTTACTTGACTTTACTTCTAGGGTTACTTGACTTTACTTCTAGGGTTACTTTACTTTACCTCTAGGGTTACTTGACTTTACTTCTAGGGTTACTTGACTTTACTTCAGGAATAACTTGACTTTACTTCTAGGGTTACTTTAATTCTAGGGTTACTTTACTTCTAGGGTCACTTGACCTTACTTTTAGGGTTACTTGACTTTACCTCTAGGGTTACTTGACTTTGCTTCCAAATAATGAATCCTCTTAAACTCTAGATATTAAAAAAAGAACAGAAATACATACTTTACTTCTAGGGTTACTTGACTTTACTTCTAGTGTTACTTGACTTTACTTCTAGGGTTACTTGACTTTACTTCTAGGGTTACTTGACTTTACTTCTAGTGTTACTTGACTTTACTTCTAGTGTTACTTGACTTTACTTCTAGGGTTACTTGACTTTACTTCTAGGGTTACTTGACTTTACTTCAGGGATAACTTGACTTTACTTCTGGGGTTACTTTACTTCCAGGGTCACTTGACTTTACTTCTAGGGTTATTTGACTTTAATTCTAGGGTTACTTTACTTCTAGGGTTACTTGACTTTACTTCTAGGGTTACTTGACTTTACTTCTAGGGTTACATGACTTTACTTCTAGGGTTACTTTACTTATAGGGTTACTTTACTTCTAGTGTTAATTTACTTCTAGGGTTACTTTACTTTACTTCTAGGGTTACTTTACTTCTAGGATTACTTTACTTATAGGGTTACTTTACTTCTAGGGTTACTTTACTTCTAGGGTTACTTGACTTTACTTCTATGATTACTTGACTTTACCTCTAGAGTTACTTGCCTTTGCTTGTAGGGTTACTTGACTTTACTTCTAGGGTTACTTGACTTCACTTCTAGGGTTACTTTACTTCTAGGGTTACTCTACTTTCATTCTAGGAATACTTTACTTCTAGGGTTACTTTACTTCTAGGGTTACTTGACTGTACTTCTAGGGTTACTTGACTTTACTTCAGGGATAACTTGACTTTACTTCTAGGGTGACTTTAATTCTAGGGTTACTTTACTTCTAGGGTCACTTGACTTTACTTTTAGGGTTACTTGACTTTACCTCTAGGGGTACTTGACTTTGCTTGTAGGGTTACTCGACTTTACTTCTAGGGTTACTTGACTTTACTTCTAGGGTTACTTTACTTCTAGGGTTACTCTACTTTACTTCTAGGGTTACTCTACTTTACTTCTAGGATTACTTTACTTCTAGGGTTACTTTACTTCTAGGGTTACTTGACTTTACTTCAGGGATAACTTGACTTTACTTCTAGGGTTACCTGAATTTACTTCAGGGATAACTTGACTTTAATTCTAGGGTTACTTTACCTCTAGGGTTACTTGACTTTGCTTGTAGGGTTACTCGACTTTACTTCTAGGGTTACTTGACTTTACTTCTAGGGTTACTTTACTTCTAGGGTTACTCTACTTTACTTCTAGGATTACTTTACTTCTAGGGTTACTTTACTTCTAGGGTTACTTTACTTTACTTCTAGGGTTACTTGACTTTACTTCATGGATAACTTGACTTTACTTCCAGGGTTACTTTACTTCTAGGGTTATTTTAATTCTAGGGTTACTTTACTTCTAGTGTTACTTGACTTTACTTCTAGGGTTACTTGACTTTACTTCTAGGGTTACTTGACTTTGCTTCTAGGGTTACTTGACTTTACTTCTAGGGTTACTTGACTTTACTTCTAGGGTTACTTTACTTTACCTCTAGGGTTACTTGACTTTACTTCTAGGGTTACTTGACTTAACTTCAGGGATAACTTGACTTTACTTCTAGGGTTACTTTACTTCTAGGGTTACTTCACTTCTAGGGTTACTTTACTTCTAGGGTTACTCTACTTTCATTCTAGGAATACTTTACTTCTAGGGTTACTTTACTTCTAGAGTTACTTGACTTTACTTCAGGAATATCTTGACTTTACTTCTAGGGTGACTTTAATTCTAGGGTTACTTTACTTCTAGGGTCACTTGACCTTACTTTTAGGGTTACTTGACTTTACCTCTAGGGTTACTTGACTTTGCTTCCAAATAATGAATACTCTTAAACTCTAGATATTAAAAAAAGAACAGAAATACATACTTTACTTCTAGGGTTACTTGACTTTACTTCTAGGGTTACTTGACTTTACTTCTAGGGTTACTTGACTTTACTTCTAGGGTTACTTGACTTTACTTCTAGTGTTGCTTGACTTTACTTCTAGGGTTACTTGACTTTACTTCTAGTGTTACTTGACTTTACTTCTAGGGTTACTTGACTTTACTTCCAGTGTTACTTTACTTTACTTCTAGGGTTACTTGACTTTACTTCTAGGGTTACTTGACTTTACTTCAGGGATAACTTGACTTTACTTCTAGGGTTACTTTACTTCTAGGGTTACTTTTCTTCTAGGGTCACTTGACTTTACTTCTAGGGTTACTTGACTTTACTTCAGGGATAACTTGACTTTACTTCTAGGGTTACTTTACTTCTAGGGTTACTTTAATTCTAGGGTTACTTTACTTCTAGTGTTACTTGACTTTACTTCTAGGGTTACTTGACTTTACATCTAGGGTTACTTGACTTTACTTCTAGGGTTACTTGACTTTACTTCTAGGGTTACTTGACTTTACTTCTAGGGTTACTTGACTTTACTTCAAGGGTTACATGACTTTACTTCTAGGGTTTCTTTACTTATAGGGTTACTTTACTTCTAGGGTTACTTTACTTCTAGGGATACTTTTTTCTAGGGATACTTTACTTCTAGGGTTACTTTACTTCTAGGGTTACTTTACTTCTAGGGTTACTTTACTTCTAGGGTTACTCTACTTTACTTCTAGGGTTACTTGAATTTACCTCTAGGGTTACTTTACTTCAAGGATAACTTGACTTTACCTCTAGGGTTACTTGACTTTACTTCTAGGGTTACTTGACTTTACTTCTAGGGTTACTTGACTTTACTTCTAGGGTTACTTGACTTTACTTCTAGGGTTACTTTACTTCAAAGGTTACTCTACTTTACTTCTAGGGTTACTTGACTTTTCTTCTAGGGTTACTTTACTTTACTTCTAGGGTTACTTTACTTTACTTCTAGGGTTACTTTACTTTACTTCTAGGGTTACTTTACTTCTAGGGTTACTTTACTTTACTTCTAGGTTTACTTTACTTTACTTCTAGGTTTACTTTACTTTACTTCTAGGGTTACTTGACTTTACTTCAGGGATAACTTGACTTTATTTCTAGGGTTACTTTACATGTAAAACAGATAAACTAATATGATAATATTGAATGATTTTACAAATTAGTTTTGATTTGAATGATAATAATTAAACTATTTTCTTTTAATTAAAAATCTATTTCTATTATTCTTATTGAACCACATTAATAAGAACATCATAATTTCAGTGTCATTGAAAGGGGAGAAGAAAATTGTGGTGATTTAATAGAGAAACATAAACAATGTATGAGAGACTTAGGATTCAAGATATAAAGAAGGTAAAAATGTAATCTTCATTGTCTGCTTTACTCACATATTTCTTTGTGAAGATTCTAACATTTGACAAGATTCATGTGAAAATAACTATTTCTTTTTATATTAGTTTCAAAGCACAGAATGAAATATTAGTGTCTTAGAAGAGGACTTCTTGTCTCTTGTCATTTTATGTTTACTAGTGGCTAAGTGTGAACAGACTGTTATTGATAGTATCAATAGATTTTCTTCAAACAATTTTTGTTCCTTCTTGTTGAAAGTCTTTATGGGAGTCAAGGGACTGTTTGTTACTGCATGTATTACTATTTCCATGCAGTAAAATTAGAGGACTTAAACAGATGCAAATCATTATTCATTCTATGATCTACTTAGCTTTAACAATTAAAGTTTTTTAAAATTTAAAATGATATTTGTAAACATTTTCTTATGCCCTTAGGAATTTCAAAAGAAATATCTTTTTCATCTTGTATATATTCACAGGCCTTTTGACTTTCAGATAAAGTCTGTGATGTATTGCAAGAACCAGAAATGCTAAAATAAAATCAGATGGTTATACGTGTGTGAGTGAATTATATAACAGATGAATGGTATGAATGTGAATGAACTGTCATGTGCTAGAAAATAATGTTATATAATTATTGATATTTGTTTGGAATGAAATTCTTCCATTTGATATGCAATTTTGTTTGGTTGGACCCTTTCTTTAAACAACACATACTTTTCAGCTATATTTTTTCAAAATAAGGCTTAACTTAAACTTAAAGAGAAAAAATAAATAAATAAATAATTTAATTTGTTTATTCTTTTTTAAAAGAAGTAGATAGGTTTTTAAGATTGTGTATAGAATGAGCGCCTATACCAGATAAGGTATTTGACATTGAAATGAGTGGATGTTTGTATTGATATTTATTGACTTGGCTCGGTTTGATTAGTGCAATTGTTTGCATATTTTTCAAATAGTTTTGGAATGGTATGTTATGTTTTAATTTTTAAAGATAAATTAAAAGTTAGTTAGCATTTCATTGAATTTATTGTTTTTTAAAGTTTTATTCAGATTATTTTGTTTTAAATTTTATTATCTTTATAATGCTCTGATATGGTTACTATTAAAGTAGATCACTACAAGAATTCAAGAATAACATGCATGATTTTTTCTGAAATTAAAAATGAATTTTTAATGAAATAAAAGAATTATATATTTTTATTATTTTTTCTTTTTTCCCCCAAGACCATCTGCTTGATTTTCTCCCTCTGAAATATTTTTAATAATAACATCATAATAAAGATAAGTCTTTTCCTTTGTATGATACACTGGGAAGCAAGGGCGCCGGCAGGGGGGTTTTGCCCCCCCCCCTCGGATTTATGGATTTTTAAAAAAATTGACAAAAATAGACTAAAAAAGTATTAAAGTAAAGAGAAAATAAAGAGAAAAGTAACTAAGCTGATGCTGATCTCGTTTTATTGTGTAATTATTTTTATATTTTCTATATTGTAGAGAATTAGGGTGGTTTAAGGGGTCTTTAGATCAAAGATTCCTGTTGCTGGTAGACTGGTCAGGACTGACCAAGATGTGTGAAATGCCCCATGCGGTAGCTTGGATAGATGAATAGACTGAACCGCGTCCAGATGCTCAGAGGTGCTAAATGTAGACTCTGTTATGTAAAGGTCAGCCGTGCGAAGAACTGACCAGGGGAAATGATTGTGATTGTCCAAACCAGACCAGGGGCTAACATCAAATAGACCAGAGCGGGTCATGGTACCCCACCCCCGTCTTAATCTCGGGGGTGGTGGTACAAGATGATTCAATCATCATGATTGACATATTAAATAGTGACGTACTGTAGACCGGGGACTAGACAAAGGCGTGGCCCTCCATACTGAGGGAGTTGGTTATAGGACGTGACCAATAACGGACGGAGTTGTTTGCAACGGTGGTAGTAAGGATCATAAATAAACTGTATTAACTGTATATACGCTCAATCTCATATACTTTAAAAGCATTGTTCAGAAATGTTGATCTTTACAATGCCTGGTTTCTAGCTACCCCATAACAGTGGCCCGTCCTTGTATAGTCTCGGTTCACAGCGTGATCACTTGAGCCCTATGGCGGATTTAGGGGAGAGGGCTGAACTGGCTAAAGCCAGGGGTCCCGTGCAGTCTTAATCGCCCCTGCTTGACCCCTCCAGCATGGATTCATCACTCACTGTTAACACTTTCAGAAATGCTGTACTTACAATGCCTCATACTCATAATTATAAATTATAGATAGATAATAGAAAGTAGTTAAAAAAGAAATTGCAAAGATAGAAAAAAAAATATAAAAAAAAATTAAAAGAAATTTAAAAAAGAAAAAAAAAGAAGTCTCCAACCTAAATTCGATCCAACAACCATTGTACCACTACCTGTTACAGCCAACAACCATTGTACCACTACCTGTTACAGCCAACAACCATTGGACCACTACCTGTTACAGCCAACAACCATTGTACCACTACCTGTTACAGCCAACAACCATTGTACCACTACCTGTTACAGCCAACAACCATTGTACCACTACCTGTTACAGCCAACAACCATTGGACCACTACCTGTTACAGCCAACAACCATTGTACCACTACCTGTTACAGCCAACAACCATTGTACCACTACCTGTTACAGCCAACAACCATTGTACCACTACCTGTTACAGCCAACAACCATTGTACCACTACCTGTTACAGCCAACAACCATTGTACCACTACCTGTTACAGCCAACAACCATTGGACCACTACCTGTTACAGCCAACAACCATTGTACCACTACCTGTTACAGCCAACAACCATTGTACCACTACCTGTTACAGCCAACAACCATTGGACCACTACCTGTTACAGCCAACAACCATTGGACCACTACCTGTTACAGCCAACAACCATTGTACCACTACCTGTTACAGCCAACAACCATTGGACCACTACCTGTTACAGCCAACAACCATTGGACCACTACCTGTTACAGCCAACAACCATTGGACCACTACCTGTTACAGCCAACAACCATTGGACCACTACCTGTTACAGCCAACAACCATTGGACCACTACCTGTTACTTTGAGATAAAAAAACCCAGCCGACAACCATTGGACCACAGAAGCAATGAATTACTGAAGTTTTAAAAAATCTTATATCAGAAGCTTTTAAGTGTCAGGGTAATATGATTCTGACACTTCACCATAAGTAAAAGGTGTACGTGTATATTTTATCACAATATTAATAAAGGACAAGTAGTACTGATCTGTATAGAGTTTTAATTAATGGTCACGTGAACGGCAAAAAAATCTGCGTATAGCGCTAAGAATTATGGGGTAAAAACAGTTCGAAAATTTTTTGCCCCCCTCCCCCTAGAAAATTTTCTGCGGGTGCCCATGCTTGGAAGATAGAATTTCACAACTCCATCTCTCTCTTATACCCCACTGCATCACATCTAAGCCTACACTGCTGCACAAGTCCATCTCTCTCTTATACCCCACTACATCACATCTAAGCCTACACTGCTGCACAAGTCCATCTCTCTCTTATACCCCACTACATCACATCTAAGCCTACACTGCTGCACAAGTCCATCTCTCTCTTATACCCCACTGCATCACATCTAAGCCTACACTGCTGCACAAGTCCATCTCTCTCTTATACCCCACTGCATCACATCTAAGCTTCACTGCTGCACAAGTCCATCTCTCTCTTATACCCCACTACATCACATCTAAGCCTACACTGCTGCACAAGTCCATCTCTCTCTTATACCCCACTACATCACATCTAAGCCTACACTGCTGCACAAGTCCATCTCTATCTTATACCCCACTACATCACATCTAAGTCTACACTGCTGCACAAGTCCATCTCTCTCTTATACCCCACTGCATCACATCTAAGCCTACACTGCTGCACAAGTCCATCTCTCTCTTATACCCCACTGCATCACATCTAAGCCTACACTGCTGCACGACTCCATCTCTCTCTTATACCCCACTACATCACATCTAAGCCTACACTGCTGCACAAGTCCATCTCTCTCTTATACCCCACTGCATCACATCTAAGCCTACACTGCTGCACAAGTCCATCTCTCTCTTATACCCCACTACATCACATCTAAGCCTACACTGCTGCACAAGTCCATCTCTCTCTTATACCCCACTAAATCACATCTAAGCCTACACTGCTGCACAAGTCCATCTCTCTCTTATACCCCACTGCATCACATCTAAGCCTACACTGCTGCACAAGTCCATCTCTCTCTTATACCCCACTACATCACATCTAAGCCTACACTTCTGCACAAGTCCATCTCTCTCTTATACCCCACTGCATCACATCTAAGCCTACACTGCTTCACAAGTCCATCTCTCTCTTATACCCCACTACATCACATCTAAGCCTACACTTCTGCACAAGTCCATCTCTCTCTTATACCCCACTACATCACATCTAAGCCTACACTTCTGCACAAGTCCATCTCTCTCTTATACCCCACTACATCACATCTAAGCCTACACTTCTGCACAAGTCCATCTCTCTCTTATACCCCACTACATCACATCTAAGCCTACACTGCTTCACAAGTCCATCTCTCTCTTATACCCCACTACATCACATCTAAGCCTACACTGCTGCACAACTCCATCTCTCTCTTATACCCCACTACATCACATCTAAGCCTACACTTCTGCACAAGTCCATCTCTCTCTTATACCCCACTGCATCACATCTAAGCCTACACTTCTGCACAACTCCATCTCTCTCTTATACCCCACTACAGCACATCTAAGCCTACACTGCTGCACAAGTCCATCTCTCTCTTATACCCCACTACATCACATCTAAGCCTACACTGCTGCACAAGTCCATCTCTCTCTTATACCCCACTACATCACATCTAAGCCTACACTGCTGCACAAGTCCATCTCTCTCTTATACCCCACTACATCACATCTAAGCCTACACTGCTGCACAAGTCCATCTCTCTCTTATACCCCACTGCATCACATCTAAGCCTGCACTTCTGCACAAGTCCATCTCTCTCTTATACCCCACTACATCACATCTAAGCCTACACTTCTGCACAAGTCCATCTCTCTCTTATACCCCACTACATCACATCTAAGCCTACACTGCTGCACAAGTCCATCTCTCTCTTATACCCCACTACATCACATCTAAGCCTACACTTCTGCACAAGTCCATCTCTCTCTTATACCCCACTACATCACATCTAAGCCTACACTTCTGCACAAGTCCATCTCTCTCTTATACCCCACTACATCACATCTAAGCCTACACTGCTGCACAAGTCCATCTCTCTCTTATACCCCACTGCATCACATCTAAGCCTACACTGCTGTCATTATGTATCATTGAGCTTAACCTCATATTTCTGTCTGGTAAATGGTTTTAGTACAAAGTATAAAGTTTCAGTAAAAAAACTGCTCTTTTTGGTTGTTGGATTCTTCAACATTACATCTCAGCTAAGTTTTATTTTATTTCACTGTATTAGTTTTTTCTCTGCGTTTGTTCACTGACAATACTTTATGCTGACATGTTCATTGTTTTGTGATGTCCTGTCAGGCCTACATATGATATACTAGTGATGGTGAACCTATGGCATGTGTGACCACAGTAGGTACGCTGAGCCTCTGGTGAACCTATGGCATGTGTGACCACAGTAGGTACGCTGAGCCTCTGGTGAACCTATGGCATGTGTGACCACAGTAGGTACGCTGAGCCTCTGGTGAACCTATGGCATGTGTTTTTGTTGAATTTTGTGCACATGGCCACAAAAAGGTTTGCGACCACTGTGATATACGATCTTAAGATAACATATTTTTTAGCCATAATTGTTTGCTTAGAGTTGATGCACTGACCGATCTTTATTTTCTAAAATATCTGTTTCAACATTTTGACTTTTACATTCATTTCAACTGCAGTATTCTGGCCAACTTGTCACCTGCAGTATTCTGGCCAACTTGCCTACTGCAGTATTCTGGCTAACTTGTCACCTGCAGTATTCTGGCCAACTTGTCACCTGCAGTATTCTGGCCAACTTTGTTTAAAGAATCTTCCTTTTTAGAATGAGAAGCTAGTGAAATATTTCATTGTATATTGTATATTACATTGTATATGTATTTGAGGAAAATGTTACAAAATCTTTTAAAAAATAGCAACAGATGAGTTGTTAAAATATTTTAACTTTTTATTTTAAATAGATGAATAATTATTTTACATTGTACTTTCAAAATTTTTAATAAATTGAAATAAAATTTTCAATGAGGTTGTTGTAAATAGTTGTAGTGATCAGATGCTACAACACTAATTAAATCATTCACACATACACCACTGATGTCTCCACCAATGTTCCCTCTAGGGTTCGTTGGTCCGTGTGCAAAGTGAACAAACTCATGTGCAAAGTTGCGCAGCATCCATATTTGGTGCAATATTTTATCTAATTTGCTGCACGGTAATTCTAAACTGTTGCGCGGCGTCTGTCAGATATCTGCGCAGCCGCGCAGCTTAAAGGAAACATTGGTCTCCACACCACCTTGTACTATGGTGACAAAAACAACATTCCCTTCCACACTGCAGTACAGTTAATAATTGCTCTTAATAAAGTTAAGAAATTAAATTAAATTTTTTAAAAACTCTTTAAAAAAAAATAACTTGACAATGTTCATAATGTGAGTCATATTTATTTGAGAACCATTTCTTGGTTTATTCAATTCATATTCAAAGACAACAGCATTTAAAACTATAAACATATTCCACTATGAAATAATTTATATATTGCCAAAAGTTTGGGATATGATAAATTTATATTACATAAGAAAATATTTTAAAGTAAATGTAATGTCCTTGCATTCTTGTTAATCTAGGCATGAAGTAATACATTTTGAATAGTTATATATTACAAATAGTTACAAATGAACAAATTTCAGAAAGAATGCATGCAATATGTGAAATAAATCTTAAGGCAAAAAAAAATTATGAGGAATATAATTTCTTCACTTCTATAGTTGCCTGGAAAAGTAGATGTAATATTTTTATGGACCAAAAAAATATTAAAGGCCCACAACCATGATAGTAAGTTTGGGTGCTCTCTCCTTTTTTTCCTGATTAGCTCAATTCACATTGGAAGTTTAATTATTTAACATCTAAACCTTCAAACAAAGAAGTCCTGTTAGAATATGTTATGAAAATCCAACCCGTATCAGTCTGAAATCCCCAGTTAGTACAACAGTGCTCTTTTCACATGTTCTTTCTTCTCTGGTACAAGAGATGAGGGGAACTCAATATCAAACTCAATGATCAGGTCACCTTTGTCGCATGGGGCGACCACCAATGGCATGCCCTCTCCAGGCACTACTTTCTTGTAACCCGGTCTGGAGCACAAGACAAAAATAATTTATTGATGAATTTCAACAAACATCAGAAATGATTGTTGTAAAGTCATAGCTATTACAAAGAAAACACCACTTTCTACATAAGGACAAAAAATGTTTGAAAAAAGATGTTTACCATCCAGCAGGTGTTAAAATGATGGTTAGTGTTATTCATGCTAAGATTCAAAACATCTTCAAGTCACAGACAGGAGGAACATGGCCTTACAAAACATCTTCAAGTCACATACAGGAGGAACATGGCCTTACAAAACATCTTCAAGTCACAGACAGGAGGAACATGGCCTTACAAAACATCTTCAAATCACAGACAGGAGGAACATGGCCTTACAAAACATCTTCAAGTCTGTGTTGATCACAGACAGAGGAACATGGCCTTACAAAACATCTTCAAGTCACAGACAGGAGGAACATGGCCTTAAAAAACATCTTCAAGTCACAGACAGGAGGAACATGGCCTTACAAAACATCTTCAAGTCACAGACAGGAGGAACATGGCTTTACAAAACATCTTCAAGTCACAGACAGGAGGAACATGGCATTCCATGTTCCCATGTAAACTTGATTATTTCTATATAAAATTTAACCAAATATATGTAAGTTAATCATGAATATATTGTCATCCTAGCCATTATAAAAAGACATTGTATAACCTAAGAAGCCATCATCAGCTATACCATATGAAGAGCTCAGGGGAAAAAACGGCTATGTGACATTTTAAATTTTTTTTAGTAATCCCCTGAATCTGATAGAGGATTAAAAATAGAATGTTCTTAATGAGGTTTTATGAAACAATTATGTATCTTACCCTATTAAAAATTCAAATCTATTTAGTTAATTTATAAGAAATCTGTATAATTTTGAACTTTAAAACTTAAATACTTTATCTCAAAACTAAAAAAAATGTGTCATAGCCGTTTCTTCCCTTGAGTTCCTCATATACTATCACTTGTATTACATTAGTAGTGTCATTTTTCTTATTGGTTATTTCATTTTTATTATTTATTATTTTTTTGTTATTCAAATAGTTGAACCTTCATTAGTGAAGAGCTCTGCTAAATTTCTGCCACTTACTTGACAATGTCTGTGATGGGAATGTGCAGAATCCTCTCATCTAGTGTGTGTATCTCTACAGTACAACCTGTGAGAGCTCTCCCTAGAGGAACCCTTGCCGTGTGAATCAGATTGGCTCCCTCTCGTCGGAATCTAGGGTGGGGCTTGTCTTTCACAATAAATACTATGTCGGCTGGCAGAAATAGGAGAGATTTAGCTTATATTTCAACATTTTAATGGTAAAAGAAAGAAATTTTTTGAAAGTGAAATATTTTCAAACAATTGAAGTCTGAGGTTCCCAGAGCTTGTTTGATCTTGGCATACTCTGATGACATTGGTCCTAGGCCTGTGATTGTTTCTGGCATTCTCTGATGACCTGTCCAAGAAGCTGACCAACCAACTACAACAGAACCTCTTATACTTATATACTACATACACTCCCTTTATGCTATACAGAAGATTATTGCATCCTATGCTTACCTCAAGTTTAAGAAGCACTGCTCTAACCCACCCTAATGAAATGCACATGCTTGAGTGGGACAAGCAAATTGACAGTGTGCAAGCTGGCACATGCTTGAGTGGGGACGCGGTGGTCGAGTGGCAGCGCACTGGACTGTCGTACCGATGGTCACGGGTTCGAATCCGTGTGAAGGCAAGGGTTTGTTCCCGGGGCCTAGGGCGTCCCTGAGTCACCCCGCTCCGAATGGGTACCTAACACTACATGTAGTTAGGCGGCTGGGTAATGCGTGGAACCCACAAAGCCGTGGCCTGTGAATGCTGCATCACTTGCCAACAGATCATCTGTCATGGTCTGTGGACGCAACTATCTTCTGCATAGAAGGAGCGTCTGTATTGATAAGAAAGAAGACAGTGTGCAAGCTGGGACATGCTTGAGTGGGACGAGCAAATTGACAGTGTGCAAGCTGGCACATGCTTGAGTGGGACAAGCAAATTGACAGTGTGCAAGCTGGGACATGATTGAGTGGGACAAGCACATTGACAGTGTGCAAGCTGGCAAAAAAAGGCCCATGAGTTCCTAGGGTGAAATCTGAGGATCTTAACTCCAGTGTGAAAGAAAGTGGCCTGGTGGGGCAGTGTTTAGATTACACATCTTCAGTCTGGGACTCATTCCTTCATCTGAACATTGAGAGGGACAAGAAGATCATGTGATGGGCAGCAGGTTTTCTCCTCAAGTTTCGGCACCATGCTAGTAGCACTGGGCTGGTCACCATTGAAGGTATGCTAGAAACACTGGGCTGGTCACCATTGAAGTTATGATAGTAACACTGGGCTGGTCACCATTGAAGGTATGTTAGTAGCACTGGGCTGGTCACCATTGAAGGTATGTTAGTAGCACTGGGCTGGTCACCACTGAAGGTATGCTAGAAACACTGGGCTGTTCACCACTGAAGGTATGCTAGAAACACTGGGCTGGTCACCATTGAAGTTATGATAGTAACACTGGGCTGGTCACCATTGAAGGTATGTTAGTAGCACTGGGCTGGTCACCATTGAAGGTATGCTATTAACACTGGGCTGGTCACCATTGAAGTTATGATAGTAACACTGGGCTGGTCACCACTGAAGGTATGCTAGTAACACTGGGCTGGTCACCACTGAAGGTATGTTAGTAGCACTGGGCTGGTCACCATTGAAGGTATGTTAGTAGCACTGGGCTGGTCACCAGTAAAAAATCTTGTGTATGACAATCAGGAACAGGAATAATCTTCCAAAATGAATAGTTGAGGCGACAACACATTACACATTAGAGCTTACAGCCACATGACACATTAGTGACTGTAGCCTCCTGCCATCCAACTTCAGTTCCTCATAGCCTCTGATTAACCCTTGAAACCACTGCAGTATCCTCTTTACTACAGCAGAAACTTTGCAAACCCCATAGCATAACTAGGTGCCCAAATCATTAATACTTGGATCACGGGTCCTCAAGGTACATAGAAAGGTAATCAATTTTTTCCAATGATGAACAATTTTTGGTAAACTTTAAAGTGAAATTCAAAATGCAGTCATGTTACAAATCAAATCTAACTTTTTACGGCTTAAAAAAATTAAAATATTTGATTTCTCAGCTGTTGTTTCTCAATCAAACCATTATTTATCTAACAGTTAAAAGATTTTATCAGCTAACTTTTTGTACACGCCTTCAATTTCATGTTATTACACTGAAATAAGGCGCTTACTCTTGCCAAGAATGAATATTATGTCTCTTATATCTACCTGGTACATTGATGAATAGTATAATTTCTCTTATATCTACCTGGTACATTGATGAATAGTATAATTTCTCTTATATCTACCTGGTACATTGATGAATAGTATAATTTCTCTTATATCTACCTGGTACATTGATGAATAGTATAATTTCTCTTATATCTACCTGGTACATTGATGAATAGTATAATTTCTCTTATATCTACCTGGTACATTGATGAATAGTATAATTTCTCTTATATCTATCTACCTGGTACATTGTTAGGTCCCTGGTCACCTTCCTGGGGAAATGTTATCTTTGTTCCAGGTCTCCAGCCTTTCTTTACAGTGATGGTTAGAATTTTGTCACGTATACTAGAGGTATGGCCATCTTCATTCATTACCTAAGAGATTTAATTCATCTCAGTTATGCGACAATTTATGTACAATGAATTTTTCAATTGTTGCATGCCCATCCCTATTAATTAAAAATAAACAAAAAGTGTGCACAATTAAGTAGGCTAGTAATTGTTTAAAACAAACAAACCAAAAATACATTGAAATATATATAAACACTCACTCTTCTGGATATTTTCATCTTTTTGGTACACCCATGATAAACCTCCTCAAGACTTAGATACAGGTCTCTCTCTATTGGGGGGTCTTGTTTTTTTGCACCACGGCCATGCAATCCTCCAAAACCCATACTCAAATCTCCATCCACTCGATCATGAAATTCTTTGATTGAAAACATGAAATAAAAATTAGCAAAACTTTCAGTTACTTTTTTGTATTCTAGTGGCATATTTTTAAAATCCTTTAAACTCTTTAGAAATGTATCCCTGTATAATTATGTATTTACATATATATCAGAAGTAACATTCCTTACCTTGGAAAGGATTGTCTCCTCCAAAAAATTCTCTAAACACTTTTTCCGGGTTTCCATGGAATGTGTAACCATAAGTCCATGCACCGGCCTCCCCACTTCCAGCTGGTACACCATTCTTCAACCCTTCCTCTCCAAACTGATCATATACTGCACGTTTACGAGCTGTAATAATTATAAACACTTATACACAACAGCCTAAAAATTACAACATTTTGTTTTGATGGTCCTTATTTTTTAAAATCATTTTAAATTAAAAAAAATTACAGCTATGCTATTTTCCCTTCAAAATTTATAAAAATCTTGAAATTTTACATGCCCATGAACTTACGATCTGATAAGACGTCATAGGCTTCAGCAACTTGCATAAATTTATCAGCAGCATTCTGATCTCCTTGATTCTTGTCTGGGTGAAATTTCAATGATAACTTACGGTAGCTGTAATAATATTTTGAACAATTTAATTGTAGATAATTATTTGTCATAAAATATCTTTAGATTTATCGAGTGATATATTTTACACTGATAAATGCCCTTTAGCCCACAAGGCAGTTTTTTGCTATACTATGTAGCCCATAGTGAGTATAGCACTGTAGGCTACTCACTTTGACAGTGTCGGCAGGGGTGGATTAAGATTGGACTCTTGGCTGCAATTCCACCTGCGGCCCGGTCCAGCCACTTTATTATACAATATAATAAGTTTGGAGGCCCTTAATTTAGCCTTAAATCATTCGATCCGCCCTTGAGTTTTGGCTAGACATACCTGCTGTATTATTGAGTTTTACTTTTATGATTAGTTAGCCTTAGAGGCCAGGCAAATTGGTCAACAATATTATTATTAAATATTAACTTAATTAATATCCATAATTTGCAATCTCTGTCACGTCTGTCTGTCTTGTCTGTACGTGACGATACTAATTTTACAAAGCAGCGCACCAAATTTCAAATTACTGCACCAAAAAAGAACTCTTTTGGAATGGCCGCATAAAATTGTTCAATAGGGAAATAAATGAATAAAATAAAAATAAATAAAATAAATGAAAGTTCTGTATTACGTTATTTTTTAATCTGATGTTTATTTATTTTGAAAACTTCCATCATTTTTGGCGGGTGATACACTAGTAATTAATAATACTAATACTAATTTGGTGACTGATCTATGCCTCACAAACTTATATTAGTCTTAGACTACACTAAGCTGACTGATCACAGTGACAATCTCAATTCTCACTAATAATCAAAGTCACAGTTATTAAAATTGAAGTTCAGGATTATCTTATCTATTACTATTACAGAAGAGTATTGCGTCATACACTTATCCATTGTTTATGTCTAGTCTTGCATTTTTATAAGAGTTTTAAATGTTGATAGTAATGATAGGGTGTAGTGTAGGCGTGTTTGGTTTGAGTTTGTTTTCTTGGTTTGATCAGGCAACCCATTCCAGGTTCCAGTCTCAGTCAGAAAGAACAAGAATTTGTATGTGTTTGTTTGTCTTGCATGCGGAATAAGAAAATGATTTTTATTCCCCAAGTCTATCTGATGGTTTGCCTTATGGCCTTGTGTATTATTAAGCGTACGGGCGTCGTTGTTCTTCTACTTCTATATCCTCTTCTATTTGTTTATAAGTCATAAGTATAAGTAACTTTAGTCACCGTTTTAAAAAATACTGTCTGTTAAGGTTTAAATATTCTTCAGTAGATAAACACACAATTTTTAAGCAAAATTTTTGTAATTCCTTACTATTTCTTTATTTCAGCATCTGTAGCACTTCGGGTAAGACCCAATATATCGTAGTAGTCAACCCCCATGTCTGCAGCAGAGTGTTATTTACAAGACAGTTTTTAAAATGAGTGCATGACAACAAGATGGCGACCTTAGATACACAGTTTGAACAATAATAATTGTTTACGAACACTATTGTCCTTAAAATATAATAATTAAAAATATTTTTTAATTATTTCTATTTAGATGTTTTGTAAATCTCAACAATTAGTTGAAATAAAATTTATTATATTTTGAAAAAAATATGCGAAAATAATCCTATTACAAACACAATGAAAGAGTCCCAAGCAACCAATTTGAAAACAAAATGTCCGATGCTGCAGGATATGTTTCTTTACACGATGTGCGGTTTCAGATGTTTTCCATCGAGGGGCCATTAATTTTAGTTTGACCGAAGAGAATGGAAGGTGACATATTAGGAGTGCGTATAGTTCCACCTGTAATTCAGTTTTTCGATACCAAACCAAGAACATGTTTCGAGCTACCCATTTCTGTAAAAAATATCAGCAATTCAAGCAGGAGTATTCGTTATTATGGACCTAAATCAGAGGTTAGTGAATGGGAAAGATTTATATTATATATATATTGCATGATTTCTGATAAAATTATTTATTTGATTCAAAATAGGACAATTTTCATAAAATACTATCGCCTTCACTAAACTTCTAAACTGACTAAACTAAAGGCTTTAAAAAAAAGTCAAAGTCTAAACTAAACTTAGACTTAGACTTTGACTAGACTTAGACTTAGAAGAGTAGTTAGACTAGTTAGAGTAGATGTCGTCGTCGTCTTAGACTTAGTCTAGTAATCGTAGTCTTAGCCTAGTAAGCTTAAGTTTATCCACTCTACATATTTAAATTTTGTTAACAATTTTAAATTATTAAAAGAATATAATTTATCATAAATACTAAGTTAAAGTTCAACCTCTACTTAAGTGACTTAACTGTTCGATATTTACTTTAATGTTATTTTAAGAACTCAGACTCAGACAATGCTCTTGTTGACGAGGAATCAGCCTATAAATTTAAGCCATCAGAAAAATAGCCTAATTTTAAAAAATGCTTGAGACATTATCTGGTAATGTAATACATATTTATTGACTATTTTGACAGTATCAGTTGGTGTCCGATGGGCCCATTGACATCACACCAGTAAATATAAAGTTTGAAATGTTTAATTAACTATTATTGTTTTGTTCATTTATGTGTTAATTGTTTGGTTTGTTTTAATTGGTCAATTAAACTTAAATATTTAAAAACTCCATTTAAATATCAATTTCGTTGATCATTAAAAAATTATTGTCTTTATAAAATATCCATAAGAGATAAGCCACTGAGGATTGGCGCCATAGAGGCATGAGCTTTAAAACTTAAAATCCACTTAAGTTACTTGACGAAACAAACATTCAAGAAACAGGCTTGATAGGAATTGCAATTAATCATTGTAAATTTTAAGACATATATTTTTCGCAACTTATTACATCATTGTTGCAATTGATACAGATATCTAGAGAATTACTATTAATGTTATTTTCTGACATAACCCCTCATAAAATCATCATATTTTCATCAGTTCATACATTACACATGGAGCTTGCTTTCATTTTATTCAGAACATGAGCTTTTTAGGTGTGTATGGTAAGGGAATGGGGTGGCCATTTGATTTTTAAAAAAAAATGGAAGCAGTTAGCCAGACATCAACACCTAAGGTTAAATATATATAAAAGAAATAATCAACACTGGAGTTATATAATGTAATCAAGTAGTTAACATACAAATAATTACGGCAAATTTAAAAAAATGAAATAAATGACATGTCACATTTTAGTTGCTGTTAATAGTTCTTGTTGAATATTAATGATGAACAAATATGTTTAGGTTCATCGAATCAATATTTTTAAACTATTTTTAAAATTATACTTTTGTTTTTGTTCACAAGTTTTCAATGATTCATTAAGAAAAAAAACTAGTTTAACATAGTAAATGAATTATATTTTATTTTAGTGTTAAGGGAACTTCTGATTCATATTTGGAAGTTTTATTTTTATTTAAGTTAATTTATTGTTAATACAATAATAATTTAATTTTTTTGCAGTGTTTTTCATTAAGAGTGAATAATCCAGATCAGCCCATTGCTCCAGGCCTGGCTGTTTCTGCTGTTGTTGTATATGAATCTCCATTGGAAAGAGAAGAGAAAGACAGAATTGTTATTACAGTAGATGGAAATGTATTAGAAGTGCCTATATTTGCGTAAGTGCTATATATTATAATTCACTGGCAAGCATATCTAAAACAATAAATGTAAATTTAAGAGAAAATTTAAAATAAATAAATTTTTATGCTTTTCACGAATACTTTTATATTTGAAAGTTACGTTAACTTGTTTTTTACTTTTGGCAAAATTCATCAGATAAAAATAGTAGTTTCCAAATGCAAAAGTTATGTTAAAATAGTTTAATACTTTTTAATTTTTTTTATCAATTTCTATTTATGAACAAACTGGAAGAGCTTCAGAGATATTTTTATTTTGAGATAAATTGCCAGACATGATAATATAAATTATTTGGCTTTACAAGATTTATGGAAATACTTTTTAAAATATTTTATTTTCTTCCTTCACTAGTTTTCCAAGCCGCCCAGTTCTGGATTATGAAGATCAAGTAGACTTTGGAATAATTGTTGCAAACAATAAAGTTTTCGCCAAAAATATCACAGTCAGGAACTCAGGGTCAAAGAGTGGTGACTTTGAATTTAAATATGATGGTATCAGTCCAATATCTATAATTCCATCTCAAGGGACCGTACCACCTCATAGTGATGCCATCATCAAGGTCAATGTCTTTCTTGGCTAACAGTAGTTTGAGTTTTTACCTCTTTATAAAGCTTATTTAATATCTGAACTGTGTAAAAAAATAATTTTTAAAAACAAATTTTACATTCTGCTAAAATGTGTTTCGTATTTAATAATAAGCATGTGGTAAAATGTGCCTTGACTGATTATAAATGACTAGATTAGCACGTATATGTTCTACTCTATTGATGTTAAGGGCAAGCTAAAGTCATTTCAGTACGAATTTTTTTCTATTTTTAAGGTTGAGTATCTTGCTAAAAATCCTGGAAAGTTTGAAGAAGAAGCTTAGTAAGTTAAAGTCATGTAATTCTATTTATTTAAGTACAGTAGAACCTGGTTAAGTCGACGGCCTATGGGTTTGCCAAAAGGCATCGAGATAACCGATGATCGAGTTAAACGAAAACCAATATGGCGGCAAAATATTAACATGTGCTCGAAATTTCTTTATGTACATGATCTGCGTTAATTAGTGATGGGGCGATTAATCGGAATCGTATCGGAATATCGTGACCCTAATATTTCTTCACTCCTTCCTAAGGTTGTTTAGTTGTTAATAATAATAATAATAATAACCCCCTTTCCAGTCCATGACGGACAAGTGAAGTAGCGTTCACAAGTTTAATTTAGCCACCACTAACGAGCAAGGGATTGTGTGGCCAGCACAATGCCCCGTGGGCCATGCCAGCACCAAGAATAGAACCAGTGACTCTCTTCTACCTTGGTTCGGCAGTCCATCGCACTACCGCTAGAAGGACCGTTTAAATATAACCCGTTGTTGCGTTAGCGCTGTTTTTTTCCCAAGTACATAACGAATTCAGCTACTCCTGCACCTCCACGCCACGGCTGGTCCATTGGTGACATGGTGTCACCTCTCTTGCCCACTCCCAAGTGTTTTTTTTTAATGGAGCTTGGTGTTTGTTACACTGTTTCTGTGGAGTTAGCATCATTCACAGCAGTGATTCCCAGATTGAGCGATACTGTGCCTTAGAGGGCACTTGCGTGACTTTCCTTACAAGCTACACTAATAAATAACCCGCCCCCTATAACCTACATATCCCCTCATTGTCCCTGAACCATTCTCTTCCAAACCATCTTCCTTGCTATTAAAATGTACATACATTACATGTTTGCTAACAACAAAAGACATATGTGCACCAACTAACAGCAGAAATTTACCAATATAAAATAAAAACCACCGTCGATTCTCGATACAAAACTTTATTATCTTTTCTAAAGATATTCATTCATCTTAAAAAATAAAATGATTAATGCATCAGGAAATGAATTAAGTTTAATAATAATATAACATGCACTGCGAAATAATGACGATTAAAGACCAATAACGCGATTCCTTGGGTGAATACATACTCGATAGAGACGCATCAAACTAATTCACACACGGATCAAAGTGAAACAAGATAAAAACATCCGGTAATTTTATTGAAATCTTGTAGAATCGCACAATGGGGATTGAGATAACCAACGTTAAGTTGCAAATTTGGACCTCTTTTGCGCTCGAGATATTAGGGTTCGGCGACTTAAAAGAATCGACATAAACGATGAGAAAATGCTAAGACAAAGAGAGAATTTGGCGGCTCCAATAAAAAACGTCGCCTTAATAGGGTTGGCGAGTTAAGTGGGTTCTACTGTAACATCAGCTGAAAATAATCATATCATTTAAGAGAATCCAGTAACATAAATATGGACTGAAAAAGCTTTGTAATCAAGATAAAAGTTAATAGGATCAATAGAATTTTGTTTTCAAAGGATTTAAAACTCTTTACCCTACATTAGAATTCATTAAATATCTTTAGTCAAAATGATATAAATAATTGTTAAACAAAGTTGGCTATTTTAAGAAATAAATGAGGCATTCAATTGTTAACCTCTGTGTTGATGGGAACTTCCCACACCATGGGCTACCAACATTTATTGAATTTATTCTAGTGTTTACTTGGAAGGAAGGAACCCATCAAAGTTGGAGATTTCTGGACGTATAACAGAGAGAGCTCTTGAGCTTCTTACTCTTCAAGGAGACAACATAAAAGTGGACTGTATAAGATTTGGAAACACTTACTATGGCACAGACACAATTGAGTGCGCTTTGCTGTACAACAATGGACCTGAGCCAGTCAGCTTCGTGGCCATTTTAGATGAGACTGCCATAGCACAGGAACTGGTTTGTACTAATTTAATGTGCTTTGAAATGTACAGCCTGACTGTCTCAAGCAAACCAAATATCTGATCTAATATTTTGTATCTTAAGAAATCATCAATCATCATAATAAGAAATCTCGGAGGGTTAGGGAAGTCATGGGATTGTACATTATGAGAGTTTCTGACTTTTACACACACAAAAATGGGAACATGGGGTGGGAGAGAGTGTGGGTAAAATTGATGAATACAGCATTAAATCATTTAAAGATACGAAAATAAATAAAAATTATACAGTAATACATTTGATGGACTTTTGTCTTTAAATAAATGTTTACAATCAAAAGCTGCACTTGAAATCATTAGAGAAGTCTCATTTGAGAGTTTATGCAATCTTTATTTATCAGTATGAGTCTTGCTATGTTAGCAGTATGAGTCTTGCTATGTTAGCAGTATGAGTCTTGCTATGTTAGCAGTATGAGTCTTGCTATGTTAGCAGTATGAGTCTTGCTATGTTAGCAGTATGAGTCTTGCTATGTTAGCAGTATGAGTCTTGCTATGTTAGCAGTATGAGTCTTGCTATGTTAGCAGTATGAGTCTTGCTATGTTAGCAGTATGAGTCTTGCTATGTTAGCAGTATGAGTCTTGCTATGTTAGCAGTATGAGTCTTGCTATGTTAGCAGTATGAGTCTTGCTATGTTAGCAGTATGAGTCTTGCTATGTTAGCAGTATGAGTCTTGCTATGTTAGCAGTATGAGTCTTGCTATGTTAGCAGTATGAGTCTTGCTATGTTAGCAGTATGAGTCTTGCTATGTTAGCAGTATGAGTCTTGCTATGTTAGCAGTATGAGTCTTGCTATGTTAGCAGTATGAGTCTTGCTATGTTAGCAGTATGAGTCTTGTTAGGTTAGCAGTATGAGTCTTGCTATGTTAGCAGTATGAGTTTTGTTAGGTTAGCAGTATGAGTCTTGCTATGTTAGCAGTATGAGTTTTGTTAGGTTAGCAGTATGAGTTTTGTTAGGTTAGCAGTATGAGTTTTGTTAGGTTAGCAGTATGAGTCTTGCTATGTTAGCAGTATGAGTCTTGTTATGTTAGCAGTATGAGTCTTGCTATGTTAGCAGCATGAGTCTTGTTATGTTAGCAGTATGAGTCTTGCTATGTTAGCAGTATGAGTCTTGCTATGTTAGCAGTATGAGTCTTGCTATGTTAGCAGTATGAGTTTTGTTAGGTTAGCAGTATGAGTTTTGTTAGGTTAGCAGTATGAGTCTTGTTATGTTAGCAGTATGAGTCTTGTTATGTTAGCAGTATGAGTTTTGTTAGGTTAGCAGTATGAGTCTTGCTATGTTAGCAGTATGAGTCTTGTTATGTTAGCAGTATGAGTCTTGCTATGTTAGCAGTATGAGTCTTGCTATGTTAGCAGTATGAGTCTTGCTATGTTAGCAGTATGAGTTTTGTTAGGTTAGCAGTATGAGTCTTGCTATGTTAGCAGTATGAGTCTTGCTATGTTAGCAGTATGAGTCTTGCTATGTTAGCAGTATGAGTTTTGTTAGGTTAGCAGTATGAGTCTTGCTATGTTAGCAGTATGAGTTTTGTTAGGTTAGCAGTATGAGTCTTGCTATGTTAGCAGTATGAGTTTTGTTAGGTTAGCAGTATGAGTTTTGTTAGGTTAGCAGTATGAGTTTTGTTAGGTTAGCAGTATGAGTCTTGCTATGTTAGCAGTATGAGTTTTGTTAGGTTAGCAGTATGAGTTTTGTTAGGTTAGCAGTATGAGTTTTGTTAGGTTAGCAGTATGAGTTTTGTTAGGTTAGCAGTATGAGTCTTGCTATGTTAGCAGTATGAGTTTTGTTAGGTTAGCAGTATGAGTCTTGCTATGTTAGCAGTATGAGTTTTGTTAGGTTAGCAGTATGAGTCTTGCTATGTTAGCAGTATGAGTTTTGTTAGGTTAGCAGTATGAGTCTTGCTATGTTAGCAGTATGAGTTTTGTTAGGTTAGCAGTATGAGTCTTGCTATGTTAGCAGTATGAGTTTTGTTAGGTTAGCAGTATGAGTCTTGCTATGTTAGCAGTATGAGTTTTGTTAGGTTAGCAGTATGAGTCTTGCTATGTTAGCAGTATGAGTTTTGTTAGGTTAGCAGTATGAGTCTTGCTATGTTAGCAGTATGAGTTTTGTTAGGTTAGCAGTATGAGTTTTGTTAAGTTAGCAGTATGAGTTTTGTTAGGTTAGCAGTATGAGTCTTGCTATGTTAGCAGTATGAGTTTTGTTAGGTTAGCAGTATGAGTCTTGTTAGGTTAGCAGTATGAGTCTTGTTAGGTTAGCAGTATGAGTCTTGTTATGTTAGCAGTATGAGTTTTGTTAGGTTAGCAGAATGAGTCTTGCTATGTTAGCAGTATGAGTCTCGTTATGTTAGCAGTATGAGTCTTGTTATGTTAGCAGTATGAGTCTTGCTATGTTAGCAGTATGAGTCTTGCTATGTTAGCAGTATGAGTCTTGCTATGTTAGCAGTATGAGTCTTGCTATGTTAGCAGTATGAGTCTTGCTATGTTAGCAGTATGAGTCTTGTTATGTTAGCAGTATGAGTCTTGCTATGTTAGCAGTATGAGTTTTTTTAGGTTAGCAGTATGAGTTTTGTTAGGTTAGCAGTATGAGTCTTGCTATGTTAGCAGTATGAGTCTTGCTATGTTTATTAGTATGAGTTTTGTTAAATTTTCTTTGAAAAATTTTTAAGAATTTGTAGAGCAATACCTTGAATATTCAGTAACTTAAGTTTATTGACTCACTTTAAATCCACTTTTAATCACTTCTATTTGGTGCCAGAGACTAACGTGATCATTTGTGTAGAGCTTTCACTAACATGATCATTTGTGTAGAGCTTTCACTAAATATGACCCAAATGATGCTTCCAAAGCAATTTAAATTTATTTAAAAGTTTCCTTATTAATAACACTTAAAATAAATGGATTACAATACAGAAATAGTTGGTGATGTAAACATAGGTTAATGGCTATTTTCACACTCCAGCACAATCGTTGTGCAGTGTACTAATGTTATTTACAGTGGCGTAGCTAGGGGAGGGGGGTCAATATTCGAAAGTCCCCCGGGCCCCCACTTAAGGGGGGCCCACCAAAGGAGTGTCCGAAATATTTTTACATTAAATATTACACCACCGCTATGTATGCAGGCCCCCCCAAAGAGGCCAAGCCCCCCAAATCTCTACAAATCCCTAGCTACGCCGCTGGTTATTTAGTTGTTCATTGGCTGCAATTTGCTTTTGAACTCTCAGTAAACTACAATTTATCAGAACTGTAAAATAATGATGACTGATGCCAATTAGGAGTATTCCAATAAAGATTTTGATAATTCAAGTAGGTTGGAATCTCAAAATGTGAATATACAAGGTATTACTGTACTGTAGTAGGTTTAAATCAGGGATCGGGAAACCATAGCTCGTGAGCCAGATGTGGCTCTATTGATGACTGCATCTGGCTCTCAGACAAATGTGCGATTATTTAAAATATAAAAAAAAACTTTATTCAGACTCCTTTGATCTACATATTAATTGCATATAAAAAACAGCATGACAATGTTATTAAAAAGAATTCACAGACATAATCATTGTACTTATAGTGATTAAATTACACAAAATGCAAACATTTACTGGAATATTTAGATTTAAACATAATGTATGGCTCTCACAGAATTAGTTTTGCCAACAGATCATCTGTCATGGTCTGTGGACGCAATTATCTTCTGCATAGAAGGAGCGTCTGTATTGATAAGATAAGATAGTTTTCAAAATATGCGATGTTTATGGCTCTCTAAGACAAAAAGTTTCCCGACCCCTGGTTTAAATGAATGTTTGATTGTGAATGCTTATAATTAAAAATTAGTATGATAAGAATAAATTAAATGTTATATATCTTATAAATTTTTAATACTAAAAGAAAGTACAACACAAATTCTGATGATTCAAACTACTCAAAACTATATATGATATTTATTTTTAAATCCTTTATACTAACTCGTGGTGTCTGGTTGCTTGCTTGTCGCCAAAACTTTGGATCAATTTCTAACCCACTTCCTGGTAAGCTAGTGATCTGAAATTTTGCAGGCAGACTCGTGCCAATGATAAAAATGATGTATCAAAATTTCAGATCGATCGCATGTACTGTAATTAAATTATTGAATTTTTAGATTATTTTATTTATCTCTAAGTATCATGTTAAATTTTTGAGATAGAGTGTCGCTGTGCGTATTATATTGAACGATCTTTCCTGTCGCTCAATAAGGTGCGTATTTTATTGACAACACTTTTTATAAACATATTCCTGATTGGTGCGCATTATATTAAACATGCTTTACGAGACATAACTACAATTTTGTATTTTTGGATGGTCTTGCACTGTGTATTATAATGAACATTCTTTTAGTTACGTCTCGTACATAAAGGATTTATAGTCAAAAACTTGCTTTTTTACGGGTTTTTTTATTATTGATTCAAAATTTCTGTTATATTCCCATGTTTAATAAAAACGTTAAAAAAACAAACTTTGCCAGGGAGTAGACCTGACCATGTCAACAACACTGGCACTGGCTAAAGAGATTGTCAATGAGAGCAAATCTGGCCACACAAATACTCCAACATCTCTGATCACAGCCATACCTAACCAAGGAATTCTTAAACCTTACCAAAAAATTCCAATATTTTTTAAGTTCAGCCCCAGGTAACTTCAGCAAAAAATATAAATAATAAAATGATGACTTGTACTTTGTTGAAGCTGTTTCATTTTTTAATTTTTAAAATTTTTTTTAAATACAAGTGCTGCAATATAAAGTATGACAAAAAAAAGAAGAAAATTGAAAACCAAACAAAGTTATTTATATTTCATTATTAAAAAAAAATACTTTATCAATCTTATCTCATTGGATAATATTATAAACAAAAATGGAACAGCTATTTTTTTTAAAATGAAAGAAGGTCTGATATTCTGACCACAACATATTTGCCTGAATGAGTTAATGGGCTCATACATTGGCAAAATTATATTATGATTTTTTTAAAATAAGAAAGTAATTTAGTGTCATTTTTTAGAGTTATTATAGATTAGATAAAATTGAGCAGTCTTTATGTCTAAACACTGCAATATGTGCTGTTAAATAAATGAGCTATAAACTAATGAGACAAATCCATCTTTATTGTGCTCCTATTTTAAAAATATATAACTAAAAGCTGTTCAATGGGATTTCACAAAATTTCGTGATAAAGTTATAGTTAGACCCCTTGAAATTAAGCTGTTTACCTTATTATCCATTCTATGGTAGTCTAAAGAAAGCAACATTCAAGAGTTAACGAGTTATTCAATTAGGTTAAGTCTAAAAGTTACTGTGCAAGTAATTAGGTTAAGTCTAAAAGTTACTGTGGAAGTAATTAGGTTAATTCTAAAAGTTACTGTGGAAGTAATTAGGCTAATTCTAAAAGTTACAGTGGAAGTAATTCAGGAACATGACTTTATATAAACATTTGAAAGACTTTATCCTTTTATTGACATCTAGATGGTTTGCTTCAAAGCAAGGATGGAAGAATTTTGTGTGCCCGCCTCCCAGGAAAGACTTTGCCCTCTTCATGAAACTCCAGATTGTAGGCTCCAGCAGTGGCTTCATTCAAAGTCAAGATTCTAACAAAGATGCTGGTTGGTCTAGTTTTAAACTTATACTTTCATTTTTTTAATGCTGGTTGGTCTAGTTTTAAACTTACACTTTCTTTTTTTTAATGCTGGTTGGTCTAGTTTTAAACATACACTTTCATTTTTTAAATGCTGGTTGGTCTAGTTTTAAACTTACACTTTCATTTTTTTAATGCTGGTTGGTCTAGTTTTAAACTTACACTTTCATGTTTTTAATGCTGGTTGGTCTAGTTTTAAACTTACACTTTCATTTTTTTAATGCTGGTTGGTCTAGGTTTAAACTTACACTTTCATGTTTTTAATGCTGGTTGGTCTAGTTTTAAACTTACACTTTCATGTTTTTAATGCTGGTTGGTCTAGTTTTAAACTTACACTTTCATGTTTTTAATGCTGGTTGGTCTAGTTTTAAACTTACACTTTCATGTTTTTAATGCTGGTTGGTCTAGTTTTAAACTTACACTTTCATGTTTTTAATGCTGGTTGGTCTAGTTTTAAACTTACACTTTCATTTTTTTAATGCTGGTTGGTCTAGTTTTAAACTTACACTTTCATTTTTTTAAGGCTGGTTGGTCTAGTTTTAAACTTACACTTTCATTTTTTTAATGCTGGTTGGTCTAGGTTTAAACTTACACTTTCATTTTTTTAATGCTGGTTGGTCTAGTTTTAAACTTACATTTTCATTTTTTTAATGCTGGTTGGCGCCAAAATAGTTCCGCTTTATAAGAACAAAGGAGATCGCAGCGATTGCAATAACTATCGTGGTATCTCCTTACTGAGTATTGTGGGAAAGGCTTTTGCCAGAGTGATCCTTGCACGCCTGCAAATTCTGGCGCAAAATGTCTACCCAGAATCACAATGCGGTTTTCGGGCTGGCCGGTCAACAATGGACATGATCTTCTCACTCCGTCAGCTACAAGAGAAATGTCGGGAGCAACAGAAAGCCCTCTTTGTTGCCTTCATAGATCTAACATAGGCATTTGACCTGGTCAGCCGCGAGGGTCTGCTACGTATATTGGAAAAAATAGGATGCCCGCCGCGGCTTCTCTCCATCATCGAGTCCTTCCACACCAATATGCACAGCACAGTGCTCTTCGATGGTGCCACCTCAGAACCCTTCCCAGTCTGTAGCGGAGTCAAACAGGGCTGTGTACTGGCTCCAACATTCTTCGGTATCTTTTTCTCGATGCTACTGCGTCATGCATTCGAGGACTGTTTCGAGGGTGTAAACATCCATACCAGGGCGGATGGAAATCTGTACAACATCAGCCGTCTCCGTGCAAAGAGAAAAGTGGAAAGTGTTTTAATTAGAGAGCTGCTCTTCGCGGATGACGCAGCCCTTACCTCACATTCAGAGATAGGTCTCCAACTTCTGGTCGACAAGTTCTCAGAGGCATGCAAAGATTTGGTCTAACGATAAGCCTCAAAAAGACCAACATTATGAGACAAGGAACTGACTGCTTCCCAGCAATCTCCATTGAGGGAAACACCTTGGATGTCGTCGATGATTTTACCTACCTTGGCAGTAACATCACAAGCACACTCTCCCTGGAAAAGGAAATTGAAACCAGAATCGGCAAGGCTTCATCATTAATGGCTAGGCTGAATAAAAGAGTGTGGAACAATGCACAGCTCACTGCTAGGACAAAAACCACTGTGTACCAGGCCTGCGTGCTCAGCACACTCCTCTATGGCAGCGAGTGCTGGCCGACCTATGCCAAACAAACAAAGCAACTCAACAGCTTCCACTTACGATGCTTGCGCAGGATTCTGCACATCAAGTGGCAGGACAAGATAACGAATGTCGAGGTACTCAGAAGGTGTCATATGCTGAGCATGCACTCAATCCTGAGTGAGTGGCGCCTGCGGTGGCTGGGACATGTCCGCAGGATGAACTCAGAGCGCATTCCAAGAGCCCTGCTTTACGGTGAGCTGGCAACTGGTATGCGGAAGAGAGGACGCCCCTGCTTGCGCTTCAAGGATGTCTGCAAGAAAGACATGAGTCTGGCGCAGATAGACCATAAAACGTGGGAAACCATTGCTGAGGAACGCACCTCCTGGCGGGCTAAAGTACGCGAGGGCATCAAAGTCGCGGAAGCTTCCCTTACAGTCAAGAGCGAGGAGAAAAGGGCCAGGAGGAAGGGGAAGGGGGGTAGAGGAGCAGGAGGAAACGCCATCATCCCATGAGGATGGACGGATGCCATAGGGTCTAGGTTTAAACTTACACTTTCATTTTTTTAATGCTGGTTGGTCTAGGTTTAAACTTACACTTTCATTTTTTTAATGCTGGTTGGTCTAGGTTTAAACTTACACTTTCATTTTTTTAATGCTGGTTGGTCTAGGTTTAATTTTAGACTTTCATTTTTTAAATGTTGGTTGGTCTAGTTTTAAACTTACACTTTCATGTTTTTAATGTTGGTTGGTATAGGTTTAAACTTAGACTTTCATTTTTTTAATGTTGGTTGGTCTAGTTTTAAACTTTCACTTTCATTTTTTTAATGTTGTTTGGTCTAGGTTTAAACTTACACTTTCATTTTTTTAATGCTGGTTGGTCTAGGTTTAAACTTACACTTTCATTTTTTAATGCTGGTTGGTCTAGTTTTAAACTTACACTTTCATGTTTTTAATGCTGGTTGGTCTAGTTTTAAACTTACACTTTCATTTTTTTAATGCTGGTTGGTCTAGTTTTAAACTTACACTTTCATTTTTTTAATGCTGGTTGGTCTAGGTTTAAACTTACACTTTCATTTTTTAATGCTGGTTGGTCTAGTTTTAAACTTACACTTTCATGTTTTTAATGCTGGGTGGTCTAGTTTTAAACTTACACTTTCATTTTTTTAATGCTGGTTGGTCTAGGTTTAAACTTACACTTTCATTTTTTAATGCTGGTTGGTCTAGTTTTAAACTTACACTTTCATGTTTTTAATGCTGGTTGGTCTAGGTTTTCAACTTTTTTTTTCTCTAATCAGACATAAATAAATACAAATTGTTTGTACACCCCATTATGGGAAATGGTTCCTACAAAAATTCTAAGGATTAAATCTGATGTTTAGTTTCATAGTTAGTATAAAAACTATATTTAATTTAATGTTTGATTTCATACTTGGTATAAAAACAATATAAAATTTGATATTTCGTTTCATACTTCGTATAAAAACAATATTTAATTTAATATTTGATTTCATACTTGGTATAAAAACAATATTTAATTAATGAGTAGAATGTATCAATGGCTTTATTGATTTTTCTTTATTGGTAGTACTAACACACCTTGATTTCATTGTGATAAAAAGTAATTATTGCTGTTAAAGAGGATGCTAAAATTTGACACGGAACAGGAAAATAAGAATTTGTCTGTGTTGACAAGCTGACAGTTAAGAATTTGTCTGTGTTGACAGGCTGACAGTTAAGAATTTGTCTGTGTTGACAGGCTGACAGTTAAGAATTAGTCTGTGTTGACAGGCTGACAGTTAAGAATTAGTCTGTGTTGACAGGCTGACAGTTAAGAATTAGTCTGTGTTGACAGGCTGACAGTTAAGATTTTGTCTGTTTTGACAGGCTCACAGTTAGAAGTAGCTATTACGGGGACCGCCCTGCCCGTGTTGCTGAACATTTCCCCCGCTGCCAAGTTTGATTTTGGGGAATGCCCAGTAAGTGAACACGCAGACATCCTGTGCACCATCAGAAATGAGTCCAAGATCCTCCCGGCTTTGTTTGAGTTCAGAAGAATTGCTCACTTCAGTGCTCACCCTCCCAATGGGAAAATCTTTCCAGGACAAACGCAAGATGTCATTTTCTCCTTTGCCCCAAAGCAAGTTGGTAAGAACTAATGATGCCGATGACTTATATTTGTATATATATAAGTTTGTTTACATTAACACTTCTTTAAAAAAATTATCACTATAAAACAAAAATTACCATGGACGTTTGTTAAAAAAACGGTAAATTATTCAAATGTAATATTTACACCTTGACAGGGACCTTCAAGCCTGAAATGTTCTTGGATGTCATTGGTCAAGTGGTTGACCCGGTCAATCCCACAGAGTCCAGAGCTCAGATTATTTTTTCTGCACCCATCAAACTGTTAGGTCAGAGTGACCCCATCACAGTGGTCCCCAAGCCAAAGTTTAACCCAGGTTGGCACAAGATACATTTTTATGTTGTTTGAGAGGTTAAAGTTTAACCCAGGTTAAAGTTGAATCCAAGTGGCAAATTTAGCCCTCTTTTGTGCTCGAGGTATTAGGGTTCGGCGACTTAAAATAATCGAATTAACCGATGAGAAAATGCTAAGACAGAGAGAGAATTTGGTGGTTCCAATAAAAAACGTCGTCTTAATAGAGCTGACGAGTTAACCGGGCTCGAGTTAAGTGCCCCTTCTTTTTAGTGTAGGCTTTGGCGTAAAACAAATGTACTTTGTTTTTTTAACTACATACATACATAAATTGTAATTATAAGAACAATTAGGTTAATAATTAAACTACCAATACAGTATGCAAATACAACAAAGTTTATTTTACATTTCATATAATGTATGTGCACGTACTGTAAAACTGTGTTACGTGTTTTCGTTTCACTCCTTTTGAACTCGAAGGCTTAGGTTTTGAAAACATGGCCACTGTACAGTTAGAACGAAACTCACTTTGTTTATAAACAGTTTCAAAAGTTACGTACGTCACTACAGATGTACTGTATTAAAGTAGAGTACTGAGACACAGTTTACTGCGATGTGAAAGGACACAAAACAACAACCCACAAAAAAAGGCGAGACGCTTCGTGATTGATTATCTGTGCTGCACTGCACCTGTATTTGTTGTGACAGCTGAGACTAGCCAGCCGCTAATTGTTTCCAAATAATACCGAGCTCTTCCCCGAACTACCCCGAAAAGTTCCGAATAGCTCTCAAGCGTTTTTATTTGCTTTAAAGACTCACTTTTGGAGAAAACCAATTTTTTTACAATTTTCCGTAGCGATGCCGGACTATCGGGCGTGCCAGACTGTTGGATGCCGGATTATCGGGCTTTTACCGTACTGTATTGAATAATTGAGGAACATAACTAAATCTCATTTGTAGAGACCCACATCTGAACTAAGTCTTCTTCTTTAGTTGAGACCAATATCTGAACCTAAGATACACAATAAATTTGTGTAATAAAAATAATAAATGTACTGCTTTTTAAATAGACAAATACATGTGTGAAAATTGTGGCTAATGCTTTCATCAATACAAACAAACAAACTTCTCTATAGTACAGGTATTACACCTTTGATTACCAATAAAATAAACCCACTTGTCCATGTCACAGGTATCACACCTTTGATGACCCACTTCTCTATGTCACAGGTATCACACCTTTGATGACCCACTTCTCTATGTCACAGGTATCACACCTTTGATGACCCACTTCTCTATGTCACAGGTATCACACCTTTGATGACCCACTTCTCTATGTCACAGGTATCACACCTTTGATGACCCACTTCTCTATGTCACAGGTATCACACCTTTGATGACCCACTTCTCTATGACACAGGTATCACACCTTTGATGACCCACTTCTCTATGTCACAGGTATCACACATTTGATGACCTACTTCTCTATGTCACAGGTATCACACCTTTGATGACCTACTTCTCTATGTCACAGGTATCACATCTTTGATGACCTACTTCTCTATGTCACAGGTATCACATCTTTGATGACCTACTTCTCTATGTCACATGTATCACACATTTGATGACCTACTTCTCTATGTCACAGGTATCACACATTAGATGACGTACTTCTCTATGTCACAGGTATCACATCTTTATGACCTACTTCTCTATGTCACAGGTATCACACATTTGATGACCTACTTCTCTATGTCACAGGTATCACACCTTTGATTACCAATGAGGTTGGTTTGAATATTGAAACAAAATTTAAAGACCTAAATTCCAACCATTTGAGGATGGCTGTAATAGGAGCTACTAAAACCAAACTTCATAGACTAAAGAATAGACCAAGTAAATCAGCAGAGTATGCTAGAGACGACAATGTCAAAGTGGCTTTCCCAAACGACAGAGCACGCAGCATTCAGCCATTTGATCATAAAGACAGATACAAGTAAAGGACGTCAACAATAAGATTTAATATTGTTGCTAAATACATTTCTACATGTTGATTATTGATTGAGAGAATAGCTGAAAATATATGTTAATTGATATGTTGGTTATTACTTCTTAAAAAATAATAGGTTACATAGTGCAGCTAATAGCCATTTTTAATAGGACTTAAATCAAATTAATTTGTTCTAGTTTCAAAAAGAGGAGCACAACAAAACACTAAATATTTCTTTTTATTTTTTTCAAAGAACTTTGTTAACGCATGCGGAAAGACACAATTTCATTGACCCTGATTATGCATATGATGACCTTGAAATAGAGAAAAAGCGTAAACATCAGGCAGTTTACGTCAAAGAAATTCACAAGTTGGGACAGAAGAGAGCCATCAAAAAAAGAATGAAGTAAATTTTTTAAAACAATTTTTTTTAAAATTCATATATTTAACAATGCAATAATATTACTAGTGTTGGTACGGATATGATGTATTAGTTATGATATATTGCTAATGATATGTTTCATGTAAAGAAATTTTAGGATACATAATTTTTAAAATTTGAATGTTTTCAAAAACTGATCTCATGTTATTATTTGCAATGGTGTTTAGAGAATTTTTGCAGACAAACAACAACCTTGACATTGGCATCAAGAGTGCTGCTGGGATATTCCCCAAAAAATTGACACAGGATGAAATACAATCACAGTCAGAATGTAAGAAGACTTATTTTAACTGGCATAAGCAGCTGAATTTAAATTGTTGTTCATGTCTCTTCTAGCATTATATGAATATCAGACATTTAACTAACCTGGACAGTCTTTATAAACAAACTTACATTTTTTATTTTTTTTTCATGATGTTTTTTTCACCAACTTTAAGTTATGCTTTGATTGAATTATTTCCCAGCACCTGTTCCCTCTAATGCGGAGTGGAAGCTATTGAGCACAAAAGAACTTGCAGAAACAGAGAGGAAAGTTCTTGCTAAGCCGGTACGTTTGGGTTTCAATTCAGTAGTTGTAAATGTTTCTATTTTAAGTCTAGCCGGTATGCTTGGGTTTTGTCAGGGAAATATTATAGCTAATGGGTTTTTCCCGATGTGTATGTGTTTTTACGAGTCTGTGGTGCAGTGTGAAATAGTGCGTTGGTATGGAACACTATGATGTAGCATTAGAAGACGTGAGATAGTGAACGTGACGTAGGGACTGCTGATAGTCTATAGTGAGTTAGAGATCTGCTGTTGTTGCGTGCGGAAGGACCTTGTTGGACGTTAATAAAACTTATGTATGTTATAATGGTGCTGGAGTTACTTTGAGTTGTAGCCTGTCCTTGTTGTCATTATAAGTACCCAGACAACGATGTAACAGGTTTCAATTCAGTAGATGTAAATGTTTCTATTTTAAGTCTAGAAATGAAATCAAAATGAAAGAATATGGAGAAACTAAAACAAAAAAAGAAGTCCCCCCCCCTCCAAGATTTTCACAGACTCTATTGTTATCTTCAGGTATGTGAAGGACTGAATGCCATCCCAATTACAGATGCAGAGAAGAAAGAATGTTCCAGGTGGTTGACACCTCAGCAGCTGCACCAGATTGTTATTGGTAAAGGCATCTAAAGAAAATAATTGCAGACATTTTTTACATAAAGTTTATCTTAAAAATTATTATTATTATTTTTTTCAATTTAACCAATTTTTTGCAATTTCTTCAAATCTTTTGTTAAGACCTGAAATGATTTTCCTGTCCACCAATAAAGAAGATATGTTTTAATTTTAGGTCCACCTACAATTGACTTTGGAAAAGTCTGTGTTAAATCTGTCTGTCAAAAAGAGTTAAACATCATCAACAACCTGAATCAAAACATTCACATAGTTGCTGAGGTGAAGAAGTTTTTCCTTTATGTAAACTGTTGTATAAACTTAGATAAAATTTTATCAATAAATGAGGAATAGGTTTTTACAAATATTTAAAAAAAAATAAGTTATAAAAACTATAACATGATAGTTTCATTTTTAAATTAAGAAATAGAAGCATAAAAAATTAAAAATAAAATACAACTAGTAAGAATAATTTCATGATGCTTCGTGTTGCAGATTGATTGTAAAGAGCTCAGACAGAGTAGTCCCTTGTCTCAGGTCGTACCTCCGCACTCCAAGGCCGTCGTCCCCATCATATTTGAGTCACATGCAAAGGGAAAGTTTCAGAGGTAAAATTAGTTTTGTTTTATGGAATATTATTTATTCTGAAATATTATAACAGCTGAACTTTAACTGTTAATATCACAAGCAGAATGTCCCAAACTTGGACATTCAGCTGTCTAATGTTATCTTAGCTTTTAATTGAGTTGCTGTATCCAGAGTTTAACTACACAACAAAAACTTACATTATAACATGCACCTTATTAAATTCTATTTACTACAGAGAAAAAATGTTCTAAGGAGTAAATTATAAAACATTATTCCAACTGGAATATTCTGGAACTAGAAAAATAATTTTATTACTCTGTAACACCCAAAAACATTTCTTACAATTCTGACATTAATATTTTTACTTTAGCCTCTTATGTAAACATGTCTAAGGCATTTCAAGTAATTGAACATAACATCTTGCTTGTTTGCAGATCTGTGCTCTACACAGTAAATGGTTTCTTCAAGCATCATGTGACAGTTCAGGCGGAGGTCGTGCCAGTGACCTTGGAGCTGTCCACCACAAAGATTGTACTGAAAGCTCATCATGGGTTGCCAGCTGAAGCAGGCAAGTAAAGCTCATCATGGGTTGCCAGCCAGGCAAGTAAAGCTCATCATGGGTTGCCAGCCAGGCAAGTAAAGCTCATCATGGGTTGCCAGCCAGGCAAGTAAAGCTCATCATGGGTTGCCAGCCAGGCAAGTAAAGCTCATCATGGGTTGCCAGGCAGGCAAGTAAAGCTCATCATGATAGAAGACCCATCAGTTCTAAGAACCTCAAAGTCTTACCCAATTTTAGCTGCAATGAGTTGATCTTTGTGCGTTGTGACTGCCATTTTGTAATACCATCGGCAGGTTATCGTGTTATAATTACATTGTAATACCATCGGCAGGTTATTGTGTTATAATTACATTGTAATACCATCAGCAGGTTATCGTGTTATAATTACATTGTAATACTGTTGACAGGTTATCGTGTTATAATTACATTGTAATACCGTCGGCAGGTTATCGTGTTATAATTACATTGTAATACCATCGGCAGGTTATCGTGTTATAATTACAATGTACATTGTAATACCGTTGGCAGGTTATCATGTTATAATTACATTGTAATACTGTTGGCAGGTTATCGTGTTATAATTACATTGTAATACCGTCGGCAGGTTATCGTGTTATAATTACATTGTAATACCATCGGCAGGTTATTGTGTTATAATTACATTGTAATAGCGTCGGCAGGTTATCGGGGTATAATTACATTGTAATACCATCGGCAGGTTATCGTGTTATAATTACATTGTAATACCGTCGGCAGGTTATTGTGTTATAATTAAATTGTAATACCATTGGCAGGTTATCGTGTTATAATTACATTTTAATACCGTCGGCAGGTTATCGTGTTATAATTACATTCTAATACTGTTGGCAGGTTATTGTGTTATAATTACATTTTAATACTGTTGGCAGGTTATCGTGTTATAATTACATTGTAATACCATCGGCAGGTTATCGTGGTGTAATTACTCTGTACAACACCTTGAACTACCCCGCGGAGTTCACCTGGTCCCCTGACCTTGGAGAGAACGGCACAGCTTTCTCCATTCGGCCCGCTATCGGTGTAGTGGACCCAGGTGCAGACCTTGATTGTGAGATTGTCTGGCATGCATCCTACCTGGCCCCTGAAGATGGCTCCTTCACTCTTCTTGTCAATGGCGGCGAGTCTCGATCTCTGATTTGTAAAGCAGAAGTAAGTAGGTCACAGGAAAATTGAGACTAATTCTTACTTGTGTTACATTTGTTTTCAATGAAATCTGAAGGTCAGAAATCTAAAGGTCAGAAATCTGAAGGTCAGAAATCTGAAGGTCAGAAGGAAAGTTATAGCTGCTTTATAAGTCATTTTATTGACTAAGAAACACTGACATGGGCATATTTATTAAATCCAGATGAGCGTAAAAGAAATGTTATTTGTTTCTTCCTAGCTATTATTCCTCATCATATGGTTATATATATATAAAACCATGACTCTAGCATGTTCAAGTGAGACTTCTATTTCCTACAGCTTGGTGCGTCCAATGTTTACTTCCTTGACCAAAGAGTTTCCTTTGGGTCTGTCCCAGTGAACTTGACCTCCATAGCAACTGGTTTGTTACACAACACAGGTGCCAACCACGCCTACTTCCAGGTCAGTTTACCAAATAGTTTGTACTGCAATGTATTCAAGACTTTCAAAATACGTGACAGGATAATACAATAAATTTGTTTAAGTTTCAATAATAAATATTGTAAGAGCCACATAAGGCCCGTGGCTGGGATAAAAGAGCTACATAAGGCCCATGGCTTGGATAAAAGAGCCACATAAGGCCCATGGCTGGGATAAAAGAGCCACGTAAGGCCCGTGGCTGGGATAAAAGAGCAATACAAGGCCCGTGGCTGGGATAAAAGAGTCACATAAGGCCCGGGGCTGGGATACAGTTTTTTTCAGTCATGAAATTTGAGTGGGATGTTGTTTTTATCCTGTTAATTAAAATTGTCAGACAAAACCTGGTTGAAATATTTATTGAGCTGTTATGAAATAGCTACAGCTTATCTTAAAGTCATTTATTCTCTATTTTTAAAAGGCATTAGATCTTGATGGTGTCATTATGCTGGGCATGGTACAAAATGGTGTTCTATTTACCAGTGATATTATGCTGGGCATGGTACAAAATGGTGTTCTATTTACCAGTGATATTATGCTGGGCATGGTACAAAATGGTGTTCTATTTACCAGTGATATTATGCTGGGCATGGTACAAAATGGTGTTCTATTTACCAGTGATATTATGCTGGGCATGGTACAAAATGGTGTTCTATTTACCAGTGATATTATGCTGGGCATGGTACAAAATGGTGTTCTATTTACTAGTGATATTATGCTGGGCATGGTACAAAATGGTGTTCTATTTACCAGTGATATTATGCTGGGCATGGTACAAAATGGTGTTCTATTTACCAGTGATATTATGCTGGGCATGGTACAAAATGGTGTTCTATTTACCAGTGACGCCATTTTCAAAATCTTTTCCTCAGGTTTGTGACCCCAACCCGTTACCTGGTTTGTCCATCAGTCCTGTACATGGTGTGGTACCAGTAGGTGGCAGCACCGAGATACGAGTATCCTTAAACCCAGACTCTATCATCAAATTTGACACAAGGATTCAAATCTGCATTAAAGGGGGGAAAACTCTAGAACTCAGGATTGGTGGAAGTGTGGAGTCTCCAGCAGTTAATATTGATGTGGTAATGTCTCCTGTCTTTTACTTTGATGAAATAATTGATAAAATAACAGAAAAAACATTTTTTAATGTTAATTTTTACCCTTTGAATGACTGATAATTTTGAAAACTATTCAAGGTCAACTTTTGCTTTCAGGGTTCTTTCAATTTTGGGGGAGTTTTCTGTGGCTCAGCAGCAGTTATGCCTTTTAAGATGGAAAATAAGGTAAGTAAATTACCTCCCTTTCCAGTTGAGCTAGAGAATATTATTTCATCTTACAATATAGAGAATTCTAAGTCTTACTTTAAACAATATTATTAACAGGTGTTGTGGAAAATTATAATGAATTAAAAAAATTTGCACAAATAATGAAGCTTAGTTCATTATGTTATCTTGGACATTGATATTAATGCTTACTGAATAAAGGAAACATTTAAAACAGATAGATAATATTTGTTAAAAGCATTGATCTACATGTGAACAAATTAGATTTTAAAAGACAAGCCATCTCAAGTTTGAGTAAATCTTTGTTCTATCACTATTTTATTTTAATGGTCCATGTTTTAATGGTCCATGTTGTCTACAGGGAGAAATAAACTGTTTTATTTTAAGGGTCCATGTTGTCTACAGGAAGAAATAAACTGTTTTATTTTAAAAGTCCATGTTGTCTACAGGGGAGAAATAAAGTGTTTTATTTTAATCGTCAATGTTGTCTACAGAGAGAAATAAAGTGTTTCATTTTAATGGTCGATGTTGTGTAATTAATTATTTATTACAAAAATTTTTAAAAAAAATTATATATATTTTCTTAAATTTTAATCGAATATTTATCGATTAAAATTATTTTAATTGATATTTGATGGATAAAATTTTTAACGATTAATCGAGAAATTAATCCATAATTTCCGCAGCCCTAAAATAAAGTGTTTTATTTTAATGGTCCATATTTTAATGGTCCATGTTTTAATGGTCCATATTTTAATGGTCCATGTTTTAATGGTCCATATTTTAATGGCAATGTTGTCTGCAGGGAGAAATAAAGTGCAGAGTTGAGGTGGATCTCACCAAGTACAAAGATTTTTGTATTTCTTTTCCTGGTTACCAAACTCAAGGTTAGTTGTAGCTCTAATTACCAAACTCAAGGTTAGTTGTTGCTCTAATTACCAAACTCAAGGTTAGTTGTTGCTCTAATTACCAAACTCAAGGTTAGTTGTTGCTCTAATTACCAAACTCAAGGTTAGTTGTTGCTCTAATTACCAAACTCAAGGTTAGTTGTTGCTCTAATTACCAAACTCAAGGTTAGTTGTTGCTCTAATTACCAAACTCAAGGTTAGTTTGTTGCTCTAATTACCAAACTCAAGGTTAGTTGTTGCTCTAATTACCAAACTCAAGGTTAGTTGTTGCTCTAATTACCAAACTCAAGGTTAGCTATATCTCTGACCATTTAAAAGTATTTGTGATTTTCAGAGCATCAAATAACAAATTTCTCATATAAGGCCAAGATGAATTAAATTATAAACATGTGTGTAGAGCTTTGGTATGATTTATTTAAAATATGTAAACATTCAAGACATGTTATTCAAGTCCCTAAGTCTAAGTCATGTGCAATTCATGAGATTGGTATGTTTTTTTTTAATATCAAAAGTCTATTTCAAAATACTAGTTCAAAATATTACTGCATTAGAATTATTTATCAATATTCTTGAACTTGAACTATCCCTTAACCCGTCATTGGGTCACCATTGTGAACTGCACTCTATCTCACTCTCACGCCATTTCTCCCCGTTCTGTGCTGCCTTTTGAGAGTCGCTGAATGACAGGCTGGTCCACTCTTGGATATCGTCTTCCCATCTCTGCCTTTGCCTGCCTCTTTTCCTTCCTCCCTGGACTGTGCCTTGCATTATAGTCTTTGCGAGACCTCCAGATCTTGCCACGTGTCCGTACCATCGTAGTTTCCTCTTCTTAATTGAGGTGAGAAGGTCCTCGTAGGGCCCAATGACAGCATTTATTTTGTTGCGGACCGCTTCGTTTGTGATGTGCGCTGTGTAGGAGATGTTCAATATCTTTCTGAAACATCTCATCTCTAGTGCAAAGTTTCTTCTTTGGAGGTCTGCAGTGAGCGTCCAAGCCTCACAACCATACAAGAAGACAGACATCGCCAGAGAGCGCATTAGTCGGATCTTTGATCCAAGGGAGAGCTTCTTGCTTTGCCAGATGTGCTTTAGTTTACTCAATGCTGCCATTGTTTGGGCCACTCTGGCAAGAATTTCTGGCTTTGAGCCTTCGTCGGATATTATGGCCCCTAGATATTTAAAGGTGGAGACCTCTTCGAGTTTTTGCCCGTTTATCTGAATTTCATATTCTAGATCAAAATAATATATAAAAATTAATTTAAAATTCTACATGAAATTACATGAATTATTTCAAATAACCTGACACTGCCTTTGGTCCTCTCATCAAAAACTTCAGCTGTAGGTTTGATTATGTCAGTATTTTACCTTTTGCATATTTTAAACAAATAATACCCTAGCTGTATACATATGTAAGTCACGGATTATGTCATTTCAAAGTATCGTATTACAGTAAAATTTCTAAATCATTCAAGTTATTTCGTATTTCATTTAAACATATTAAGGGATGTTACTCCAGCAAACTACCATACCAACTCATGACCACCCCCCCCCTACATGTGTATTTCAGAGGACTTGAACTTCCAGATGATGAATGTTGGGATGACATCTGTCACCATTGATCCATTAGAAACTATTGAAGGGGAGATTATTTTTACTCCCACACAGGTAAGGGACATCAGCATTTTTTAATTTTTTTTTACATATCTTGTCAGATTATATTCTTCTTTTTCTTTCACTGTCAGAGAAATTAATTATAGTTATTGTAAGTGAGACATTTTTTCATTCATTGACTTTTTAAATGGGTGCAACATAATTTTAATTCAATCAATAAAACAAGCTTGGCTGAGAGAAGACATTACAAAACAACCAGCAAATTGGCAAATTGTCTTCTCTTGTGAACTCAGTATAATAACATCACCGACAATTTGGCAAATTGGCTTCTCTTGTGAACTCAGTATAATAACATCAAATGGCTTCTCTTGTGAACTCAGTATAATAACATCAATTGGCTTCTCTTGTGAACTCAGTATAATAACATCAATTGACTTCTCTTGTGAACTCAGTATAATAACATCAATTGGCTTCTCTTGTGAACTCAGTATAATAACATCAATTGTCTTCCCCTGTGAACTCAGTATAATAACATCAATTGACTTCTCTTGTGAACTCAGTATAATAACATCAATTGGCTTCTCTTGTGAACTCAGTATAATAACATCACCGACAATTTGGCAAATTGGCTTCCCCTGTGAACTCAGTATAATAACATCACCGACAATTTGGCAAATTGGCTTCCCCTGTGAACTCAGTATAATAACATCACCGACAATTTGGAAAATTGGCTTCCCCTGTGAACTCAGTATAATAACATCACCGACAATTTGGCAAATTGGCTTCCCCTGTGAACTCAGTATAATAACATCACCGACAATTTGGCAAATTGGCTTCCCCTGTGAACTCAGTATAATAACATCACCGACAATTTGGCAAATTGGCTTCCCCTGTGAACTCAGTATAATAACATCACCGACAATTTGGTAAATTGGCTTCCCCTGTGAACTCAGTATAATAACATCAATTGGCTTCTCTTGTGAACTCAGTATAATAACATCACCGACAATTTGGCAAATTGGCTTCCCCTGTGAACTCAGTATAATAACATCAATTGGCTTCTCTTGTGAACTCAGTATAATAACATCACCGACAATTTGGCAAATTGGCTTCTCTTGTGAACTCAGTATAATAACATCACCGACAATTTGGCAAATTGGCTTCCCCTGTGAACTCAGTATAATAACATCACCGACAATTTGGCAAATTGGCTTCCCCTGTGAACTCAGTATAATAACATCACCGACAATTTGGCAAATTGGCTTCCCCTGTGAACTCAGTATAATAACATCAATTGGCTTCCCCTGTGAACTCAGTATAATAACATCACCGACAATTTGGCAAGATGCCTTCCACAAATAACACATAGTATAACAAAACAAATACAATTTTAAAACTTTGTTGTATTGCAAAATCCAAAAATAGAAAAGAAGAAGATAAGCAGAAATTTGTTATTTTTGTTGTTGTGTCATTTTTCTTCCAGCTCCCTGGCACCTTGATGAATTAATTCCCTTGAGACTGTTTGCAGGCTAAACATTATAGTAAATTTAACAACCCCGTAAAAACAAAGTTTTTGACTATAAATCCCTTATATATGAGACATAACTAAAAGTATTGATTAAGTTCAATATAATACGCATTGCCCGATGATACAATGCATTGTTAGGTGACGCGAGTCTATGTGCAAAATTTCAGCTCGATCGCATCACAGGAAGTGGTTCATTTTTTACTTTTGTTTTTCCGCCCACCCTAGAGACTGCTGTGAAGTTAATATAAGGGATTTAAAAATACAAGTTCTTTGATGAAAATCTTTGTTTATTACTATGGCTAAATCATGGAAGCTGCTATCAAGGAATATTGATTTATATTAGAAATCTTACTTCTTGATTAAGAATACAAGAGAGAATAAAAGAATAAATGTTAACGTTTATTAATAGACAAAAACAGTTTTTCATTTTCAGGTTTTGGGCAGTCAAATTTGACCAAACATGTTGAGATGACTTCAAATTTCTTTGTCTCAAGGTTGCCTCCTATGACTTTGTTCTGCCCCTGTCAGTCAATTATTTGAAGGTACAACGAGTTCCTCCCTCGCCTGTGTCCATGCAGTCAGCCAAAAACTCTTCCCGATCCATCACAGCAACACAAACAGCCACGCAGACAAACAGCATGCACATCATTAACCCCAAACCAACATCTCCGGTTGTTGATGTTTCAAGTAAGCACGTCATAGCCACGGCCATGAGGCAGCCATTACAGCTGAGTTCTAAAAATTTGGAGTTTATACTTCCAGCAAACTTTAATGATTTTACGACACATCTGCGAATGGATTCAACAAAGGTGAGACATTAAGAGAGGGTTTTACTAAAAACCTCATTTATTTTAAATTTTGGAAATAATATATCAATTAATGTTTACCTGGCAGAAAAGGGTTAATCTTTTGATTGATTAAAAATGGAATTTTTGTTACATTACAATTCCCTCTGAAAGAAAATATAAATAAGCCACAGAACTTTGGGATAATTCTTAAATAAATTTTTCACTCATCGATAACCCGCTGTTGTAGTAACTTAAGAAAGTTTTGTCTTTGGTTGACCACAGACTATTGTGCTGGTCAACACCAGTAATGACACTCTGACCTGGGGCCTGGACCTGGGACAACCAAACAAACATCTGGATGCTGGGGTTTTCAAATTTCTGCATGAAAAAGGTGTGCCTTTCATCTCCCAGAGTGATAGCAGGGGCATCGAGGGGGACTTGGAGCCTGGTGAATCAAAGACCCTTCTTGTTAACTTCTGCCCAAGTAAGTCTGAGCTACTCACCTGATCACCTCTTGTTAATGTCTGCCCAAGTAAGTCTGAGCTACTCACCAGATCACCTCATGTTGACTTTTGGAAAATTATGGCAGGATATTCTGGGGGATTGGACATAAAACCTTTTTAAATCCTTTATATTAACTCGTGGTGTCTGTTTGAACCCTTGATTGCTTGCTTGTCTGTCGCCAAAACTTTGGATCGATTTTTAACCCACTTTCTTGTAAGCTAGTGAGCTATATTTTAGCAGGCAGTTTCGTGGCGATGATAAAAACTATGTATCAAAATTTCAGATCGATCGCATGTACTGTAATAAAATTATTGAATTTTTAGATTATTTTATTTATTCCTATGTATCATGTTATTTTTTGAGATAGAGTGTCGCGGTGCGTATTATATTGAACAACCTTTCTGTCGCGCAATAAGGTGCGTATTTTATTGACAACACTTTTTATAAACATATTCCTGATCGGTGCACATTATGTTAAACATGTTTTACGACACAACTACAATTTTGTATTTTTGGATGGTCTTGCGCTGCGTATTATAATGAGCATTCTTTTAGTTACGTCTAGTACATAAAGGATTTATAGTGAAAAACTTGGTTTTTTACGGGTTTTTAAAATTTCATACTCAAGGGGGATGGGACACAAAAGCCTGGGAACCACTGATGGAGCTAAAGTTTATTCCAAGCATTAGCAAAGTTTGCAGATTCAGTTTTATTAACATAATTATTTATTCAGCCAGACGATGTATTACACTTGCATTTCTCTGTTTGTCTCAAGATGACTCTGGTCAGTATCACGTGACCATCCCGGTGGTCATCAACTCGGACTGGAACAAACCGTTTCAGTTTCTTGAGATCAACGGAGAACTCAAGTGCTCCAAGTTGTGGTTTGATCCTGCTAAAGTTATATTCACCCCGGTCCCGCTGTTGACAGAGACGTCAGTGGAGGTTACTCTCTTGGCTTCAAATTACAGGAAGTAGGTCACTGAAATAGACCAAAACATTATGGACTCCTCTTTTATCATACTATTTTGTAATTAGAGAAACATAAGTAAACATTTTAGGTATGTGAATTCCATGGTAATTACAGTGGTAATTAGATACATGTCATAATATGATGTAATAATAGGACTGTTCATTGCTTAATGGTTGGGATATTTTATATTCCTGGCATAAACAATTTTATTCTTTAATTTAAAAGGTCTGGGATAAGAAAATCATAAACAGTTAACTAAGATAAACTTAAAATATCCTATATAATAAAAGGCAACTTTCTGTCCTTTCTGTCCCGTCATCTATAGCGATTGGTTCCTCAAACACATATGACTCCTACAGCCAATCACTAGCGGAGAAAAATTTACATATTACGCGGAGGTTCAAAACGAGTTATTTTTGTTGCAGTTTTTTTCCGTCATAATTCATTATGTTGTTCCCATCTTGAAGTGATGCCTGCCGCTTATTCCAATGACAATTCTGTTAAATGCTTTTTCCTTGATGGTCCTGGGGGGTAGTAGCAAGAGTTTTAAGTGTTGTTTGTTTTTTGTTGCTGTTATTGTTGTTTTGTTGTTTTTTGTTTTTGTTTTGTTGTTGTTATTGTTGTTGTTTTGTTGTTGTTACTTTGTTGTTGTTGCTGTTGTTGTATTTGTTGTTTTTGTTTTGTTGTTGTTGCTGTTGTTGTTTTGCTGTTGTTGTTTTGTTGTTGTTTTGTTTTTGTTGCTGTTGTTTTTGTTGTTGTTGTTTTTGTTGTTTTTGCTGTTTTTGTTGTTGTTGTTGTCCACATCCCTTGCCCTGCGACGACAATGTCCTGCAAACGGTTCAGCATAACAACTACCAAAACATAGCGTCCATGAACTTCACAGGTCACCCTACACTTATTCCCGTCCTTGGGCGGGCTTTGTTACTAGTTGATAATAAAATGCAAAATATTGTTATCTCTTCAGAAAGAATCAAGTAACAGTTACACTACCCAACATTCCTTGCGATGATAAGACTCAGATCTCACCACTGACTGTAACATTTTTACAGGGAGATGGTGAGAGTTTCACTTTGATATTATAGTCATTGCATTAGTATGGACGTAACATTCTATGATGTATGATATAGTATGGACGTAACATTTTATGATGTATGCTATAGTATGGACGTAACATTTTATGATGTATGCTATAGTATGGACGTAACATTCTATGATGTATGCTATAGTATGGACGTAACATTCTATGATGTATGATATAGTATGGACGTAACATTCTATGATGTATGCTATAGTATGGACGTAACATTCTATGATGTATGCATTAGTATGGACGTAACATTCTATGATGTATGCTATAGTATGGACGTAACATTCTATGATGTATGCTATAGTATGGACGTAACATTCTATGATGTATGCTATAGTATGGACGTAACATTCTATGATGTATGCTATAGTATGGACGTAACATTCTATGATGTATGCTATAGTATGGACGTAACATTCTATGATGTATGATATAGTATGGACGTAACATTCTATGATGTATGCTATAGTATGGACGTAACATTCTATGATGTATGCTATAGTATGGACGTAACATTCTATGATGTATGCTATAGTATGGACGTAACATTCTATGATGTATGCTATAGTATGGACGTAACATTCTATGATGTATGCTATAGTATGGACGTAACATTTTATGATGTATGCTATAGTATGGACGTAACATTCTATGATGTATGCTATAGTATGGACGTAACATTCTATGATGTATGCTATAGTATGGACGTAACATTCTATGATGTATGCTATAGTATGGACGTAACATTCTATGATGTATGCTATAGTATGGACGTAACATTCTATGATGTATGCTATAGTATGGACGTAACATTCTATGATGTATGCTATAGTATGGACGTAACATTCTATGATGTATGCTATAGTATGGACGTAACATTCTATGATGTATGCTATAGTATGGACGTAACATTCTATGATGTATGCTATAGTATGGACGTAACATTCTATGATGTATGCTATAGTATGGACGTAACATTCTATGATGTATGCTATAGTATGGACGTAACATTCTATGATGTATGCTATAGTATGGACGTAACATTCTATGATGTATGCTATAGTATGGACGTAACATTCTATGATGTATGCTATAGTATGGACGTAACATTTCTATGATGTATGCTATAGTATGGACGTAACATTCTATGATGTATGCTATAGTATGGACGTAACATTTTATGATGTATGCTATAGTATGGACGTAACATTCTATGATGTATGCTATAGTATGGACGTAACATTCTATGATGTATGCTATAGTATGGACGTAACATTCTATGATGTATGCTATAGTATGGACGTAACATTCTATGATGTATGCTATAGTATGGACGTAACATTCTATGATGTATGCTATAGTATGGACGTAACATTCTATGATGTATGCTATAGTATGGACGTAACATTCTATGATGTATGCTATAGTATGGACGTAACATTCTATGATGTATGCTATAGTATGGACGTAACATTCTATGATGTATGCTATAGTATGGACGTAACATTCTATGATGTATGCTATAGTATGGACGTAACATTTTATGATGTATGCTATAGTATGGACGTAACATTCTATGATGTATGCTATAGTATGGACGTAACATTTTATGATGTATGCTATAGTATGGACGTAACATTTTATGATGTATGCTATAGTATGGACGTAACATTTTATGATGTATGCTATAGTATGGACGTAACATTTTATGATGTATGCTATAGTATGGACGTAACATTCTATGATGTATGCTATAGTATGGACGTAACATTTTATGATGTATGCTATAGTATGGACGTAACATTTTATGATGTATGCTATAGTATGGACGTAACATTCTATGATGTATGCTATAGTATGGACGTAACATTTTATGATGTATGCTATAGTATGGACGTAACATTCTATGATGTATGCTATAGTATGGACGTAACATTTTATGATGTATGCTATAGTATGGACGTAACATTTCTATGATGTATGCTATAGTATGGACGTAACATTCTATGATGTATGCTATAGTATGGACGTAACATTTTATGATGTATGCTATAGTATGGACGTAACATTCTATGATGTATGCTATAGTATGGACGTAACATTCTATGATGTATGCTATAGTATGGACGTAACATTCTATGATGTATGCTATAGTATGGACGTAACATTCTATGATGTATGCTATAGTATGGACGTAACATTCTATGATGTATGCTATAGTATGGACGTAACATTTTATGATGTATGCTATAGTATGGACGTAACATTTTATGATGTATGCTATAGTATGGACGTAACATTTTATGATGTATGCTATAGTATGGACGTAACATTTTATGATGTATGCTATAGTATGGACGTAACATTTTATGATGTATGCTATAGTATGGACGTAACATTTTATGATGTATGCTATAGTATGGACGTAACATTTTATGATGTATGCTATAGTATGGACGTAACATTTTATGATGTATGCTATAGTATGGACGTAACATTTTATGATGTATGCTATAGTATGGACGTAACATTCTATGATGTATGCTATAGTATGGACGTAACATTTCTATGATGTATGCTATAGTATGGACGTAACATTCTATGATGTATGCTATAGTATGGACGTAACATTTTATGATGTATGCTATAGTATGGACGTAACATTTATGATGTATGCTATAGTATGGACGTAACATTCTATGATGTATGCTATAGTATGGACGTAACATTTTATGATGTATGCTATAGTATGGACGTAACATTCTATGATGTATGCTATAGTATGGACGTAACATTCTATGATGTATGCTATAGTATGGACGTAACATTCTATGATGTATGCTATAGTATGGACGTAACATTTTATGATGTATGCTATAGTATGGACGTAACATTTTATGATGTATGCTATAGTATGGACGTAACATTTTATGATGTATGCTATAGTATGGACGTAACATTCTATGATGTATGCTATAGTATGGACGTAACATTTTATGATGTATGCTATAGTATGGACGTAACATTTTATGATGTATGCTATAGTATGGACGTAACATTCTATGATGTATGCTATAGTATGGACGTAACATTCTATGATGTATGCTATAGTATGGACGTAACATTCTATGATGTATGCTATAGTATGGACGTAACATTCTATGATGTATGCTATAGTATGGACGTAACATTCTATGATGTATGCTATAGTATGGACGTAACATTCTATGATGTATGCTATAGTATGGACGTAACATTCTATGATGTATGCTATAGTATGGACGTAACATTCTATGATGTATGCTATAGTATGGACGTAACATTCTATGATGTATGCTATAGTATGGACGTAACATTCTATGATGTATGCTATAGTATGGACGTAACATTCTATGATGTATGCTATAGTATGGACGTAACATTCTATGATGTATGCTATAGTATGGACGTAACATTCTATGATGTATGCTATAGTATGGACGTAACATTCTATGATGTATGCTATAGTATGGACGTAACATTCTATGATGTATGCTATAGTATGGACGTAACATTCTATGATGTATGCTATAGTATGGACGTAACATTCTATGATGTATGCTATAGTATGGACGTAACATTCTATGATGTATGCTATAGTATGGACGTAACATTCTATGATGTATGCTATAGTATGGACGTAACATTCTATGATGTATGCTATAGTATGGACGTAACATTCTATGATGTATGCTATAGTATGGACGTAACATTCTATGATGTATGCTATAGTATGGACGTAACATTCTATGATGTATGCTATAGTATGGACGTAACATTCTATGATGTATGCTATAGTATGGACGTAACATTCTATGATGTATGCTATAGTATGGACGTAACATTCTATGATGTATGCTATAGTATGGACGTAACATTCTATGATGTATGCTATAGTATGGACGTAACATTCTATGATGTATGCTATAGTATGGACGTAACATTCTATGATGTATGCTATAGTATGGACGTAACATTCTATGATGTATGCTATAGTATGGACGTAACATTCTATGATGTATGCTATAGTATGGACGTAACATTCTATGATGTATGCTATAGTATGGACGTAACATTCTATGATGTATGCTATAGTATGGACGTAACATTCTATGATGTATGCTATAGTATGGACGTAACATTCTATGATGTATGCTATAGTATGGACGTAACATTCTATGATGTATGCTATAGTATGGACGTAACATTCTATGATGTATGCTATAGTATGGACGTAACATTCTATGATGTATGCTATAGTATGGACGTAACATTCTATGATGTATGCTATAGTATGGACGTAACATTCTATGATGTATGCTATAGTATGGACGTAACATTCTATGATGTATGCTATAGTATGGACGTAACATTCTATGATGTATGCTATAGTATGGACGTAACATTCTATGATGTATGCTATAGTATGGACGTAACATTCTATGATGTATGCTATAGTATGGACGTAACATTCTATGATGTATGCTATAGTATGGACGTAACATTCTATGATGTATGCTATAGTATGGACGTAACATTCTATGATGTATGCTATAGTATGGACGTAACATTCTATGATGTATGCTATAGTATGGACGTAACATTCTATGATGTATGCTATAGTATGGACGTAACATTCTATGATGTATGCTATAGTATGGACGTAACATTCTATGATGTATGCTATAGTATGGACGTAACATTCTATGATGTATGCTATAGTATGGACGTAACATTCTATGATGTATGCTATAGTATGGACGTAACATTCTATGATGTATGCTATAGTATGGACGTAACATTCTATGATGTATGCTATAGTATGGACGTAACATTCTATGATGTATGCTATAGTATGGACGTAACATTCTATGATGTATGCTATAGTATGGACGTAACATTCTATGATGTATGCTATAGTATGGACGTAACATTCTATGATGTATGCTATAGTATGGACGTAACATTCTATGATGTATGCTATAGTATGGACGTAACATTCTATGATGTATGCTATAGTATGGACGTAACATTCTATGATGTATGCTATAGTATGGACGTAACATTCTATGATGTATGCTATAGTATGGACGTAACATTCTATGATGTATGCTATAGTATGGACGTAACATTCTATGATGTATGCTATAGTATGGACGTAACATTCTATGATGTATGCTATAGTATGGACGTAACATTCTATGATGTATGCTATAGTATGGACGTAACATTCTATGATGTATGCTATAGTATGGACGTAACATTCTATGATGTATGCTATAGTATGGACGTAACATTCTATGATGTATGCTATAGTATGGACGTAACATTCTATGATGTATGCTATAGTATGGACGTAACATTCTATGATGTATGCTATAGTATGGACGTAACATTCTATGATGTATGCTATAGTATGGACGTAACATTCTATGATGTATGCTATAGTATGGACGTAACATTCTATGATGTATGCTATAGTATGGACGTAACATTCTATGATGTATGCTATAGTATGGACGTAACATTCTATGATGTATGCTATAGTATGGACGTAACATTCTATGATGTATGCTATAGTATGGACGTAACATTCTATGATGTATGCTATAGTATGGACGTAACATTCTATGATGTATGCTATAGTATGGACGTAACATTCTATGATGTATGCTATAGTATGGACGTAACATTCTATGATGTATGCTATAGTATGGACGTAACATTCTATGATGTATGCTATAGTATGGACGTAACATTCTATGATGTATGCTATAGTATGGACGTAACATTCTATGATGTATGCTATAGTATGGACGTAACATTCTATGATGTATGCTATAGTATGGACGTAACATTCTATGATGTATGCTATAGTATGGACGTAACATTCTATGATGTATGCTATAGTATGGACGTAACATTCTATGATGTATGCTATAGTATGGACGTAACATTCTATGATGTATGCTATAGTATGGACGTAACATTCTATGATGTATGCTATAGTATGGACGTAACATTCTATGATGTATGCTATAGTATGGACGTAACATTCTATGATGTATGCTATAGTATGGACGTAACATTCTATGATGTATGCTATAGTATGGACGTAACATTCTATGATGTATGCTATAGTATGGACGTAACATTCTATGATGTATGCTATAGTATGGACGTAACATTCTATGATGTATGCTATAGTATGGACGTAACATTCTATGATGTATGCTATAGTATGGACGTAACATTCTATGATGTATGCTATAGTATGGACGTAACATTCTATGATGTATGCTATAGTATGGACGTAACATTCTATGATGTATGCTATAGTATGGACGTAACATTCTATGATGTATGCTATAGTATGGACGTAACATTCTATGATGTATGCTATAGTATGGACGTAACATTCTATGATGTATGCTATAGTATGGACGTAACATTCTATGATGTATGCTATAGTATGGACGTAACATTCTATGATGTATGCTATAGTATGGACGTAACATTCTATGATGTATGCTATAGTATGGACGTAACATTCTATGATGTATGCTATAGTATGGACGTAACATTCTATGATGTATGCTATAGTATGGACGTAACATTCTATGATGTATGCTATAGTATGGACGTAACATTCTATGATGTATGCTATAGTATGGACGTAACATTCTATGATGTATGCTATAGTATGGACGTAACATTCTATGATGTATGCTATAGTATGGACGTAACATTCTATGATGTATGCTATAGTATGGACGTAACATTCTATGATGTATGCTATAGTATGGACGTAACATTCTATGATGTATGCTATAGTATGGACGTAACATTCTATGATGTATGCTATAGTATGGACGTAACATTCTATGATGTATGCTATAGTATGGACGTAACATTCTATGATGTATGCTATAGTATGGACGTAACATTCTATGATGTATGCTATAGTATGGACGTAACATTCTATGATGTATGCTATAGTATGGACGTAACATTCTATGATGTATGCTATAGTATGGACGTAACATTCTATGATGTATGCTATAGTATGGACGTAACATTCTATGATGTATGCTATAGTATGGACGTAACATTCTATGATGTATGCTATAGTATGGACGTAACATTCTATGATGTATGCTATAGTATGGACGTAACATTCTATGATGTATGCTATAGTATGGACGTAACATTCTATGATGTATGCTATAGTATGGACGTAACATTCTATGATGTATGCTATAGTATGGACGTAACATTCTATGATGTATGCTATAGTATGGACGTAACATTCTATGATGTATGCTATAGTATGGACGTAACATTCTATGATGTATGCTATAGTATGGACGTAACATTCTATGATGTATGCTATAGTATGGACGTAACATTCTATGATGTATGCTATAGTATGGACGTAACATTCTATGATGTATGCTATAGTATGGACGTAACATTCTATGATGTATGCTATAGTATGGACGTAACATTCTATGATGTATGCTATAGTATGGACGTAACATTCTATGATGTATGCTATAGTATGGACGTAACATTCTATGATGTATGCTATAGTATGGACGTAACATTCTATGATGTATGCTATAGTATGGACGTAACATTCTATGATGTATGCTATAGTATGGACGTAACATTCTATGATGTATGCTATAGTATGGACGTAACATTCTATGATGTATGCTATAGTATGGACGTAACATTCTATGATGTATGCTATAGTATGGACGTAACATTCTATGATGTATGCTATAGTATGGACGTAACATTCTATGATGTATGCTATAGTATGGACGTAACATTCTATGATGTATGCTATAGTATGGACGTAACATTCTATGATGTATGCTATAGTATGGACGTAACATTCTATGATGTATGCTATAGTATGGACGTAACATTCTATGATGTATGCTATAGTATGGACGTAACATTCTATGATGTATGCTATAGTATGGACGTAACATTCTATGATGTATGCTATAGTATGGACGTAACATTCTATGATGTATGCTATAGTATGGACGTAACATTCTATGATGTATGCTATAGTATGGACGTAACATTCTATGATGTATGCTATAGTATGGACGTAACATTCTATGATGTATGCTATAGTATGGACGTAACATTCTATGATGTATGCTATAGTATGGACGTAACATTCTATGATGTATGCTATAGTATGGACGTAACATTCTATGATGTATGCTATAGTATGGACGTAACATTCTATGATGTATGCTATAGTATGGACGTAACATTCTATGATGTATGCTATAGTATGGACGTAACATTCTATGATGTATGCTATAGTATGGACGTAACATTCTATGATGTATGCTATAGTATGGACGTAACATTCTATGATGTATGCTATAGTATGGACGTAACATTCTATGATGTATGCTATAGTATGGACGTAACATTCTATGATGTATGCTATAGTATGGACGTAACATTCTATGATGTATGCTATAGTATGGACGTAACATTCTATGATGTATGCTATAGTATGGACGTAACATTCTATGATGTATGCTATAGTATGGACGTAACATTCTATGATGTATGCTATAGTATGGACGTAACATTCTATGATGTATGCTATAGTATGGACGTAACATTCTATGATGTATGCTATAGTATGGACGTAACATTCTATGATGTATGCTATAGTATGGACGTAACATTCTATGATGTATGCTATAGTATGGACGTAACATTCTATGATGTATGCTATAGTATGGACGTAACATTCTATGATGTATGCTATAGTATGGACGTAACATTCTATGATGTATGCTATAGTATGGACTTAACATTTTATGATGTATGCTATAGTATGGACGTAACATTTTATGATGTATGCTATAGTATGGACGTAACATTCTATGATGTATGCTATAGTATGGATGTAACATTTTATGATGTATGCTATAGTATGGATGTAACATTTTATGATGTATGCTATAGTATGGACGTAACATTTTATGATGTATGCTATAGTATGGACGTAACATTTTATGATGTATGCTATAGTATGGACGTAACATTCTATGATGTATGCTATAGTATGGATGTAACATTTTATGATGTATGCTATAGTATGGACGTAACATTTTATGATGTATGCTATAGTATGGACGTAACATTCTATGATGTATGCTATAGTATGGACGTAACATTTTATGATGTATGCTATAGTATGGACGTAACATTTTATGATGTATGCTATAGTATGGACGTAACATTCTATGATGTATGCTATAGTATGGATGTAACATTTTATGATGTATGCTATAGTATGGACGTAGCATTCTATGATGTATGCTATAGTATGGACTTAACATTTTATGATGTATGCTATAGTATGGATGTAACATTTTATGATGTTGATGTATGCTATAGTATGGATGTAACATTTTATGATGTATGCTATAGTATGGATCTAACATTTTATGATGTATGCTATAGTATGGATCTAACATTTTATGATGTATGCTATACTATGGACTTAACATTTTATGATGTAAGCCAGGGGTCTCCAAACTACGGCCCTCTCATCCGGCCCCTGGAGACATTTTAATCTATACTATTTTTACCTGTAGTTTACCACAAAACTGTTTGTAGTCGGCCCCCAAACTACTGTTTGACAGTTAATGCGGCCGTCCGGCAGAAAAGTTTGGAGACCCCTGATGTAAGCTATAAGAATAGACGTAACATTTTACGATGTCCACTTCCAGTCATCATGCCCTGCAATGGGTCAGAAGCCCAAGTTGACCCCTGTGCTATTCTGTGCAGAGTGACTTTCATGAGCCCAAAACCCATCTCCTTCCAACAGCCCATTGTCTTCAGTGATGAAGATGGACAATCGTGAGTAAACTTTGATGTTGGCGGTCATTACAGAACAATAACTGAGAAATGATTAATTTTTATACTGTGTAGTTTCTTTGGTGGAAATAACAAATGTTTCTGATGGTATTTACTGAATTGTGTCCTTAAAGTTATGATCCAATGTCCAGGTTCTCGCTGCAAGTCACGGCCACGGCAGACAACTGTCTGCTCACCTGCTACCCGTTCCTGGCATTACACAGGGGAGATCATCAGATTGTTTGTGAACAGGTCGGACATTTTCTCTCATGGCCAGGGAATAGTTAGATTCAAAAAATGAACCTGTGACTCACTGCAATATATGGTTTAAAATAATGATTGAGTCAAATAGCCATAGCTCCCCCCTCCCCCTCCCCCGTAATTTGACTAGTCAGGGGAGGTGATTCCTAACACTTTGATTGGAAATAACGATTAGAATTAATTATTATCCATATTTTACTAGGTGTGCTCAATGGTTTCTTTAAAAAAAAATCAAAATGAGAAGATAAGAGTTTGTGGGGTGGGGTGGGCTCATAGAATTAGAGAAATGCATCAACCAGAATGAAACTTATTTTATTTTTCATAATATTATTTTTTTTATTGTAGGCACCAACAATCTTTTGATTTTATTGGCTATGTTTACAGGGCACATCCCCGAAAGGAAGGAAAGTTCTCAAAGGTGTGGAGTCTGCATCAGATACAATGACCAACTCGGGCGAGGCCCTACTGCTGCCATGCACGCTGACCACACAGGGAAACAGCCGGCCAAGTACCTCGGCCACCAGCTCAAACTTTCAGATCTCGTCGTCCAGCTACGAGAGCTCATCATTGATAGGTGACGTCTGCTCACATGTTGAACTTTGTTTTATAGATGAGATTATTTTAAACCTTTACTCAACGTTTGATAGCTTCTTTTAAAGAAATTATGGAGAAGACATGGCGGCTGGATAGCGAAGTCAATAGTGCGCTCGCCTCACAAGCTGAGGGGCGTGGAATCGATCCCACGTTAAAGCTAATATAAAAATGTTGATGAATGACTAATGCTAAGAAAGTCCTCTGCTGACATGGAGAGGGATGGGCGCTGCCAGGTCTATCAAGCCAGAGAATGTTTTAATGGAAACATTAGAACCCCCTACGACTACGGGGTTATAACGATCACGAGGTTATGGGACTTTTATGGAGAAGACAAAATTATTATTTTTCCTTCTTTTATAATTTTTTTAAAAGTGTTTCAATATTTCTTTAAAATAACTCAAATTTTAGTGTTGAATCATCAATCTAATGGATAACCAAAGCTTCATGTAATATAGGTTGCTGAGCCTTCTCGTCCATGAGGGGCATCCACCGATCATCGTCGGCGTCTGCGATTCCTCCAAGGGCATAGGCCACCTACGAGAGACCTCCAGGCATCTCTATCCTGGGCCAGCTTCTCCAGGATCTTCCATTCATGGCCAATTCTCTTGATGTCTGCCTCCAATTCTCGGCGCCAAGTGTTTCTTGGACGGCCTCTTTTCCGCTTACCCTGTGGGTTCCATTTCAGGGCTTGCTTTGTTGTGTTAGAAGCAGGTTTTCTTAGTGTATGACCAATCCACCTCCGACGTTTCTGGAGAATCTCTTCCTCAAAGGGCTTCTGTTTTGTCCGCTGCCACAGTTCCTGGTTGCTGATTTTGTCCGGCCAGTGAATTCTGAGAATCCTTCTTAAAAAGTTGTTGATGAAGGACTGGATTCTGGTCAGGTTTACGGCCGTTGTTCTCCATGTCTCGGCTCCATATAGCAGCACAGGTTTCACCATAGCGCTAAAAATCCTTACTTTTAACTTGCTGCTTAAGCTTTGGAGACCCAAACATTCTTGAGTTGCGGGAAGGCTGCTCTTGCTTTTCCGATCCTTATTTTGACGTCAGTATGTCACATGGGAGTTTAACTTAAATTAGAAACTAAATTAAAAGTAATAAATCATTTTTAAAAAGTCTGAACTTTATTAAAATTCACTTAAGTTCAAAATGATTGAGTGAAACCAATTTTTTCTTTATTTTGCCTGATCGAGTTAAAACGAAAACCAATATGGCGGCAAAATATTAACTGTGCTTGAAATTTCTTTATGTACATGATTAATTAGTTAGCATTAATTAGTGATGGGACGATTAATCGGAATCGTATCGGAACCCTAATATTTCTTCACTCTTTCCTAATGTTGTAATGACCGTTCGTTTTTAAGGACCATTTAAAATTTAAATATAACCATGGTTCCCACTCAGGAAAACGGGAAAAAGTCGGGAATTCTTAAAAAAATTTCTCTGCCTTGAAAGTCGGGAAAAGTTATGACTAATCGGGAATTTATATATATATTATATATATATATATATATATATATATATATATATAATATATATATATATATATATATATATATATATATATATATACATATATATATATATATACATATATATATATATATATATATATATATTTATGCCGAAGTAAAGGACTTTGATTACGTCTCTGTCATGTTTCGTTTCCATTTAATTAAAAATAAGTTACCATATTAATTGTCTGCGCATGCGCTAAAAGGTCAAAGTTTACGCCTCGCCTAGTCCCATGTCACAGCCGCAGCGTTTGCAATGCCGTCGAATCAGCGAATAAAATAAAAATAAACATATCAATATGGTAATTTTAAGTTTAATGCTTTTGACGTGCAGGATATCTGTTACTATCAGAACGCTCTCGAATTTCCTCAGTCTTGTAATAATATAAATAAAACTATTGCGGCCTTGACCGTTGATCACAGCACGCTGTGGGCTGTGTGTTAGACCTCGGCCGGCAACTATAACTAAGTTTAAGCGAATTTAAAAAAAAATCATTCCTTATCAGAATTCGACCTACAAAAGTGATGACGTGTATATTAATAATATTATATACATGTACTGGAATATTAAGAAAATGATTTGATTTCATCGTCACGCGCGTGTTAGTGTCACAGTCACGTATCTTACTGGTAACAAAGCAACAACAAACTTTTAAAAGAATAATAATTTTTTATTTAATTATATAAGAACCACCGTCGATTCTCGATACAAACCTTTATTTTCATTTCTAAAGATATTCGTTTATCTTAAAAAATAAAATGATCAATGAATCAGAAAATGAATTAAGTTTAATAATAACATAACATGCACTGCGAAATAATGACGGATTAAAGATCGCTAACACCGATTTACGAGCACCTCGGGTGAATACATCTAATTCACACATGGATCGAAAGTGAAAGAAGATAATAACATCCGGTAATTTTTATTGAAATCTCGTAGAATCACACAATAGCCGGAAGTCTCGAAGAAAGCGAGATGTTAACACTATTTTGAACTAAAAGTGCATTGCTAGGCGAATCGACGAGGATCGAGCTAACTAACGTTAAGTTGCAAATTTGGCCCTCTTTTGTGCTCGAGGTATTAGGTTTCGGCGACTTAGAAAAATCGAAATAGCCGATGAAAAAATGCTAAGACAAAGAGAGAATTTGGCGGTTCCAATAAAAAACGTCGAGTTAGTGGGGTGGTCGAGCTAACCGAGCTCGAGGTAAGTGGGTTCGACTGTAATTTCATATGTTACCTTCATTGTTTATTTCAAAAATACATTATACAGATAATTTCCTATGTTACCTACATGGTATATTTCAAATGTTTTTGTTTAGGTTGAATTAATTCTAAAAAAATGTTTAGAATTAAGGAATGACGATATCTTTTGTTGACCTTATAAAGTAATGATTGTATCCAAGATATTTATAACATCAATCATTCTGACAGACACGTCAGCTACTACGACACCTGGACGTCGTGAAGGCGCCATGAATAAACCCCCGACAGGCTCAGACCTTGGCGGCCTTGAACTAGCCCTGGAGAAAGCTGTGACGGCCATTTTCCCAGATGAAGACACGGAGGAAGGCAGATTTCACCTGGAGGTCCTCATGGCCACGCAGAGATGGTTTGCTTCCCAAGGGTGGCCAGGTGGGGCGTACCCGATCCTGATTCCAGAGACTCTAAGAACGTACGTCCCAGTGGTTCCCAAACTTGGCGGTGTGGGGTGCATGTCCCAGTGGTTCCCAAACTTGGCGGTGTGGGGTGTACGTCCCAGTGGTTCCAAAACTTGGCGGTGTGGGGTGTACGTCCCAGTGGTTCCAAAACTTGGCGGTGTGGAGTGTACATCCCAGTGGTTCCAAAACTTGGCGGTGTGGGGTGTCATCCTCAAACCTAAAACAATCTATATATATATTTCACCAAGGCGAGTATGTGCAAATGAGCATGACTAATGACCCTCACTGGGGTCAACGATCACTGTTGGCAAGTGTAGTGGGATGAAAAGAAAAAAAAAGCGAATTTTCTTGCGGCAACTTGTGTTGTTTCTTCACAGAATAACATGTGATTCATTGTGTAACGGTTATCACGTCTACCTTGCCACAGCGGGAACATTTAAAAAAGTTTTTTAAAAATATTTGTTTCGCCCGTTCTTTTCCCCCTTTTTTGCGAACATGACTAACCCTCACTAGGGTTGGCCAATCACAGTTTATGGTTGGCAAGAGATGGTAGTAAAGGGTGGGGGGGGCAGGTATCAACAACCACAGTGCACATGTCTCCACATTTACTCGCCTTTTTTTTCATTACTTTGTGCTGCAGTTTGTGTTCATTCTCTCTAACCCCGAATGGTTTGTTTTGTTCCAATCATCTAACATCAGCATCGGTTCCAACATTGGTTCACTCCTCAGGTCCATCAGCAAGAAGACAGCGAGTGAGTCGCTGAAAACAAAAGTTGTTTTGTTCCAATCTAACATCAGCATCAGTTCCAACATTGGTCCACTCCTCAGGTCCATCAGCAAGAAGACAGCGAGTGAGTCGCTGAAAACAAAAGATGAGAATCTGAGTAAGGAGCAGTTTCGTGGCAACAAGAAGCAGAAGTCAAAGACAAGCTTCAACAAACTGACCAAGACGATCTACGACATGGTCAGCTACCTGAGTGGACGGCCAGTCCCTGGGATACCCATCAACTCTCCGCTCCCGTCCGAGCCCTTGCAGAGAGTGAAACAGGTTTACTGGCAGCACTGTACTCTTTTGACATTTCTCAGGTGAGCTTGGAAACCATTGGAAACAGTTCATCAACAGCTAATAACCTTTCCTATATCTTCATAAAATTGATTCATTAATTTTTTAGCTGAAATGCTCAGTTGTTTGTTTTTTGAGGTCAGTACCTCACAGTTTGTGTCTCAATCAACAAGTCAAGTTCATTGTTTAAATATGAAGTCAATTTAAACAGGATGTGAACTCTTGAGTTTAAGAAACCTAAAATGTTATCATCACCGCAGATGTCAAGGTCATTGTTTAATTTTTACTGAATATTAACTCTTGAGTTTAAGAAACCTAAAATGTTATCACCACTTCAGATGTCAAGGCGCGTGTGTCGCACACATACAACCCGAGTACCTGATGGCACCGACTGAGTTTCTGCTGTGGCACCAGCTTCAGAAGAACATCAAGTTAGAACTCTTGCGTTTGGGAAATGACAAAGAAGCTGCCAAAATTCAGTTGGAGGAAGATATAGAGGAGGCCTTGTTTGAAGCCATTTCTAAGAAAATGTGGACAGACATTTTACTGCAGATACTGAAGGTGGGTCCCATCTGTAACTAACTGTTTCTCTCTTTTAAGGTTACTTATACTACAGTCAAACCCACTTACCCCGAGCTCGGTTAGCTCGACCACCCCACTAACTTGACGTTTTTTATTGGAACCGCCAAATTCTCTCTTTGTCTTTGCATTTTCTCATCGGCTAATTCAATTTTTCTAAGTCGCCGAAACCTAATACCTCGAGCCCAAAAGAGGGCCAAATTTGCAACTTAACTTTGGTTAGCTCGACCTCGTCAGTTCGCCTAGCAATGCATTTTTAGTTCAAAATAGTGTTGACATCTCGCTTTCTTCGAGACTTCCGGCTATTGTGTGATTCTACGAGATTTCAATAAAAATTACAGGATGTTATTATCTTCTTTCACTTTCAATCCATGTGTGAATTAGATGTATTCACCCGAGGTGCCAGTAAATCGGCGTTATTTCGCAGTGCATTTTATATTATTATTAAACTTAATTCATTTTCTGATGCATTGATCATTTTATTTTTAAGATAAACGAATGTCTTTAGAAATGAAAATAAAGGTTTGTATCGAGAATCGGCGGTGGTTTTTATATAATTAAATAAAAAATTATTATTCTTTTAAAAGTTTGTTGTTGCTTTGTTACCAGTAAGATACGTGACTGTGACACTAACACGCGCGCGACGATGAAATCAAATCATTTTCTTAATATTCTAGTACATGTATATAATATTATTAACTCTTTTTCTCCGGAATTATTTTCCTCATTCTGACGGAATTATCTCTTCTGGAAATTTGTACCGGGCTACCATGCTAACTTAAAATTTTAATAACTTTTTTGTTATTTAACAGATAATGATATATTTGGTATTGAATTAAAGGGAAAAGAAGGGAATTTTCAGGCATCACAGAGTCATGACTTTATTTTAATAAAATAATATGATTTTGTTTTAGTGAAAATAAAAATAAAAATAAAAACACACCACATTTATTTTACAAAACCTCTTTCAAAGTCATAAAAATTTAGATTTTTATCCAAAATGTAATAAAATGGTGTTTTATCTGAACTATATTCGTATTTACAACAAACAGAAATAATTTCACATTAAAAAAAACAAACAATTAAAAAATTAGAGCTCATTATCCATGGTCACCCATACAGGAAAATAATTGGAAAATTGAAATGTTTACAATGAAACTGGAAGCTATACTGTGTATTGCAACTAGATATTATTTTAAATTCTATTTAAAATTGCACTTAATTTTAGTGAAAATGTTTAGCAGCTTTCAAATTAGACTCTACATTGTCTATATTATTATTTGTAGTAGAGATATTATCAGTTCATCAAGGCATTTGAGAAGAGGGCGGGGCTTGTTGTTTATCTACTGATGACTTGTCAACTTCATTGTCAATTTCACTACAACTACTAGTACTAAGCGTATGATTCATCGGGAATTTAAATTTACTATGTAAATCATAATTAAAAAGAATACCTTTTTCTTGTTCATCATCGTAGTATTTAAAATAATGTTATATCGATTACCAGATGCCTTGGTTGAATATCCATGTTTGTAAACAAACATAAAAACGAAAATAAAAACAAGCCTTTCAAACGCTTCTTTTTGTGGTAAAAATACATTCAAACAAAGAATTTCCGACTTTTTATTCAAGGGAAATCATTCTAGATTACATTAAAACTAATTTTCGTTTAATAGTTAAGGAAAGAAACGAAACAATTCAGTTTTAATAAATCAACGCTGGCATCGTTGCTCCGTCAAAAACGTCATTTTAAAATCAACAATGGTAGCTTTGTTCTGGAGAAAAAGAGTTAATATACACGTCATCACTTTTGTAGTTCGAATTCTGATAAGGAATGATTTTTAAAAAAATTCGCTTTGACTTGTTGCCGGCCGAGGTCTAACACACAGCCCACAGCGTGCTGTGATCAACGGTCAAGGCCGCAATAGTTTTATTTATATTATTACAAGACTGAGGAAATTCGAGAGCGTTCTGATAGTAACAGATATCCTGCACGTCAAAAGCATTAAACTTAAAATTACCATATTGATATGTTTATTTTTATTTATTTTTATTCGCTGATTCGACGGGCATTGCAAACGCTAGCAGCTGTGAATGGGACTAGTGGAGGCGTAAACTTTGACCTTTTAACGCATGCGCAGACAATTGTAAACTGGTAACTTATTTTTAATTAAATGGAATCGAAACATGACAGAGACGTAATCAAAGTCCTTTACTTCAGCATAAATATAATATATATATATATATATATATATATATATATATATATATATATATATATGTATATATATATATATAAATTCCCGATTAGTCATAACTTTTCCCGACTTTCAGGGCCGAGAAATTTTTTAAAAGAATTCCCAACTTTTTCCAGTTTTCCTGAGTGGGAACCATGGTTATATTTAAATTTTAAACGGTCCTTAAAAACAAACGGTCATTACAACCTTAGGAAAGAGTGAAGAAATATAAGGGTTCCGATATGATTCCGATTAATCGTCCCATCACTAATTAACGCTAACTAATTAATCATGTACATAAAGAAATTTCAAGCACATGTTAATATTTTGCCGCCATATTGCTTTTACTTTTAACTCGATCATCGGTTATGTCGACGCCATTTTTCATACCCCAACGCCGTCGACTTAACCGATTTCGACTGTACTTGATACTGTACCTATTACTTATACTATTTGATACTGTACCTATTACTTATACTATTTGATACTGTACCTATTACTTATATTATTTGATACTGTACCTATTACTTATACTATTTGATACTGTACCTAATACTTATACTATTTGATACTGTACCTATTACTTATACTATTTGATACTGTACCTATTACTTATATTATTTGATACTGTACCTATTACTTATACTATTTGATACTGCACCTATTACTTATACTATTTGATACTGTACCTATTACTTATACTCAGAAAACGCCTTCTTTCCACTGACTTTTTTATATTACTACCTGCAATGTTTGGTCTTACTGCTTATTCAGGTTATGTCAAATATGTCTTACAGACCTTTTCTAAAAATAAAAACAGCACTGATTATACTATTTAATACTGTACCTGTTACAGATAAATCAGGATAATTTAAAAATTAGTTTGAGGATTACACATTTTTATTTGTCACAAATCCAACCATTACTCACAATTTTATTTGTATTTGTTTGAAATTTGATTATTTAAATTACACTCACTGAAAAACTAAACTCAACAGTTTGAGATGATAGCAAGATTCTTTTGTTAAGAAGTTTGTCAATAAAATTATTTTTTCCCTCAACTTTGAAAAAGTTTCCAAGAAACACATTTCCAATGTACCCGGATGTTCAATGTCCAAGATTTAAGTTTGACATGTTCTCTCAATCTAATGAAAGGTTCTAGTGTTGTCGAAAGTGACCCCTAAGACTCTGAAAGCTATGAGCTCACCTTACAAGGACGTCACCGTGCCAATGGTCAACCCAGACCCACTGGCCAGTAATATTTACAGCGTCTCAGAACGTATCCTCCTGGCCTGGATGAACCACTGCTACGAGACTTACAGGGCCTCAATCTGGCAGGACTGTTCAAAAGGTAACATGTTGATACCACTGCTACGAGACTTACAGGGCCTCAATCTGGCAGGACTGTTCAAAAGGTAACGTGTTGAACCACTGCAACGAGACTTACAGGGCCTCCATCTGGCAGGACTGTTCAAAAGGTAACATGTTGATACCACTGCCACGAGACTTACAGGGCCTCAATCTGGCAGGACTGTTCAAAAGGTAACATGTTGATACCACTGCCACGAGACTTACAGGGCCTCAATCTGGCAGGACTGTTCAAAAGGTAACGTGTTGAACCACTGCCACGAGACTTACAGGGCCTCAATCTGGCAGGACTGTTCAAAAGGTAACATGTTGATACCACTGCTACGAGACTTACAGGGCCTCAATCTGGCAGGACTGTTCAAAAGGTAACGTGTTGAACCTTGAACCACTGCCACGAGACTTACAGGGCCTCAATCTGGCAGGACTGTTCAAAAGGTAACATGTTGATACCACTGCTACGAGACTTACAGGGCCTCAATCTGGCAGGACTGTTCAAAAGGTAACGTGTTGAACCACTGCCACGAGACTTACAGGGCCTCAATCTGGCAGGACTGTTCAAAAGGTAACATGTTGATACCACTGCTACAAGACTTACAGGGCCTCAATCTGGCAGGACTGTTCAAAAGGTAACATGTTGATACCACTGCTATGAGACTTACAGGGCCTCAATCTGGCAGGACTGTTCAAAAGGTAGCATGTTGATATTACATTTATATAAACTGTGTGTAAAACAAATGCTACTTTGTTTGATGTTTCAAATGCAGCGTTACTGCAGGGTTACGTGGAACTATATTAAGGAGGTCTGATGTTTTTTAATTTCAATAACGATCCCATGTGAAATAATTGTGATAACTTTTTTTTGTTGACAGGTGGAGTGCCGCCCTCTCGATGGATTGTCAACTTTGACTACGATTTAATGGACGGACTGGTGCTGGCAGCACTGCTTGGGGCTCACATGCCATTCATTGTATGTTGTCATTGTATGTTGTCATCGTATCTTGTCATTGTATGTTGTCATCGTATGTTGACATTTTATGTTGACATTGTATGTTGTCATTATATGTTGACATTGTATGTTGTCATTGTATGTTGTCATTGTATGTTGTCATTGTATGTTGACATTGTATGTTGTCATTGTATGTTGTCATTGTGTGTTGTCATTGTGTGTTGTCATTGTATGTTGTCATTGTATGTTGTCATTGTGTGTTGTCATTGTGTGTTGTCATTGTATGTTGTCATTGTGTGTTGTCATTGTGTGATATCTTTGTGTGTTGTCATTGTATGTTGTCATTGTATGTTGTCATTGTGTGTTGTCATTGTGTGTTGTCATTGTGTTGTCATTGTATGGTGTCATTGTATGGTGTCATTATATGGTGTCATTGTATGTTGTCATTGTGTGTTGTCATTGTATGTTGTCATTGTATTTTGACATTGTATGTTGTCATTGTATGTTGTCATTGTATGTTGTCATTGTGTGTTGTCATTGTATGTTGTCATTGTATGTTGACATTGTATGTTGTCATTGTATGTTATCACTGTATGTTGTCATTGTATGTTGTCATTGTATGTTGTCATTGTATGTTGTCATTGTATGTTGTCATTGTATGTTGTCATTATAGGTTGTCAATGTATGTTGTCATGTATGTTGTCATTGTGTGTTGTCAATGTATGTTGTCATTGTATGTTGTCATTGTATGTTGTCAATGTATGTTGTCAATTTATGTTGTCATTGTATGTTGGTCATTCTTTATGGTTGATAGTATGTTGTTAAATCTATTAGAAAATTTGAAAAATTTCTGACTGAAGTAAAAAATCTTATATAAGATGTAGTTGGTTATATATAACATATATTAGAAGTAGTTGGTTATATATAACATATATAAGAAGTAGTTGGTTATATATAACATATATAAGAAGTAGTTTGTTATATATAACATATATTAGAAGTAGTTGGTTATATATAACATATGTAAGAAGTAGTTGGTTATATATAACATATATAAGAAGTAGTTGATTATATATAACATATTATATAAGAAGTAGTTGATTATATATAACATATATAAGAAGTAGTTGGTTATATATAAAATATATAAGAAGTAGTTGGTTATATATAACATATATAAGAAGTAGTTGGTTATATATAACATATATAAGAAGTAGTTGGTTATATATAACATATATAAGAAGTATTTGGTTATATATAACATATATAAGAAGTAGTTGGTTATATATAACATATATATGAAGTAGTTCTCTAGCTGTATTCTTCTTCTGTGAGATCTAATCTTTAAAAAAAAAGAAAAAAAAAGTTCTTAATCAAAAACATTACAATTTTTACCAAAGTTTTACAATATCTAAAACATGCTAGAAGAAATAATGTAGCAACAGGAGTTTTGTACTTAACTTTTTATTTATCTTTTTATTTATTTTAAGTATTTCTATAGCTATAAAAATAATTTTGCCTGCATCTTTATTTTAAAATGATCTAAACTGAGATCAAACTAAATCTTGGCCATGTTTTAGGGACATTACTTCATACCCATTGTGTTGGCCATATCACACACACATTACCTCTTACCCATTGTGTTGGCCATATCACACACACATTACTTCATACCCATTGTGTTGGCCATATCACACACACATTACCTCATACCCATTGTGTTGGCCATATCACACACACATTACTTCATACCCATTGTGTTGGCCATATCACACACACATTACCTCATACCCATTGTGTTGGCCATATCACACACATATTACCTCATACTCATCGTGTTGGCCATATCACACACACATTACTTCATACCCATTGTGTTGGCCATATCACATGCACGTCTCCACGTACTCACCTGTGTTTACTGTCACGTCAGGTGAAGTCCCACCTTGAGGGCATGTACACCCATCCAGTCACGGCAGAACAATGCCTCCATAATGCCCTTAAAGTCATCTCTGCCATGAGATTTGCTTCCATTGACTTTGACATTCAGGTAATTCAGTGCCTATCATTCATGAGCCTGGCTTTGTATGTCTAATGTTTTTATACCTTGCAATGAGGAAATGTTGCTAGCAAAATAATGAGAAGACTAAAAACTTCATTCTATGATTGGGTAACAATTTTTTTACCATTAACCATTAAATAATATGTTAAAATGTTGTTGGCAAATTGAGGAATGTTTATATGACCTTTTGTTGGATAGCATTAATAATTAGAGGATTATATTTTTTTGAGTTATATAATAAACATTTTAAAAATATTTTATTACTTGTTTATGAAAAATATATGTACTCATGATATAAATGCTTTATTCAAACTTCCAATCTACTTTGACCTAGTTTAGAGGTGAAAGGTCAAGTAAGTTTTTTCTTGTAGTAATTTTGACACGCACTTAAACTTAGTCATCACAAAAGTTTGAGTCACTTAAATGTTCCATGTTTTTATGATAGCCAGTCAAGCAATCGCACTAATATCAGTAGTACCACTTTACTTTTTGTCTTGGTAATTCAGATGTTAAATTCTTATTTCTAATAATTTCAAATAATATATTGTAGGAATCTAATGTTGTAAGAATCTAATGTTGTAAGAATCTAATGTTGTAAGAATCTAATGTTGTAAGAATCTAATGTTGTAAGAATCTAATGTTGTAAGAATCTAATGTTGTAAGAATCTAATGTTGTCAGAATCTAATGTTGTCAGAATCTAGTGTTGTAAGAATCTAATTTTGTATGAATCTAATGTTGTCAGAATCTAATGTTGTCAGAATCTAGTGTTGTAAGAATCTAATTTTGTATGAATCTAATGTTGTCAGAATCTAATGTTGTCAGAATCTAATGTACTAAGAATCTAATGTAAGAATCTAATGTTGTCAGAATCTAATGTTGTCAGAATCTAATGTTGTAAGAATCTAATGTTGTAAGAATCTAATGTTGTAAGAATCTAATGTTGTAAGAATCTAATGTTGTCAGAATCTAATGTTGTCAGAATCTAATGTTGTCAGAATCTAATGTTGTCAGAATCTAATGTTGTAAGAATCTAATGTTGTCAGAATCTAATGTTGTCAGAATCTAGTGTTGTAAGAATCTAATGTTGTAAGAATCTAATGTTGTAAGAATCTAATGTTGTAAGAATCTAATGTTGTAAGAATCTAATGTTGTAAGAATCTAATGTTGTCAGAATCTAATGTTGTAAGAAGGAAGTCTGAATGGCATGGAACTATTTTAGAATAATTCTGATTTCAGGATGTCCTTAATTAATCCTGTGTTTAATAGATTTATCTACTCCTCTGATCTATTGTTTGTAGCTGCCAAATTAAGACAAACTCTGAAACCTTGACCTAGTTTTAATTGTTCACGTTGCCCATGCATCTCAGTCAATTGTTCACATTTCCCATGCATCTCAGTCAATTGTTCACGTTGCCCATGCATCTCAGTCAATTGTTCAAGTTGCCCATGCATCTCAGTCAATTGTTCACGTTTCCCATGCATCTCAGTCAATTGTTCATGTTGCCCATGCATCTCAGTCAATTGTTCACATTTCCCATGCATCTCAGTCAATTGTTCACGTTGCCCATGCATCTCAGTCAATTGTTCACATTTCCCATGCATCTCAGTCAATTGTTCACATTTCCCATGCATCTCAGTCAATTGTTCATGTTGCCCATGCATCTCAGTCAATTGTTCACATTTCCCATGCATCTCAGTCAATTGTTCACGTTGCCCATGCATCTCAGTCAATTGTTCACATTTCCCATGCATCTCAGTCAATTGTTCACATTTCCCATGCATCTCAGTCAATTGTTCACGTTGCCCATGCATCTCAGTCAATTGTTCACATTTCCCATGCATCTCAGTCAATTGTTCACATTTCCCATGCATCTCAGTCAATTGTTCACGTTGCCCATGCATCTCAGTCAATTGTTCAAGTTGCCCATGCATCTCAGTCAATTGTTCACGTTTCCCATGCATCTCAGTCAATTGTTCATGTTGCCCATGCATCTCAGTCAATTGTTCACATTTCCCATGCATCTCAGTCAATTGTTCACGTTGCCCATGCATCTCAGTCAATTGTTCACATTTCCCATGCATCTCAGTCAATTGTTCACATTTCCCATGCATCTCAGTCAATTGTTCACGTTGCCCATGCATCTCAGTCAATTGTTCACATTTCCCATGCATCTCAGTCAATTGTTCACATTTCCCATGCATCTCAGTCAATTGTTCATGTTGCCCATGAATCTCAGTCAATTGTTCACGTTGCCCAAGTTTTCAAAAGAATCTCATGTAATGGCCTCCTGATTTCCTTTGAGAATTTCTCTCAATAATTTTTAGCGATAATTAAACAAAGGTTTCTTTAGAAACTTAAGTAAATTAAAAAAAAACTTAAATTACATTGTAAGCATTAAAAGAATATTCCTCTTAAATGCTATTTGTTTTGAGAGTATCTTGTAGTCAAAACCTTCTCATCCCTTAACTTGATGTTTCCACATCTCAAGGTCATTTGACATCTCCCCTAGCTCCTATCAAACATCTTAAACATTCCTTTGGCTACCTCTCTATGTTAGGAGATGTTTTTGTTCTTCCTCTCTGATATAGTCCCTCAGGGTTCCATAAGAGTGCTAAATATAGAATGTCTTTAAAAAATATATATATATTTAGCTGTTCAAAAGACATGTTGCTTTCTGTAAATACCAGAGAAGTCTGACATGAGTAGAATATATTTTTGTCTCCCCTGAAGGCCATCGACATCACAGACCCCAACCCTATCAACTTACTGCTGCTCGTAGTCAATCTGTACCAGCGCCTGCCCAGTTACCTCCCCAAGACAACGATTGAGTTTGTTGGCACGCTACATCAACCAGTTGTACGACAGGTATAAGTAGTTGTTGGCACGTTATATCAACCAGTTGTACGACAGGTAAAAGTAGTTGTAGTCACAATACATCAACCAGTTGTATGACAGGTAAAAGTAGTTGTAGCTACATTACATCAACCAGTTGTATGACAGGTAAAAGTAGTTGTAGCTACATTACATCAACCAGTTGTATGACAGGTAAAAGTAGTTGTAGCTACATTACATCAACCAGTTGTATGGCAGGTAAAAGTAGTTGTAGCTACATTACATCAACCAGTTGTATGACAGGTAAAAGTAGTTGTAGCTACATTACATCAACCAGTTGTATGACAGGTAAAAGTAGGGGTCTACCGATATATCGGCTGGCCGATATATCGGCACCGATATCTGGATATCGGCAATATCGGTATCGGTAGCATGTAAATGTCCCGATATTGACGTCACCGATATTTCATAATAAGTGACATTTTGACCCCCCCAAAAAAACGGAAACAAAAAAAATATCATTTAGATTTACAATATCTCGACAAATTAGTATATCGACCCTGATACCGGTATTGAAATAGTCAAAAGAGTTCTAGTATTAATATGTGCAGCCACGATACAGTGTGCCATGTGCTTTGATATTGTTTAGGTATCGGCCGATTTTCGTATACTCAGAAATACTGTGTAAATAGTGCCGATGCCAAGTATACCGTAATTGCTCTAATAAATGTTTAACATGTAAACATTATGTTCACGTAATTGCTCTAATAGCAAAGATGCACACAGAATCGCAGATGTCTAAAACATTTCGTTTCGTATGGAATAACAAAATGTACCGTGTGAAGACTTGTTGTCATTGGTAACCATTCAACCTTCGGCCTCATTTTCACTCTATTACTATTGTACTTTGTTCTCATTGTTTCATTCATAAAAGGTGGCCGTGTGCAAAAGCAGTTAAACTATTGGTTAGAATTAATAATTATGAGTCAAGGTTGAAGTTTCAAAAGGAGTACCTAATATGCTTGTACATTTTTATAAAGGTCGGTTCGTTTTGTTATGAGTCCTATGTAGGTCATGAACTGGAACTTGTAAACACATCGGAAACTTCGTTTCGGGAAAAAAAATCGGTAATATCGGCAAAACTGGATATCGGTAGACCCGTTAATTATAAAATATAAATAATTACGAGTGATAAATTTAAGAATGACGTCATCAAATATGACCGCTGTTATTTTTGTCCTAACAAATACTCATATCGGAAAACAATATCGGTAATATCGGCAAAAATGCTTATCGGTAGACCCCTAATATAAAATATAAATAAGTAGGAGTGATGAATTTAAGAATGATGTCATAAAATAAGACCGCTGGTTTTTGTCCTAACAAATATCCATATCGGAAAAAAAATATCGGTAATATCGGCAAAAATGCGTATCGGTAGTCCCCTAATATTAAAGGTAAATAATTACGAGTGATAAATTTAATTAAGAATGACGTCATCAAATATGACCACTGGTTTTTGTCCTAACAAATACTCATATCGGCACTCATATCGGCAAAAAAAATATCGGTAATATCGGTATCGGCAATATCGGCAAAAAGGCATATCGGTAGACCCTTAGGTAAAAGTAGTTGTAGCTACATTACATCAACCAGTTGTATGACAGGTAAAAGTAGTTGTAGCTACATTACATCAACCAGTTGTATGACAGGTAAAAGTAGTTGTAGCTACATTACATCAATCAGTTGTATGACATGTAAAAGTAGTTGTAGTCACAATACATCAACCAGTTGTATGACAGGTAAAAGTAGTTGTAGCCACATTACATCAACCAGTTGTATGACAGGTAAAAGTAGTTGTAGCCACATTACATCAACCAGTTGTATGACAGGTAAAAGTAGTTGTAGTCACATTACATCAACCAGTTGTATGTCAGGTAAAAGTAGTTGTAGCCACATTTTTAAATATTTTGGCATAAACCAACCAATTTTTGAAGATTCGTGAAAGTTTTTATATTTAATCTTGTACTATTTATTTAAATATTTTGTGTGTGAGTTTTTGTTGTTTTTAAAGCATTCTCTGTTTTAAGATTTGTCATCTTAAAGCGGAAATAAATAAATGATTTCAGTTTTCATTTTCTAAAAGTTACATCAACTACAGCAGTACACTACAATTTATTATGCTAACATTTAAACATATTTAAAGTCTTCATATCACAACTTGAAAGAATAATTTATATTTAAAAAAAAATTCTGATCCATCAAGTATTTTTGATGTCCATTTGATTTGTTGCCCATTTGTTATGATGCCCATTTTTTGTGATGCCCATTTGTTGTGATGCCCATTTGTTGTGATGCCCATTTGTTGTGATGCCCATTTGTTGTGATGCCCATTTTTTGTGATGCCCATTTTTTGTAATGCCCATTTGTTGTGATGCCCATTTTTAGTGATGCCCATTTGTTGTGATGCCCATTTGTTGTGATGCCCATTTGTTGTGATGCCCATTTGTTGTGATACACATTTGTTGTGTTTCCCATTTGTTGTGATGCCCATTTGTTGTGATGCCCATTTGTTGTGTTGCCCATTTGTTGTGATGCCCATTTGTTGTGATGCCCATTTGTTGTGATACACATTTGTTGTGTTTCCCATTTGTTGTGTTTCTATTTGTTGTGATGCCCATTTGTTGTGATGCCCATTTGTTGTGTTGCCCATTTGTTGTGATGCCCATTTGTTGTGATGCCCATTTGTTGTTATGCCCATTTGTTGTGATGCCCATTTGTTGTGATGCCCATTTGTTGTGATGCCCATTTGTTGTGATACCCATTTGTTGTGATGCCCATTTGTTGTGTTTCCCATTTTTTGTGATGCCCATTTGTTGTGATGCCCCTTTGTTGTGATGCCCATTTGTTGTGATGCCAATTTGTTGTGATGCCCATTTGTTGTGATGCCCATTTGTTGTGTTGCCCATTTGTTGTGTTGCCCATTTGTTGTGATGCCCATTTGTTGTGTTGCCCATTTGTTGTGATGCCCATTTGTTGTGATGCCCATTTGTTGTTTTTCCCATTTGTTGTGTTGCCCATTTGTTGTGATGCCCATTTGTTGTGATGCCCATTTGTTGTGATGCCCATTTGTTGTGATGCCCATTTGTTGTTTTTCCCATTTGTTGTGTTGCCCATTTGTTGTGATGCCCATTTGTTGTGATGCCAATTTGTTGTGATGCCCATTTGTTGTGATGCCCATTTGTTGTTTTTCCCATTTGTTGTGTTGCCCATTTGTTGTGATGCCCATTTGTTGTGTTGCCCATTTGTTGTGATGCCCATTTGTTGTGATGCCCATTTGTTGTGATGCCCATTTGTTGTGATGCCCATTTGTTGTGTTGCCCATTTGTTGTGATGCCCATTTGTTGTGTTGCTCATTTGTTGTGATGCCCATTTGTTGTGATGCCCATTTGTTGTGATGCCCATTTGTTGTGATGCCCATTTGTTGTGTTGCCCATTAGTTGTGATGCCCATTTGTTGTGATGCCCATTTGTTGTGATGCCCATTTGTTGTGATGCCCATTTGTTGTGATGCCCATTTGTTGTGTTGCCCCTTTGTTGTGATGCCCATTTGTTGTGATGCCCATTTGTTGTGATGCCCATTTGTTGTGATGCCCATTTGTTGTGATGCCCATTTGTTGTGTTGCCCATTTGTTGTGATGCCCATTTATTGTGATGCCATCAGGTGAAGGTGACCAACACAAGTGTCAAGAGTATAGTTTACAATGTGATCATAGCTGGAACTGATGCTGCTGATTTCATGATGCAGAAGGGCAACCTGGTGACCATTCCACCCAAATCCACGTTTGCTGTCAATGTGGAATTTAAAAGCAGATTTCTGCGCAGCGCTGAAGCTGTTTTGTTATTGGTGGGTAGAAGACACGGTGCGGCCACTGGGAATACCCTGAGTTTCAAGCTAGTCACAGAGATCGACAACATCAGGCCGAAGGTTAGTTTATTATAGGGTAGGAGTGTAACTCTGGTAAATTAAACAATTCAGTAAATATTATCTTATTGTTACTGACTTGTTTAATAAAAGAAAACTCTAACACTGCAGCTTTATTTGACATCCTCAATATTTTTAGACTGTTAACTTGACGACCGTCACAAGCAACACAACAACAAATAGAATAACATATGAGTTTTCCCTAGCTCACACACAAGGACTACTTTAGTCTGTCATTGTCATTAGAACTCTCCTGTTTTGTTCTATGCCATTAGTTTATAAGACATGTCGTTTTTAATTAGAGAAACAATAAGACTCGGGATGAATAAGTATAAAATAAATGATGTGGGTATAAAATAAATGATGTGGGTATAAAATAAATGATGTGGGTATAAAATAAATGATGTGGGTTTAAAATAAGTGATGTGGGTATAAAATAAATGATGTGGGTATAAAATAAATTATGTGGGCATAAAATAAATGATGTGGGCATAAAATAAATGATGTGGGTATAAAATAAATGAAGTGGGTATAAAATAAATGATGTGGGTATAAAATAAATGATGTGGGTATAAAATAAATGATGTGGATATAAAATAAAGGATGTCTGTATAAAATAAATGTGTGGGTATAAAATAAATGATCTGGGTATAAAATAAATGATGTGGGTATATTTTTTAAAATGTCTTCTTATGAAATAATTCAACACAAATTTAATTAATTTCTTACAACTGTGGAGCTCTCTACCATGAATGACAGTTTCATGAGTTTATTAAAAAACAGAATTCTCCAAACTGTTTTCAGTCTGTGACCAAGGTGGAATCTCCGTGCTATGAACTCAAGAAGATCATGCTGGAAGTAACCAATCCTTTTCCAGTCGGGGGAGATTTTCGTATTGTGCTCATCGAGTCCAACCCCATCTTTCACGAGAACTCTCCCAGTACCATAGATAAGGTGGGTTATTATTGAACTATTCTATGTCAAGTATTTCCACACTGCTAATGTCTTTAGATGGTTATTTGTGTATCGTGTGATAGAATTTACATACGTGCAATGAATTGCTTTATTGGTTTCTTGGATGTGTGCTGTTTGTTTAAATATCTTCCATTCTACAAAGACCAGTGAGATCTTGTTATGTTGTTAGACATGGAAATAATCTTAAAGCTCAAGTTTATATGATTAGAGATGAATCGTAGACAATTTGTTAAATGAGCTGCAAATAATTTGTTTGTTTATGTTTTAATCTTCTTTGTTTGAATGACTGTGCTACTTGTTTAAACCAATGAATAAGTTTTCTAGACTTGGAAATATTACCTATAAATTGAATTGGATATATTTATATCCAAAATCATAATTACCAGAAAAGAGAGAAACTTATTTGATATATTTCAAGCTTAAATAAATCAACCAATAAAAATAATTTACTTTTTCTTATGATATACTCTTACTTTACTCTCTCTGACGAAATACTCTTACTTTACACTCTCTGATGATATACTATTACTTTACTCTCTCTCTGATGATATACTCTTACTTTACTCTCTCTGACGAAATACTCTTACTTTACTCTCTCTGATGATATACTATTACTTTACTCTCTCTGATGATATACTCTTACTTTACTCTCTCTGATGATATACTCTTACTTTACTCTCTCTGATGATATACTCTTACTTTACTCTCTCTGATGAAATACTCTTACTTTACTCTCTCTGACGAAATACTCTTACTTTACTCTCTCTGATGATATACTCTTACTTTACTCTCTCTCTGATGATATACTCTTACTTTACTCTCTCTGATGATATACTCTTACTTTACTCTCTCTCTGATGATATACTCTTACTTTACTCTCTCTGATGATATACTCTTACTTTACTCTCTCTGATGATATACTCTTACTTTACTCTCTCTCTGATGATATACTCTTACTTTACTCTCTCTCTGATGATATACTCTTACTTTACTCTCTCTGATGATATACTCTTACTTTACTCTCTCTCTGATGATATACTCTTACTTTACTCTCTCTCTGATGATATACTCTTACTTTACTCTCTCTCTGATGATATACTCTTACTTTACACTCTCTCTGATGATATACTCTTACTTTACTCTCTCTGATGATATACTCTTACTTTACTCTCTCTCTGATGATATACTCTTACTTTACTCTCTCTGATGATATACTCTTACTTTACTCTCTCTCTGATGATATACTCTTACTTTACTCTCTCTCTGATGATATACTCTTACTTTACTCTCTCTGATGATATACTCTTACTTTACTCTCTCTCTGATGAAATACTCTTACTTTACTCTCTCTCTGATGATATACTCTTACTTTACTCTCTCTCTGATGATATACTCTTACTTTACACTCTCTCTGATGATATACTCTTACTTTACTCTCTCTGATGATATACTCTTACTTTACTCTCTCTCTGATGATATACTCTTACTTTACTCTCTCTGATGATATACTCTTACTTTACTCTCTCTGATGATATACTCTTACTTTACTCTCTCTCTGATGATATACTCTTACTTTACTCTCTCTCTGATGATATACTCTTACTTTACTCTCTCTGATGATATACTCTTACTTTACTCTCTCTCTGATGATATACTCTTACTTTACTCTCTCTCTGATGATATACTCTTACTTTACTCTCTCTGATGATATACTCTTACTTTACTCTCTGATGATATACTCTTACTTTACACTCTCTCTGATGATATACTCTTACTTTACTCTCTCTCTGATGATATACTCTTACTTTACTCTCTCTGATGATATACTCTTACTTTACTCTCTCTGATGATATACTCTTACTTTACTCTCTCTGATGATATACTCTTACTTTACTCTCTCTGATGATATACTCTTACTTTACTCTCTCTGATGATATACTCTTACTTTACTCTCTCTCTGATGATATACTCTTACTTTACTCTCTCTGATGATATACTCTTACTTTACTCTCTCTCTGATGATATACTCTTACTTTACTCTCTCTCTGATGATATACTCTTACTTTACTCTCTCTCTCTGATGATATACTCTTACTTTACACTCTCTCTGATGATATACTCTTACTTTACTCTCTCTGATGATATACTCTTACTTTACTCTCTCTCTGATGATATACTCTTACTTTACTCTCTCTGATGATATACTCTTACTTTACTCTCTCTGATGATATACTCTTACTTTACTCTCTCTCTGATGATATACTCTTACTTTACTCTCTCTGATGATATACTCTTACTTTACTCTCTCTCTGATGATATACTCTTACTTTACTCTCTCTGATGATATACTCTTACTTTACTCTCTCTCTGATGATATACTCTTACTTTACCTCTCTCTGATGATATACTCTTACTTTACTCTCTCTGATGATATACTCTTACTTTACTCTCTCTCTGATGATATACTCTTACTTTACTCTCTCTGATGATATACTCTTACTTTACTCTCTCTGATGATATACTCTTACTTTACTCTCTCTCTGATGATATACTCTTACTTTACTCTCTCTCTGATGATATACTCTTACTTTACTCTCTCTGATGATATACTCTTACTTTACTCTCTCTGATGATATACTCTTACTTTACTCTCTCTGATGATATACTCTTACTTTACTCTCTCTGATGATATACTCTTACTTTACTCTCTGATGATATACTCTTACTTTACCTCTCTCTGATGATATACTCTTACTTTACTCTCTCTGATGATATACTCTTACTTTACTCTCTCTGATGATATACTCTTACTTTACTCTCTCTGATGATATACTCTTACTTTACTCTCTCTGATGATATACTCTTACTTTACTCTCTCTGATGATATACTCTTACTTTACTCTCTCTGATGATATACTCTTACTTTACTCTCTCTCTGATGATATACTCTTACTTTACTCTCTGATGATATACTCTTACTTTACTCTCTCTGATGATATACTCTTACTTTACTCTCTCTGATGATATACTCTTACTTTACTCTCTCTGATGATATACTCTTACTTTACTCTCTCTGATGATATACTCTTACTTTACTCTCTCTGATGATATACTCTTACTTTACTCTCTCTGATGATATACTCTTACTTTACTCTCTCTGATGATATACTCTTACTTTACTCTCTCTGATGATATACTCTTACTTTACTCTCTGATGATATACTCTTACTTTACTCTCTCTGATGATATACTCTTACTTTACTCTCTCTGATGATATACTCTTACTTTACACTCTCTCTGATGATATACTCTTACTTTACTCTCTCTGATGATATACTCTTACTTTACTCTCTGATGATATACTCTTACTTTACTCTCTCTGATGATATACTCTTACTTTACTCTCTGATGATATACTCTTACTTTACTCTCTCTGATGATATACTCTTACTTTACTCTCTCTGATGATATACTCTTACTTTACTCTCTCTGATGATATACTCTTACTTTACTCTCTGATGATATACTCTTACTTTACTCTCTCTGATGATATACTCTTACTTTACTCTCTCTGATGATATACTCTTACTTTACTCTCTCTGATGATATACTCTTACTTTACTCTCTCTGATGATATACTCTTACTTTACTCTCTGATGATATACTCTTACTTTACTCTCTCTGATGATATACTCTTACTTTACTCTCTCTGATGATATACTCTTACTTTACTCTCTGATGATATACTTTTACTTTACTCTCTCTGATGATATACTCTTACTTTACTCTCTCTGATGATATACTCTTACTTTACTCTCTCTGATGATATACTCTTACTTTACTCTCTCTGATGATATACTCTTACTTTACTCTCTCTGATGATATACTCTTACTTTACTCTCTCTGATGATATACTCTTACTTTACTCTCTCTGATGATATACTCTTACTTTACTCTCTCTGATGATATACTCTTACTTTACTCTCTCTGATGATATACTCTTACTTTACTCTCTCTGATGATATACTCTTACTTTACTCTCTCTGATGATATACTCTTACTTTACTCTCTCTGATGATATACTCTTACTTTACTCTCTGATGATATACTCTTACTTTACTCTCTCTGATGATATACTCTTACTTTACTCTCTCTGATGATATACTCTTACTTTACTCTCTGATGATATACTCTTACTTTACTCTCTCTGATGATATACTCTTACTTTACTCTCTCTGATGATATACTCTTACTTTACTCTCTCTGATGATATACTCTTACTTTACTCTCTCTGATGATATACTCTTACTTTACTCTCTCTGATGATATACTCTTACTTTACTCTCTCTGATGATATACTCTTACTTTACTCTCTCTGATGATATACTCTTACTTTACTCTCTCTGATGATATACTCTTACTTTACTCTCTCTGATGATATACTCTTACTTTACTCTCTCTGATGATATACTCTTACTTTACTCTCTCTGATGATATACTCTTACTTTACTCTCTCTGATGATATACTCTTACTTTACTCTCTCTGATGATATACTCTTACTTTACTCTCTCTGATGATATACTCTTACTTTACTCTCTCTGATGATATACTCTTACTTTACTCTCTCTCTGATGATATACTCTTACTTTACTCTCTGATGATATACTCTTACTTTACTCTCTCTGATGATATACTCTTACTTTACTCTCTGATGATATACTCTTACTTTACTCTCTCTCTGATGATATACTCTTACTTTACTCTCTCTGATGATATACTCTTACTTTACTCTCTCTGATGATATACTCTTACTTTACTCTCTCTCTGATGATATACTCTTACTTTACTCTCTCTGATGATATACTCTTACTTTACTCTCTCTGATGATATACTCTTACTTTACTCTCTCTGATGATATACTCTTACTTTACTCTCTCTGATGATATACTCTTACTTTACTCTCTCTCTGATGATATACTCTTACTTTACTCTCTCTCTGATGATATACTCTTACTTTACTCTCTCTGATGATATACTCTTACTTTACTCTCTCTGATGATATACTCTTACTTTACTCTCTGATGATATACTCTTACTTTACTCTCTCTCTGATGATATACTCTTACTTTACTCTCTCTGATGATATACTCTTACTTTACTCTCTCTGATGATATACTCTTACTTTACTCTCTCTCTGATGATATACTCTTACTTTACTCTCTGATGATATACTCTTACTTTACTCTCTGATGATATACTCTTACTTTACTCTCTCTGATGATATACTCTTACTTTACTCTCTGATGATATACTCTTACTTTACTCTCTCTGATGATATACTCTTACTTTACTCTCTCTGATGATATACTCTTACTTTACTCTCTCTGATGATATACTCTTACTTTACTCTCTCTGATGATATACTCTTACTTTACTCTCTCTGATGATATACTCTTACTTTACTCTCTCTGATGATATACTCTTACTTTACTCTCTCTGATGATATACTCTTACTTTACTCTCTGATGATATACTCTTACTTTACTCTCTGATGATATACTCTTACTTTACTCTCTGATGATATACTCTTACTTTACTCTCTGATGATATACTCTTACTTTACTCTCTCTGATGATATACTCTTACTTTACTCTCTGATGATATACTCTTACTTTACTCTCTCTGATGATATACTCTTACTTTACTCTCTCTGATGATATACTCTTACTTTACTCTCTCTGATGATATACTCTTACTTTACTCTCTGATGATATACTCTTACTTTACTCTCTCTGATGATATACTCTTACTTTACTCTCTCTCTGATGATATACTCTTACTTTACTCTCTCTGATGATATACTCTTACTTTACTCTCTCTGATGATATACTCTTACTTTACTCTCTCTGATGATATACTCTTACTTTACTCTCTCTGATGATATACTCTTACTTTACTCTCTGATGATATACTCTTACTTTACTCTCTGATGATATACTCTTACTTTACTCTCTGATGATATACTCTTACTTTACTCTCTGATGATATACTCTTACTTTACTCTCTCTGATGATATACTCTTACTTTACTCTCTGATGATATACTCTTACTTTACTCTCTCTGATGATATACTCTTACTTTACTCTCTCTGATGATATACTCTTACTTTACTCTCTCTGATGATATACTCTTACTTTACTCTCTGATGATATACTCTTACTTTACTCTCTCTGATGATATACTCTTACTTTACTCTCTCTGATGATATACTCTTACTTTACTCTCTGATGATATACTCTTACTTTACTCTCTCTGATGATATACTCTTACTTTACTCTCTCTGATGATATACTCTTACTTTACTCTCTCTGATGATATACTCTTACTTTACTCTCTCTGATGATATACTCTTACTTTACTCTCTCTGATGATATACTCTTACTTTACTCTCTCTGATGATATACTCTTACTTTACTCTCTCTGATGATATACTCTTACTTTACTCTCTCTGATGATATACTCTTACTTTACTCTCTCTGATGATATACTCTTACTTTACTCTCTCTGATGATATACTCTTACTTTACTCTCTCTGATGATATACTCTTACTTTACTCTCTCTGATGATATACTCTTACTTTACTCTCTGATGATATACTCTTACTTTACTCTCTCTGATGATATACTCTTACTTTACTCTCTGATGATATACTCTTACTTTACTCTCTCTGATGATATACTCTTACTTTACTCTCTCTGATGATATACTCTTACTTTACTCTCTCTGATGATATACTCTTACTTTACTCTCTCTGATGATATACTCTTACTTTACTCTCTCTGATGATATACTCTTACTTTACTCTCTGATGATATACTCTTACTTTACTCTCTCTGATGATATACTCTTACTTTACTCTCTCTGATGATATACTCTTACTTTACTCTCTCTGATGATATACTCTTACTTTACTCTCTCTGATGATATACTCTTACTTTACTCTCTCTGATGATATACTCTTACTTTACTCTCTCTGATGATATACTCTTACTTTACTCTCTCTGATGATATACTCTTACTTTACTCTCTCTGATGATATACTCTTACTTTACTCTCTGATGATATACTCTTACTTTACTCTCTCTCTGATGATATACTCTTACTTTACTCTCTCTGATGATATACTCTTACTTTACTCTCTCTGATGATATACTCTTACTTTACTCTCTCTCTGATGATATACTCTTACTTTACTCTCTCTGATGATATACTCTTACTTTACTCTCTCTGATGATATACTCTTACTTTACTCTCTGATGATATACTCTTACTTTACTCTCTCTGATGATATACTCTTACTTTACTCTCTCTGATGATATACTCTTACTTTACTCTCTCTGATGATATACTCTTACTTTACTCTCTCTGATGATATACTCTTACTTTACCTCTCTCTGATGATATACTCTTACTTTACTCTCTCTGATGATATACTCTTACTTTACTCTCTGATGATATACTCTTACTTTACTCTCTGATGATATACTCTTACTTTACTCTCTGATGATATACTCTTACTTTACTCTCTCTGATGATATACTCTTACTTTACCTCTCTCTGATGATATACTCTTACTTTACTCTCTCTGATGATATACTCTTACTTTACTCTCTGATGATATACTCTTACTTTACTCTCTCTGATGATATACTCTTACTTTACTCTCTCTGATGATATACTCTTACTTTACTCTCTCTGATGATATACTCTTACTTTACTCTCTCTGATGATATACTCTTACTTTACTCTCTGATGATATACTCTTACTTTACTCTCTCTGATGATATACTCTTACTTTACTCTCTGATGATATACTCTTACTTTACTCTCTGATGATATACTCTTACTTTACTCTCTCTGATGATATACTCTTACTTTACTCTCTCTGATGATATACTCTTACTTTACTCTCTCTCTGATGATATACTCTTACTTTACTCTCTCTCTGATGATATACTCTTACTTTACTCTCTCTGATGATATACTCTTACTTTACTCTCTCTGATGATATACTCTTACTTTACTCTCTCTGATGATATACTCTTACTTTACTCTCTCTGATGATATACTCTTACTTTACTCTCTCTGATGATATACTCTTACTTTACTCTCTCTGATGATATACTCTTACTTTACTCTCTCTGATGATATACTCTTACTTTACTCTCTGATGATATACTCTTACTTTACTCTCTCTCTGATGATATACTCTTACTTTACTCTCTCTGATGATATACTCTTACTTTACTCTCTGATGATATACTCTTACTTTACTCTCTCTGATGATATACTCTTACTTTACTCTCTCTCTGATGATATACTCTTACTTTACTCTCTCTGATGATATACTCTTACTTTACTCTCTCTGATGATATACTCTTACTTTACTCTCTCTGATGATATACTCTTACTTTACTCTCTCTGATGATATACTCTTACTTTACTCTCTCTGATGATATACTCTTACTTTACTCTCTCTGATGATATACTCTTACTTTACTCTCTCTCTGATGATATACTCTTACTTTACTCTCTCTGATGATATACTCTTACTTTACTCTCTCTGATGATATACTCTTACTTTACTCTCTCTGATGATATACTCTTACTTTACTCTCTCTGATGATATACTCTTACTTTACTCTCTCTGATGATATACTCTTACTTTACTCTCTCTCTGATGATATACTCTTACTTTACTCTCTCTGATGATATACTCTTACTTTACTCTCTGATGATATACTCTTACTTTACTCTCTCTCTGATGATATACTCTTACTTTACTCTCTGATGATATACTCTTACTTTACTCTCTCTGATGATATACTCTTACTTTACTCTCTGATGATATACTCTTACTTTACTCTCTGATGATATACTCTTACTTTACTCTCTCTCTGATGATATACTCTTACTTTACTCTCTGATGATATACTCTTACTTTACTCTCTGATGATATACTCTTACTTTACTCTCTCTGATGATATACTCTTACTTTACTCTCTCTCTGATGATATACTCTTACTTTACTCTCTCTCTGATGATATACTCTTACTTTACTCTCTCTGATGATATACTCTTACTTTACTCTCTCTGATGATATACTCTTACTTTACTCTCTCTGATGATATACTCTTACTTTACTCTCTCTGATGATATACTCTTACTTTACTCTCTCTGATGATATACTCTTACTTTACTCTCTGATGATATACTCTTACTTTACTCTCTCTGATGATATACTCTTACTTTACTCTCTCTGATGATATACTCTTACTTTACTCTCTCTGATGATATACTCTTACTTTACTCTCTCTGATGATATACTCTTACTTTACTCTCTCTGATGATATACTCTTACTTTACTCTCTCTCTGATGATATACTCTTACTTTACTCTCTCTGATGATATACTCTTACTTTACTCTCTCTGATGATATACTCTTACTTTACTCTCTCTGATGATATACTCTTACTTTACTCTCTCTGATGATATACTCTTACTTTACTCTCTCTCTGATGATATACTCTTACTTTACTCTCTCTGATGATATACTCTTACTTTACTCTCTCTGATGATATACTCTTACTTTACTCTCTCTGATGATATACTCTTACTTTACTCTCTCTGATGATATACTCTTACTTTACTCTCTCTGATGATATACTCTTACTTTACTCTCTCTGATGATATACTCTTACTTTACTCTCTCTCTGATGATATACTCTTACTTTACTCTCTGATGATATACTCTTACTTTACTCTCTCTCTGATGATATACTCTTACTTTACTCTCTCTGATGATATACTCTTACTTTACTCTCTCTGATGATATACTCTTACTTTACTCTCTCTGATGATATACTCTTACTTTACTCTCTCTGATGATATACTCTTACTTTACTCTCTCTGATGATATACTCTTACTTTACTCTCTCTGATGATATACTCTTACTTTACTCTCTGATGATATACTCTTACTTTACTCTCTCTGATGATATACTCTTACTTTACTCTCTCTGATGATATACTCTTACTTTACTCTCTCTGATGATATACTCTTACTTTACTCTCTCTCTGATGATATACTCTTACTTTACTCTCTCTGATGATATACTCTTACTTTACTCTCTCTGATGATATACTCTTACTTTACTCTCTCTGATGATATACTCTTACTTTACTCTCTCTCTGATGATATACTCTTACTTTACTCTCTCTGATGATATACTCTTACTTTACACTCTGATGATATACTCTTACTTTACTCTCTCTCTGATGATATACTCTTACTTTACTCTCTCTGATGATATACTCTTACTTTACTCTCTCTGATGATATACTCTTACTTTACTCTCTCTGATGATATACTCTTACTTTACTCTCTCTGATGATATACTCTTACTTTACTCTCTCTGATGATATACTCTTACTTTACTCTCTCTGATGATATACTCTTACTTTACTCTCTCTGATGATATACTCTTACTTTACTCTCTCTGATGATATACTCTTACTTTACTCTCTCTGATGATATACTCTTACTTTACTCTCTCTGATGATATACTCTTACTTTACTCTCTCTGATGATATACTCTTACTTTACTCTCTCTGATGATATACTCTTACTTTACTCTCTGATGATATACTCTTACTTTACTCTCTCTGATGATATACTCTTACTTTACTCTCTCTCTGATGATATACTCTTACTTTACTCTCTCTGATGATATACTCTTACTTTACTCTCTCTGATGATATACTCTTACTTTACTCTCTCGATGA